>OY365806.1:69254928-69334928 GCA_959347315.1 Bimastos eiseni | reverse complement strand
CCTCTGTCTGTCTATCTACGTGTCTCATTGTACCTCCTATTATATCTGCCTCTCTCTGTCTCTTTTGCATTATATTGCACTTTGTCCCTGTCTGTCATTTAATGTTTATCTCAGTCTCATTGTCTCATTCTCTGTTACTATAACTTCGTCTGTGTATGCCTGGGTCTGCATCTGTCTCCCTCTCTGTCTGTCTATGTCTGTCACTGTCTATTCCTGTATGTCTGCCTGTATTTCGTTGCTGGTGTCACAGTCAACATATTCGTGCACCTCCGAGCGTCCCTAACCCACGTGAACTCTAATTCTAAACGATTGGCGCTATATGAATGTCGTCAGCGACGGGACACCAGTGAACCGTTCAATTTCAATTTGGTCAGCACCGAATCCTTCTTACGCTTCTTCTTCTCCATATTCGGTTCGATCGATCGCAGATCCCTTGGTGGCTACGGTGTCTTAAAAGGGACCAGAGGGACTTTTTCGGCAATAAACTTTTACCGCCAGAGATAAAGAGAGTCGAGAGGAATAGCCGATGGCTTAATGATCACAGTCCTCTGTCAACCATCAAGAAAACGTGGATCTGAAAAGCTGTCAGTCTATCTCAGTATATTACTGTCTCTGTCTTCCCGAGAAAGACATAGAGAGACAAGCAAACAGACACAGAGTAGAATGGAGACGAGAAAGAGATAGAAGGAGGCAGACAAAGTTAGAAGGAGAGGGAGACATGTGAAAAGGCCGGCAAACGGGCCTGCATCGCCATTTTTTCACCGAAGCACAACGGTGTCCTCTGGTCTTGACCTGCTCTGATTCTGGATTTTCACCAAAGCTGCAGACAAAGCAGCCGGGCAATTGCGGGAGATCTGATTTTCCATAACGGTTGATGCGGTGAACATATGCAAGTCTCCCTGACGCGACTTTGTATATATGGAGCTGGGAAATTTTGAATATTTATATTACATTGCAAGGTTCGATAGGGAGCAAATGCAGAACATCCCAAATATATATAATCGGTTGTAAGAGAGCTGGAGACAACTCTGTACTGGTACAATTGATAATGGCAGTCACGAAGTAGCGAATGAATCTGCCGTGGAAATCTAAGCTTGTGATAAAAAACGCCAAGTCTTAGAAAGAGTGAATTTCGAGAGCAGTAAAGAGCGACTAAACTCCACCACCCACTATGCTCAACTCTACTATACTCCACTGCACTCGACTACGCACAACTACACTCCACTCCAGTTCAGTCTACTTTATCCAACCCTCTTCGACTCAACCGTACACCAGTCAATTCAACTCAGATATTCTTTATCCCACTCACTACACACCACCCAGCTTCATTCCATTTTACTAAACTTTGTTTTTTCTGCACTGGCAATCTATTGGCATGATAGAATTTTTAAGGTTACGCTTACAATTACATGTATACGTGAATTTGATGCAGTTAGAATAGCATTATATCAATATATTTGAATGCAACATCGACTCGATTTGTAGTAGAGCGCACTTGATTGCAACAAAGGTCATAGTATGCCTTCATACCGAATGACTAACTGATTAATCGATTGATCTGTTGATTGGCTGAGTGATTGAAT
Organism: Bimastos eiseni; assembly: GCA_959347315.1. NCBI lineage: Eukaryota > Metazoa > Annelida > Clitellata > Crassiclitellata > Lumbricidae > Bimastos > Bimastos eiseni. The sequence goes on along the minus strand of OY365806.1, from coordinate 69,333,345 downwards.
GGCCAACTATATGGCTGAATACCTGATTGATTGATCGATTGATTGACTTATCTGTTATAGCCAACGTTGTGGACATGCTTGTTCCCTGTTAATCGAGCCAGTGTAGAATTTAATGCTATCGAACTAATGTTAGTTAAACTGCTTTGAGTTCGTCCCGTGTTCTACATTAGTAGCAGTTTCAGTCAAACGATGCTGTGCTCCACAGGGTAGCCCTCCTTCCTTAGCCATGTCCGGGACTGGCACAGCCAAAGCACGTGAACAGAATAATAGTAGTTCATTTAAACATCACAGTAATAACAAAGATCATCAGCGTCACCTTCCTCCTTTATCCATGCTTGGGACAGGCACTGTGTACTATTTCACAGAGTGCTGCTAATGATAAACCAGTCGACAAATTTCTGTCCATCGTATTGTGCATTTGGTAAAAACAACGAATCGCATAATCAATTCGTCTACTACGTCGTTCTTTCTCTCATTAATTCTGTTATTTATCTATTAATCAATGCCTCAGTCAACAGTTCATTTAGTAAATACACACGGCGCTCCGTCCACTGTCCCTGCTCGGTAGATGCAGCCGGCGCATTATGCCGATGCGTCTGTGTCCGATCCGTCGTCAACGTAGTCCCCCACAGGCCACCGTAGGCCCTGCACGCACGGCTTTGACGTCGATCGATTACCGTATGTGCGCGACGTCGCGCCTCGGTCGAACAGCGCATGGCCAAGACTGGCCGTCCACAGTTGGCTCGGTGCTCTCTCTTTAGCTTATGTCGACAGGAGCCGTCTGGATCGTTCGAGAAATCATCCGAGGAACAGCTGGTTGGCGGGTATCGGTTGAACTTTCGCGAACTTTGATCTCACGGGGGAAAGACTTCCCCTCTCTGGGGATGTTGTTCGAGCCGATGACGATCTGAGGTTGTTTGCGGTTTTCCATTTCCGGTTGATTACGGTAATGCTCGATGTTTGTTCTTAAGCTTAAAACGGTCTGCTCCGACACTGCTCGACAGTCCCAATCCTGAATAAAGGAGGGGGGCGACGCAAATGATCATTGTTATCACATAGTGTCGATAAGCTGAACGTACAACTACCGTGCTAGAGTAACCGTATGGCTTTGGTCCTGCTCAATGCCAATGGAGTATTCGGATTATGTGAAGAGGTCGACGTTTTACGAATTGGAAATTGGTTGTCACTGGTCTGTTTTAAGGGACCACATTTAGGTCGATGCAAAATTTACAGGGAGAATATGTCTTCAATGGGGCATGGCATTAGCCATGCATAGAGCGTTTAGGGGAGAGGCGTGGGCATTGGATGAAATGTATGGGGACATGTAGCCTCAACAGGAGTGTTATAGGGAAGTCGGATATGAACATAGTCTATCAACACATTGCTTTACAGTTTACACTTAACCTCTCGGTATCTTACTTCTCCATGCATTACTACATACCTTACCTAACCTTTGCCCTGCCTAACCCCGCCCTACCGTACCTTAGGGTTGGCAAACGTCCCGGATAGGCCGAGACAGTCCCGGAATCAACCCAGACGGTCCCGTGTCCCTAGTTGCCGGGCACTGATTATTTTGTGTCGGAATCCAGGAATAGGTAATTAATTATAAAAGAGAATGCGATTCAATAAAATTATTTAATCCAAGCAACATGAACAATGCTGTAAGAGGCCTATTGCAACGTCTTAAGTTTCAATGACCATGTTCAATATATAATCATAAGTGTTTTGACAAATCGACTTTCGATTAACGACTCGAAAGTCTTTAAATCTCGAACATCATTCGACATTCGTAAGTTAGCGGAATAAGGAAAGCTTCGCGGCTTTGGGTTTAGCGGTTCGTCATTCGGCAGGAACTGGAAATATCCCGGAATGGGTTCCTTCAGAGTTGGCAACCCTGCCGTACCTCTCCGTATACCCTATCTGAACATACCTATGAATACGATGCCGCCAACCTTACCTACCGTGTTCTATCTACATCGCCTCAGCTAACCTGTTCATACTTGCCTCGGCTTGACATGCATCAACCACCCAGCTGATGTCTTGCCACGTTTTGTTCAAAGCGTCTCGTAATTATTTATCACCACACGTGCCCAGCAGTTGACCTACTTAGACGACCGTTAACCCAATGCGCATGTGCCGACATTCAAAACATATTTAAGCATCAGAAAATATATATATCCAAACATATATACATACATATATGCATATATATACATATAACGTCTTAGGGTTTTACGAAAATAACAAGCCAGAATTCATAGATTTTTACATTCCGAACCGTACAGATACTCGCATAGTTACCTAAAACTGATTGAAATAATAACAGTTCCTGACGCCAAATAACGGTGCATCTAAATTCAAATGATAAACAGATTCTACAAAATGTCAAGATTATTTTCAAGAGTTATTTTTTGTATCAATTAAAAATGCTCTTTGCGTTTTATTTTTAGCTATGAATAATGCTAGGCTGCAAGGCGTGTTCAGTGTCCACCTCCGGCCTCAACACATGCCGGCCTATGGATACCAGCGCCATTGGTCAATAGCTGCGTCGATTACCGGAATTTGCAATATTTTTTTATTTGTCATTTAAACTCGTCACCATGGTGTACTTTTTAACGAGGCCCCTCCGTAAACTACACACATTTTTTATGATCCTGTCCGAATAAAAATTGCTCTGGAGTACTAAAAATCGATAAATACTTATTGTTTCTTTCCTTATATAAAAATGGGTCAATCTTTCCGGGACACAGAGTATAAATGATAATTTAGGATTGTTGTTTTTGAGATTCTGCAGAGGCGCACAGGTGTGTGTCGCTACTGACAGACACTTGTATTGCATCTTGCATTAGGCCTTGACGAGGTCTACTAATTAATAACCTTGCTCAACCCATACCCCGCCGTCAAAAGGCTTCCTCCCATTTCCCGCTGTGAACCAACCAGCCGTCTGCTCCGCAATTACACAGCCCACGTCGTCTGCTTGTTCCTGAGTGCGGAAGATTCCGGTGGCGCGAACAACAAGAGTCAAACCGCACTTGGTTGGATACGATTTCTTCAACTGTCAAAATCAAAATTGCTGTTATGGTTAACTCCAGATTACTAAAGGCACTACTGTGAAGCGAGCGCTGCGTCGAGTCGGAGGGGTGGTTCAGAGTAATGTCACATGGGGAGTCGAGTCCTTTTGGGATAGTGACATGGCTATCGAGTGGTAAGAGCATTCGCCTCGTAACGCGGTGAGCACGGCGTAGATTCGATTCCTTACATCTAAAATCGCTTTTCTGTCTCAGAAAAAGCACTACACTCACAGATTGCTCATTCGGTGCTCACGCTTAATAAAGCGTAATAATAATAATAATAATAATAATAATAATAATAATAATAATAATAATAATAATAATAATAATAATAACATTGATAATAATAATAATATTGACGATGATGATGATGATGGTGATGATGAAGTCAATAATAATAATAATAATAATAACAGCAACAACAGCGACGACGACAACAACAACAGCGACGACGACGACGACAACAGCGACGACGACGACGACTACAACAACAACAACAGCAACAACAACAACAACAACAACAACAACAATAATAATACATCTGCGAAGACTAGCCATTCCAGAACAATGCTCCCCTAATTTTTTGAATCCCGAGGGATCATATGTAACACGTACCGCGTGGGTAATTGCAATCTTCAAGCTTCTAAATCTCCAATAGAAAGCCAAGCGCAGGGCACCAGCTTACTTACGAGCGCTGTCCATCAGCCTGTCTGTCAATCTGTCTGCCCAAACGGCGGCATGTCTGCCATCGTACTCTCTGATCCCATCTTTGCCTATCGATTGCCGATCGAAGCTCTAATCGTTTCGAACTGGATATCCGCGTCGCCTTGTCTCCTTGGTAACGATCCAGGTAGACCTACCACAGCCTATACGAGACAAAGGAATCTGCGTTCGTCATTCCTTCATTATTTTCTTCATTAGCTCATTCCTTCGTTATGCCTTCATTCGTTCTTATGCCTAAAGGGGTGAGTAAAGAATGGCTACACTCTTGCGGGAAGAGAGTTTGATACCCGCTACTTCCGTAAAGGGCGACTCTGTCTGTCTGTCTGTTTACCTCACTGACTGTCTGTTTCTGCCTGCCTGTCTGTCTGTTCGTCCGTCTGTCTGCTTTTCTGCCCGCCTGTCCGTCCGTCCGTCTGTCAAGGCTCGACGTCACAAGGCCTTAGATGACACGACATGACGCAGAATTTTGAAGTCGTCCCGCGTTTCTGACCTGGTCCACGTTGTTTACCAGATCTATGAGAGATAGACCGATCAACGTAGTCAACAATTTCCCCCTCTCTCACGTTTCAAAGCACAACAGCTTTTCAACGAGTATTTCTCCGCTAAGCAAACCCGAAACGAAGCGAATTCAATTCCCAAAGCGGACCTCGGTTCAGTGAGACTTAGTTCAACAGACTGCCACCTGTATTGTTAAGAAAACAACGCTCGGTGCGGCTGGGCAACCACGTGTTTTAGTCACGCTGCGTAGCTGCCGTGGGGGGCTTTTGTAGCGTTGATAGGGCTCCGAAGCCAGGCGCCCTGCTCGAATACCAACGAAGTTTAACGATCGGAGTTTCGAGTGCTAAAATCCGGCCGTAAGTGGTTTTAAACCGAATTGATAGCTGAAGATGTTGGTTTAATTTGGTTTTAATTACCATAGGATTAGGTTCGTTTATTAGCATAATTTCCTAAGTCGATATTCTCAAATCGTACGATCAGCGATGTGGACTAACTGAGTTTAATGATTGGAGTCCGATCCATTTCTTTTCATCGCAAACATCCACAGGGAGGGTGCTTCGTTGGGATATAAAATTACCCTACCCGTACGGATGATTAAAAGTTGAAAAAGCCAACTGATTACTGTTAGTAACCTACGGTCCTGCTGAGAGTGCCTTGACGAGAAGGAGGGTCGCATGGGACAGAACGAATTTCCGATTCATTTACATGGTTGATTAAGCGTGAGCATAGTTCGAGGGTAGAGTGCAGCGGTGCATGCTAGATCAGGTGAGTTGAGTAAATTAATCAATTTATTTATTGGTAAACGTTTGACTAACGTCGCCCGGAATTGAACGCGTTACCAGTTTTATTTATTCTTTTTTGTTTTCATTTAATTTCTTTTATTTCCATTTTTTTAAATTATGTTTCAATATGCCTTATTTTACTTTCCATTTATTTTATTCTATTTTCGATTATTTTACCAACATTTATTTTATTTTATTTCCAAGTATTTTATTTTAATTTTATTTTCCCCGTCGTCAACGTAAAGCATACATCTTTCAGATTGCTCATCCACCAAAATCTGCCTCTCTGTCTGTCCTGTGGATCTACCTTCAGAGTTAAGACTTACTAAGGATTAATTTGAATGATTGAACAGACGTGAGTTGTTCTCTGTGTCACATGTTGACGTGCTTGGTTTTGGAGTCCATTTACCCAGACGCTATATAAATTACTAATTACATTTATAATATGTGATGCTGTCAATCAATCAATCAATCAATCAATCAATCAAAACATACTTGATATTGCGCCCCTTCAAGATATCTACTCAGAGGCGCTGTCATGTAATGCTGTCATGTGATGTTGTTATGTGATGTTATGTAATATCGTCGTATGTAATATCGTCATGATTGTGATGCTGTTGTGATGCTGTTATGTGATGCCGTAATGCGATGCTGTTCGCACTTTGTCAGTGCCAGTCTCAAACCTGGATAAAAGAGGAGGTCAACGCTATCGATCTTTGTTATCATAGACTGAAACCACTGCAGTTTAAATTAATGAGCGATTGAAACAACGAATTACATTAATTATTTTCGCATTCCAATACATTACACTACGTTTACAATACATGGCATTACATTACAATATAATGGATGAAATTGCATTACATTACAAGACTCTTTCCTTTTATTGCATTACGTTATATGCGTTTATGTGTTGTATTACATGACATGACATAATTATGCGCAAAGTTAAATTCGTCGCATTACATTACGGCGCATCACGTGTATTGGATCACATTAACATTCGTCGTAATGTGATGTGGTGTCCTGAAATCCGCCACGTTCTGCTTCGTCGTGTTTTAACCGGAAGCGGTACACACGGTCACGTGCCAGGCAGATCTTGTTCCGCGTTCTCGTCGCCGTCGGCCGTCAATGCGCATGTCTCGGCGTGGAGGCGGGACGCAGCGACGTCTTCCGTCGGAGGGCTCTTCCCGGCGCCCCCTACGGCTGCCCTAGGCGCTGGAGACGGTGAAGGAATGCGTCTTAGACAGGGGAGATGGATGGGGAGTGGGGAGTGGAGATTGGGGAGTAGTGGGGAGTTGGTAATGGGAAGTGGGGCCTGCTTCATCTTTCTCCGTGTCTCTGCAGTCTGCGCAATCAATAGTTTCCAGAGATTACTCTCGTCCGAGATGTATCGTGTGTGTGTGTTTGTGTGTGTGGATGCTAACGCGCTTGGAGAGGTGTTTTAATGTTGGTTGGTGTGTATGTGCAATGCGCGTTTGTGTGTGCGTTTGCATGTATATTTGTATTCATGTTTATTTGTATTCATGTTTATTTGTATTCATGTTTATTTGTATTTATGTTTATTTGTATTCATGTTTGTTTGTATTCATGTTTGTTTGTATTCATGTTTATTTGTATTCATGTTTGTTTGTATTCATGTTTATTTGTATTCATGTTTGTTTGTATTCATGTTTATTTGTATTCATGTTTATTTGTATTCATGTTTATTTGTGTTCATGTTTGTTTGTATTCATGTTTATTTGTATTCATGTTTGTTTGTATTCATGTTTATTTGTATTCATGTTTATTTGTATTCATGTTTATTTGTATTCATGTTTATTTGTATTCATGTTTATTTGTATTCATGTTTGTTTGCATTCATGTTTATTTGTATTCATGTTTATTTGTATTCATGTTTATTTGTATTCATGTTTATTTGTATTCATGTTTATTTGTATTCATGTTTGTTTGCATGGGTGTTTTGTTTGCATGGGTGTTTTGTTTGCATGGGTGTTTTGTTTGCATGGGTGTTTTGTTTGCATGGGTGTTTTGTTTGCATGGGTGTTTTGTTTGCATGGGTGTTTTGTCATGCTTGTATGGGTTTGTATAGGTTTTGTATTTCTTTATAACTGTGTTTCTGTGCTTGTTTGTCATTGGGTTTTTTGTTTTGATTGTGTGTTTGTTTGTGAGTATCTTCGTACGTCATTTGTTTGTTTGGGTGTGTGTATTTGTTTGCAAGAGTGTGGTTGTGGATGTGTGAGGAAAATGGGAGTACTAACTGACTAGCTATTGCGAATGATAGATTAGGGGAACGGAGAAGCAAGGAATGAGAAGACAAGGAATGCAAGGAAAAACGGAAGAATGGGAACAAGATGCAGAGGAGTAAGATGGACGAGAAGGGGAAGAGATTCTAGAAGAGGACAAGGAGGAAGAATGGGAAAAGGGGAGTTGGAGGAGGAGGAGAAGAAGGAGGAGGAGGAAAGGGAAGAATAATAATAAAGGAAGTGGGAATTAACAAGATGAGGACAATGAACTTGGCGATGGAAAACACGTGACCTTTTTATTCGCCCGTATGGTGTTGAGTCAGAGGCCTCCTTGCCGATAGCAATTGGATTGATTGCAAGACGTCAACGCTCTCTAATTCAACGCCAGTAATTGCATTTTGTACATTGGACGCGAACTGGAAGCGAGATTAAGGAGACATACTGAAATTGTGCTCTCTATTCCTTACTACGCACTTTTGCACCGTGCGATCATGAGATTGCCCAAAAGAAGATAAAACAAAGAATGACATGACATAAAACAAAGGATGGCATGACGGTATTACATAATTGCATGACATGACAGAATCACATGACGGCATAACATAGTAGTATCGCATAACATCATCACATTGCAGCATCGCATAACAGCAAAACGTAACAGATTTATACATAACGGCATAAGATTGCATCCATGCCATCTGTTCAGCTGTCGACGGGAATCCGTTGGTTGGTTCCACGCTGGTGCGTGGGCCCAACACCGGTGACTGTTTTCAGCTCACTGTGCACAGTAACTGTTATGCTAATAAACATTTTTACTCGTTCACTATGATATTTAACATCATTTAGCTCAGCGCAGAGAGCGCCTCTGAGCAGATGTCTAGAATGGGCGCTATAAAAATGCTCGATTACATTATATTGCATTGCATTACAACAACATAGCATAATAGCATTGAATAACGGCGTCACATAGCAACGCCACATGACAGTCTAACATAATATCATAGCTTATAACTGATAAGACGTAAATATTGTACTATTTATTGCATACAACTTTCCTCGGGTGAATGAATTCACTGGACACATTCAATGCCTTCGATGCTGTTTACCGCTGTACGGTTTGCAGTTCCATTATTATTTGCGCTGCAGGGTTAGCCCAAAAATATCGAAACATAATGCAATCTGTCTCATTTGAATTAGATCAGCTATTCACAATGTCAACGGATTTAGAATCCAAAGCAGTGTTCTATTGCAGGGTGTTTAAGAACAATCTCGGTTCACGACGTGAAATGATTTAGAATTTAAAGAGAATGTTCTATTTGTAGGGCACATAAGAATAATCTCAAAAACAATACAGAAAATGATTTAAAATTTTCAATGAACGTTCTATTTGTAGGGCACGATAGAACAATCTCGCACCAACATGAACATCTTGGTAACAACTCTCAGTTCTCCAGTTTCCTCCAGCGGTTACGGTTCAGCAGAGGAAGACCACTCCCTGATCATTCCATTTCCGTATCTTTCCACCAGACGTCACGCTCCGCTCAGTCCGTCCTCTGATTCCGGCAGCGGAATCTTTTCCTTCGCTTCCTCTTCCTCCTCGTCGCTGCAGTCTCCTCAGGATGACCTTCTACCGGAAGCACTTGGCACCTTCTTCGGGGACCTTCTGGAGTTCGAGGCGGAATTGCCGCACCTGGATCTGTCTTGCGGACTTAACTTTTCCGATAATAGGGTTAGCGATCCGACAAACGACGTAAGTGATGACCACATCGATGGCTACTTGAATGACCGCATTAATGACCCTATGAGTGACCACTTGAATGACCCGAATGACTTTGACTGTCTCAGTGACCTGTGCCAATATTTCCAACCGGATGGTGTTGGCCCTAGCGACCTTGACGGTTGCGACTATTCGACCAGCATCGATCCAACTTCTTCTGTCGACCTAGACGAAAAAACAGGTTCTGATGGGCCAGCTGAAGGTCCGGAAGACAGAATGCTGGTGCACCTGCTTCACAACACAAGGACATCGCCGCTTCTATCGACGAGGAAAACATCGACCATTGGTAGCGCAGCACCCGACATCTCCACTGACCCGTCAAGTATCCAAGAACCTTGTCACGTTAGAAGCCCAAGCAATGCTCGAGCTCTATCCAAAAGTATACCCAGCGACGTGGAGGATCTGTCTCGACCACTCGACGACTGTCTCGAAAATTCAACCGGTATTAGCAGTGGCGAGTTGGTAGCAAATGAGACGGCAGCCCTGCATGAGGGAGAGGAACTCAAAAGCAGTGACGGCAACTCTTTCACAATACTCTTGGAACTCATATCCCGCGGTATCGGAAATGCTCCAACGGAAAAGATTCCACTTCTCAGCGGCCCAACCTCCACTGGGCTCTCCAAGAGGGAACCACCTCAGACGCATGTACGCTGTCTACCGGAATCCACACCGTCAACGTGTCCTCGACCGGTGTTGTCACGGGCGTTCCCTAGAGGACAGGTTCGTTCCCCGGATGCGGGAAGTCCATCTGGAACGAAAACACCTTCGTGTTCGATGGGAGACGACGGTCAAAAGTCCATCTCTCCTCCATCGAACCATGATCCAACGCTGCCGTGCCGGCTTCAAAAACCAACAGGAATCAGACGCCCCTTCTCGGAGTTGGACGATCATGGATACTCCACTCCAACACCTCACAGCGATCCGGCTCCACCGTCGAAGTCGGCCCGAACTGGCATCGAGGTCCTCGAAGGTGTAACTGGAAGACCCACAGGAAATACAAGGGTAACTGCGACCGGAAGTCGACGATCCGAGAAAACGATTTTGGAAACGTTCCTGCTAACGACGGAGAAACTACACGCCAACAAGGGAAGCGACGCCATGTTGGCCGAGGACAGAATAGCCCGGTTATACTCTGGCCGGCATCGCATTCTTTCCACGGTCAAATCCTCATCTTCCACTTTATATTCAACATCATCCTCATCGTCGTCGTCGTCCTCGTCATCCTCACAACCGTCTTCGGTCCTCGAAAGACTCCTGACCGAGGGAGGCCGAATTAAACGAGAGTCGAGCACGAATAGAGGTGATCGAAGCCCGACGACGCATCACCGGAAAGATACTGCCAGGGACTTACGTCACGCGATGGTTGCAAACGCGGCGCCACCTGGCGTGTCAAGCTCAATGGACAGCAATTACGACCAATTCGAGCAAGGGCATTTCGCAAACGATTCGATTACTTTGCAATTGGGATTGCTCAACGATGAACTAAACGACCACGTCTGGACGCCATCCAGCGTAGACGACAAGGTAAATCTAAACGTAAGCGTGAGGCGTAAACGTTACCGTGAATGTGAGCGTAAGTATAAATTTAGGTGTTAAGTGCAGGCGTTTATGTAAACGTGAACATTAGTGCAAGTATCAGTAAGTGTAAATATAGGGGTTGAGTGTAATCGTAAGCGTAAATGTCAGTATAAAATGTAGACCAAATAAATTAATAAGTATAAATGTGAACGTGAGTGCCCATACTAGTGCAAATACTAGAGCAAATCTGAGTGAGCGTGACTGAAAAAGCGTAACTACATGCGTACATAGAAGCGTGCAAATGAGTATATATAGGCTAGAGCCTAATTTATATTGTTACAGATTGTGTTGAGTAGAATAACATATGTAGGTTGGAAATCTACTTCTTAAGCCATTCACATGCGTATCATGACCAACACATTCGAACAAGATAAGTTCGGGTTAAGCAGCGACAAAACCAGAGGAAAGTTACACAATAAGGGATTTTAAGTGTTTAAGAAGACGTGCGTTTATTCTGTAGTTCATTACCATAGGTTACAATGAAAGCCGACAACTTGTGGCGAAATCCAGGCCAAAGAGCCACAACAAAACCAACGAGAACAAAGAGCATGGTCTACACTCTACATGTACATACTTGAACTAGGCTGGACTTATCACAAAACTAAGATACACAATTTTGGTTGAACACAAATATTGATGCATCGCTCATAGACTGGCTGATGCCCTGCGCGTGACTTTATTGTGGCGCTTTAGAAGTTTGGAGATTACGCCTACGATTACGTCCTTTGATAAGGCAGACTTTAACGCGACAATGTTGGCAAATTGAGCAAGTATTAGTTTCAGTTTAACGTCATTGTATAATGACAAAGATAATTATTAGAGTCGTCCTCTGGCCATTACAAATCGAAATAACAATAAATTAATTAATGTTCTTCGTTTAGATTTTTTCGAACGAGATGGAAGCAATCATTGGTCAGAATCTCAATCCAAGTGATATCTGGATGCATCAATATATCAGCGACCTCTTGTGAATACCATAGTACAGCATTTCTACTGCAACAGTTGCTGTGGTAAGCAATGTATATTATCAACTGATGCTATTTTCCTGTTCAGATAACTATTTCAGATTCATTCATTCCGAACATTTATATACCGCCTCTTGAGATATCTGCTCTGTCCTATGGTATGAAAGTATATTTGATTGATTGATATGATTGTCAATTGATCAAATGTCATTGCGAAAATTAAAAGCCTCAATTTTAGCAGAACCATGCACATTAAGCTGAAACGAGTCACCAGTAGTGGGCCCACGCACAAGCGTAGAGCCAATCAACCGATTCTGGACAACAGCTAACAAACGGAATGGATGTTTGGAGTCTCTGGGCCAAGTTGCGTCGACAGGGCAGAAAGACTCCAATGTGCACTTGTGACCACACACCATAGCACTGACTACCCATGTAGATGTAGGATTTACACAAGGTCCTTTCGCAAGAACTACACATGGGGAGGCATCGAACTTGTACTCTCTGCTTTACTGGTCGATCGCTAACCTGCCAAATTAAAAAAAAATTTTCCTCGACTAACAAAGTGCAAAGTGTCGTCGGTTTCATTTACTTGGCCTCAGCTGCTAAGTATCTTCTATTGCTCTCGCCTTGTTAAATGATGCAAGAAGTTAATGACAGTAATTGTTGATTGAATATTGTTTGATGACCTATTATAATATAGATTAATGACTGTGTTGACATTGAAGGTCACTCACTGGAGCGAAGTATATTGTGATGATCATCTTTCTAGAACTTGCGATTGTATACGTTCTTGACGAAACCGAGCCAACGGGAAACCGGTTTCGGATAGTCAACTGTGAAAGCGTCATTTAGCGACAGACAATCGCGATTACGACCACAACCTCACAAGTACGAGACACCCACGTGGGTCTACAGTTGGCGTGGATTACGTGACATCAATTTGGGATTAAGTGGAGAGCTATTGCCATATTGCTCCGTTAAATACTTCTACAGGAGGTATCCTCCTCGCGTCAATAGGTATCCACCTCGCGTCAAGGTGCCATACGTGACTATTATCATAAGCCACGTGACTATAGTACGTCACGTGACTTCAGTCAACGTAATCAACATAGGTGTAGTACTATCATTAGTCGCTAAAATGGATGAAGTAGCCGGTATTGTCTGTGAGTTCCTGGAACCGTAGATTCGTAGCTTCAAAATGTTGTTAGGTTTAATGTTATAAACTTTTATCAATGGCTAAGTTCAAGCTTATAAATTTTACCCAGTGGTTAGGTTTAATCTCATAAAGTTTAGCCATTGCTTAAATTTGATCTGATAAACTTTGACCAATAGTTAAGTTTAATGTTATATTACTCATAGTCTTATATACATCTACTTCAACCAGAGGTCAGAGTCAATATTAAGTCGTCTGCTTAAGTAAATTGCTATGTTGAACAATTATTTAATTGAATAATAGAATTCTGCGTGATTTGCGCTTCAGATATGTATTATTAATGTTTGGAAAGGTTTGAACTACACCTGATGTCATATTTGAAGTCAAATTCGTCGGCTTCTACGCCTAAGATGAATTTATTGGTCGGTTTAGATGTAAGACCTAGCGACTTAGAAATCAATTGTGTTTGATGCCACTATTCTCCCAATGATTCCAACAATATAATCTTCAAATTATTATATGTTCCAGGGTCTGAGCTGAAAGGTTTCGTTTTAGAATATTGTTAAAGAATTATAATAACGATTTTAGTTGTTTTAGACTACGAGCAAATAGTTTTTTAATGACACATACAGTTCATTTGTTGTAGAGTGTTAGCAAATAATTTGTTTTATTGTTACAATTATATTTTCAGTTATTTGAATGCGGGCAAATATTTCTGTTCCAGAGTTAGAATATTATTTTTTTTATTTCACTGCATGTGTTTAAAAGCATTATTGTTTCACTTGTTTAAAATATTTTCTTCGGCATTCTGCTCTATTGTTTCATTAAAAATGCTTTCCAATCATTAGCGTCCGTGTAAGTTTTTGTTAGATTTCCAATGACCACCGTTATAGGCTACGATGAGAAAGTTCCTTAGTTATACATTTGTTGCATCAAACGCTGCGTATGGTTTCATTAGGCTACGTAAAGCGAATTTTAAGCTATTCGTAAACGTAGCCTCGGGATTTGTAAAGCACTTCTTAAAGCAGCGCAAAGGGCACCAACTTATTGACGGGCTTAGTGATTGTGGGTAGCGCCATCGGCTCCAGTAAAAATTCCTGATATGCGGAAACTTTTGCTTGCTATAAGTATGTGTGTATGAGAGTCTATGTAGGCATGTGTGGGTGTCTGTATAATTTATATGCGTGTCAGTGTCTGTATGTCATCAGCATCTTAGTGTTGAAATTGTGTGGCACGGTGGCCAATTGGTTAGAGCGGTCGGCCCGCAACGCTCAGTGTGCGCTAAATGTGTAGAATCACTGTGTAGGGACCATGAGCAAGTCCTTCGCGCACATTATGGCTTTGCATTACAACGGCAGTTGCGTCGTCGAGGCGTATGCACTTCTGAGCAAAAAAGTGTTGGAAGAAGGAAAAATTCATATTTCAGTTGTATACATATATATATGTATATATATATTGTATACATATATATATATATTGTATAGTTGTATACATGTTTATATAATACTGTAGTGATCTCGGTCTTTCTTTAGTGTCTGTGCGCGCATTATATTTCATCTTGTCCTGCTTTTTAATGCAGATCCCTGAGGCGTATATTTGCAATGCTTGAGCTGATCTTATATATTGACAGCCTATGGTTTAATAACAGAGAATATGGTGCCATATTGTGCTCTTAGCATTCGATATCCAATTTAACTGCTTGACTTGACTAAGAGTGGGCACTGCTTTTGAAGTGCTGGAAAAATGTATAAACCTTCAATGCGTCTAGCTTCAGTGAACGTATAATTATATAGAAAATCTGAGAAGCCTAATTGCTTGCAGGTTCTAAATTATTCTGGAGTGTCAGGATATCAGATCTGCATGGAACCACATTCAGAGGACTCCAGTTAGGAAATGCCGATCCCAGAAGTGAGGTGGCCTGTGTTGCGTTGATCCATAATGAATCCTTCGACGATTCAGTCTTAGTGGAGTTACAAGCAACCATTTCTGAACTTTTTTGACAACAGTATTCGTGATAACCTGGCGTGCATGAGCATTGCGGGCCGATGTGACTGAACACAATTTTCATTGCAGCGCAAACTATTCAAGAATTATATTAATGTAGTTTTGTTATACCGTTGCTACGATATGATTTCTCTACTAGAAAACTAGGTTTACCTTTCACATTGCGACAATTATTGACCCGAGCGCTTTCCATAGCGCAATATATTATTGAAAGCACAGCTATTGTCAGTATTCAGTCATACGAAGATATAGATTGATAACCTAAGAGTCTTCATCGGCAAAGTTTAGAAAAAACGACTAGGATATTAAAGGTAACAAGGATCGCCTTGGAACATTTGCGAACTGATCGACACTAGTTTACAGCAGCGTGCTTTCGAGATGGCTTCTGAACGACTTTCAAAACACAACTCAGGACTTCTTAATGAAGGAACGATATGTTAAGAGCGTTGTCAATAGTCGATATGTTTTGTTTTAGCTGGCGAGGAGACGTTAAATGTATTGTGTCTTTGGGAGCAGCGCTGCTAATTGCAGTGCAACTAATCATGTTGACCATGTACCTGAGGAAAGATAGATTGACTGAAATGGGTGTCGACGATATCTTTGAGAATGGCATGGAGATCTGGTCAATCGAGAATCAAACAGACATACCTGCTTCTGAGAGCGACGAGCAGATATGGCCATACCGGAAGCGACCGGAACTGTATGATGATGCGTTTGAGGCAGATTTGGAGATCTGGCCATTCCCGAAGCGATGGTCAAGCGGCGTTGATGAGATTGACACAGACGAGAAGAATGAAGACGAGTTGGAACCGGATGAGCAAACTAACCTCGATTATGTCTGGATCAAGAGAGGAAAGAAGAAGATATATTGGAGGAATAAGGTGTTAAAACTTCAGAAGAAGATTCTGCATTCCAAAGAAGGGTCAAACGCGACGAAAGCAAAACAATCGAGTCTCGTGAAAACAAAGCTATTGTCTCACAACAAGGTGCGTGAAGAGGTTGCAATCACAATCACAACCAAGCCACTGTCTCACAGTCACAACAAGGCGCGTGATGAAGTTGCAATTGCAGCCAAGCCATTGTCATATAGTCACAACAAAGCGCTTGAAGAGATTGCAATCGCAACCAAGCGCACCGTCACTCAGACGATGGAGAACAAGTCTAAGGCGATGGTCGCTAAGGAATACTGGAATACTTTGCGGAACACGAGATGGGGATCTACCACACGCACCCCACTGAGTGGTACAAGTACACGTTCACCCAAACCCACAATAAAACAATGATCGTCAAGACGTGGAAAGGTCGGAATTGTCGGGCAAAAGGTCGGAATTGTCGGGTATTGTGAGGAATCGAAAGATACCAAAACCATCGGCGATCAGTCCAGGTCTCTTGGTGGATCAGTACTCTGGTTGAGTTGCTTCGCCCGTAGTAAACGTCGGTACCAGCTTCAGTTATCCGTGAATAAGTTGTCTAAATAATTATGGATGATCTCTGATCATTTCGTGTCTTGGTTGTGTTTTGGGCTCTGTCAATATGGTTCATATTCTGTTTTCAGCAACTGATTTCACTGTAGGACTTGATTAGTCAAGTTTTACCAGTACGCTCATCAACTAGATTTGCCTTTGTGAACATTCTGTGATACCAAAGTTCCCTCTAAGCTGAGCGCATGTGCGCGTGCACTCGAGCTGTGGAGCCAGCGCACACAAGAATTTAGTATGCGCACATAAATATGCTTTGAAAGAAAAGTTAAAGTAAACACATGGGTTTTTCGGGACCCGCTTTTATCTGGTAACTGGAGCAATCATTACATTTCCTTAAGAGAATTTTGATTACATATAATTAATTATGTAAACTTGCCGGAGTGGAACTCGTTAGGAGGACTTGTTCGAGTGGTTAAATGGTATTCAATGTTTTTGCACTTTTGTCGTTTTTCTCAATTTTTGAGTTATTTCCGTAAACATTTGATACATGAAAGCGTGTCATGTGTGCAAAATATAAGTTCTGTAGGTCGACGGGAACATACCAGAAAAAGAACTGATAGAACTCCGATTGAAGGTTCAACCGTGACAAACTTTACGCAAGCCATGTTAAATAAAAGAGCGTAATAACGAGTCACAACCAGTGGCGTAGCGACGGGGGGGGGGGGGGCGATGGGGGGGGGGGGTCGAACCGCTCCAGGCGGCACTTGTCCTAGGGGCGGCATTTTCCGTAATAAGTAAATAAAAAAATATTCTAAAGATGCATTCTACAGGATTCTTGTTGCCCTTGTCTATACCTGGCACAATGCTCTTTACATTTTTCTTGCAAATGAAAATTAATAGGGAAAGAGCCGGAGATTTCATGAGGTGTTAAGGGATTGAATATTGTTTTTGGAATTCGAATTAGTCAAAAACTAGTTTTTAATAAATAATTTAATAATTTCCTTTTGTAACGCCACGAAATTTCATTCCTGAAAACTTTACCTAATTATCTCTAAAATTCGGCGCTCCTAAAGTTTGGCGCCTTGGGCGGCTTCTTATGCCGTCTGTGCCAGGAACCGGCCCTGATGGACATGGAGCAAATGAGAATTTATACATTATACCCATGTTATTTAATATTTTATTCGGAATGAATGTATGAAACCGTACCGTACCGTATCTCTAATCTGTATGATAAGTTACCAGTAACAAGTCGATTCTAACAACTATACTTTACTATAGTCCCATCATCATTAAATGATATTATTTAGGACTTATAATATAGTGAAAGAACAAAATTTTTACTGTTCAATTTTTATTTTGTTTTAACTTTATAATGTTTGATATAGCCTGCAAGACGTTTAGTAACCTTATTTGCAGGCTACTTTTTTGTTTACTTTATAAATGTTTTGTATCTTAATTAATACTGTGGTGGACAGGCCAAAAGGCTTGAATGAATGGTTTATTTAAATAATGGGCTCGCCATAGCGTTATTTTACGTATATTGTTTTACAGTGTTGCGTATAGGAAGGAAGACCGATCGGCGGTTTTTAGTTCATTGCATAGCTTGCAGACGCATGACTTGGCTTGAGTATAGCCTGGCACACGTTGCATTGCTATAAAATTATATGTGGAGCAGTGGTTCGTACTGCTTCATACGTAGAGTGGTTCTCGTACCGCTCCAGAGATCGTGTTGCCATATAAATGCGACCTCTAGTGACAGCCGCTCTCGCAGTCAGGCCGGTGCTGCTTTTCGCTGATCTGGTGGAGTGGGCCCCTCTGCCGTCGATCGCAAGACGGACCGTGCACTGATCGTAGGAGTCAACAGGCTGACTGACAGAGAAAAGACCGATCGTGAGAAATGCTCACAGGTCTGGGTGCCGTTCGAGAGTGCGTAGAGACCCGATCGAGAGAAATGAATGAATGAATGAATGAAAGTTCTGTACGGGAATACAGATAAGATGGTGACCCGTCGGTGGCCGTGAGATACAGAGATCGGGTAAAGCCCCGAACGTTTATATCGAGAGGCCTCGGCGGCCGTTGAGACAATCTACGGGAAGAGTTCCCCAGTACACGTTGGTTCAAAGACGGGAAGGGCGGCTCCGTGAAGCCGTTGGAAACAGACCGAGAGAGCTACCGGTGACACTTACTAGAAAACATAAATACGTTCAATAAATACGGGGAGGGTGACCCCATTGGTGCGTTCGATACAGGGAAAGTTCCCATTGGTGCCGAAAACCTCATCAATTGCGGGCGTCCCGCATATTCTATTCTCTTTACGGTTTCCCGTAAATATCTATACTTGGCTACCTAACGTGGTCATACTTACTTCTCTCATTTACCAGCAATCTATTGATTTGCTTGTCTGATCGTAATGTCTTTGGTCGCGGTTTCCCCGCGTATCTTTACTTGAGTTACTAAACGTAATATCTGTACTTGTGGTGTACCCGCAGTATGTATTCTTATGGTCTTTCGATAAATATTCTTGTTGGCTACCTATGTCGGTCACAGTTACTCCTCAGGTTTTCCAGAAATCTATTTACTTCTGTGTCTAATTGCAATATCTTGACTCGCGGTTTCCCCGCTAGGCTTTTACTTGCGGGACTAGCCGCAGAATCTCTGCTTGCAGAATCTTCTTTCTGCGTAATGTTTTCGGAGACATCCTCGAAAGATCTGTCCTTGGCTCGCTCCAGTGTATAAGAGAGTACAATTGCTTCAGAGAAAGAAGTGATTATAATAATACAGGTCTGTGTGAAACATAGAGGTAACGTGGTGACACTTACTTCAGGTGCCTGTGAGAGCATCGAGTCTGAGGACTCAGAAACGAAGTTTACGAGAGTTGGTGCGTTACCGTTGGTCAGAGCTCTAGGTGACGAGTACAAATATGTTCCTACGATGAGAGGAATAAACGCCATCTATGAGAGTTACAGACATGTGAGAGTCTGGGTGATCGGATTCAAAAGTATATAACAGATGAAAGCAGGCCGAGAAATATACTTGTTGGTTACCTAGTTCGGTCATAGCTACTCCTGCCAGTTTTCAGCAGGTTGTCAGAGACGTAAAAATTCGAGTGACCGAGATCGAGAAAATTCGGGTGGTCGCAATCGTAGAAATTCTGGTGGCCGCAAGAGATACACAAGCCGGGTAGATTCCCGAAGTAGCAAGCGTACAGACCGAGAGAGCTGCCGGTGGAGCGTTGGCACATACGGGGAAAGTTCCCCCAGTGGATACGTTCGATAAAATTACGGGGAAGGTGACCCCATTAGTGCGTTCGACGATTACAAGAAACGGTCGTGACTGGTGCCGAAGACCTCAATAATTGCGGGTGTTTCCGCATATTCTTTTTCATGTACGGTTTCGTTAATTTATATACATGGCTACCTAGTTTGGCTATACTTACTCCCGCGGGGTTTCCAGCAGCACTTGGGCTGTCGGACACGTGAGAGTTCGGGTAGCCGAGATCGTTAACATTCGGGTGGCCGTGATAGATGCAGACTGGGTAAGTCCCAGGATTAGCAATCGCATATAATCAGATTGGTCCCGGTGGCCGAGAGTGATACAGACAGTGACAGAGTTTGTTGTTGTTGATATAAGTTTATTTAACGACGCATCCATAACAACGATGATATGCAGAGTTTGGGTGGCCGTACGATAGAAGTATCGTGAAATAGGGTGAACACGTTAGAAGAGCACGCTACAGATAAGAAAAAGCAACTGGTGCCGATTGATACCTTAAGGTTACAAGTCAAATAACTCTTCTTGATGGCTTTATGGTCTTTCGATAAATATTCTTGTTTGTTACCTACGTTGGTCATAGCTACTACTCCCAGTTTCCCGAAGTTTCAGAATATATTACGGTGTTGGCGGACAATTGCCAACGCAGAGGACGGTCAATCGTGTGCATGATAACTTATGCGTGTGAGGCCGATATGTCACACACGGAAATGGACAAAGAGGCACGGGAATGTCCGGGTTGTCCGATGCCCAAGTATGAAATAGATGAACGCAGACGTGAAAGTCTGGGTAGTCGAAAATGAACCAAGGGCACGTGAAAGTCTGGGTAGTCGGAAACCCAGGTTAAAGATAACAAGTAGACCAGTAGACCAAGAATTGGTCGATACATAAATATTACTGTTGGCTACCTACGTTGGTCATAGATACTCCTCCCGTTTTCCCGAAGTGTATTTACTTGCGTGTCTGATCGAAGTGATCGATACGAGTACGCTTGGGTAATCGAGTACTCAGGTGAATACATGATTGCTTGTCGTCACACACAGTTCCGAGAAATGACTGAAGTGCGAGGTTGGGCCCCCTCGTGCGTAGGTCGGATCGAAGATCTGTGTGCAGATAGCGAAGGTTATAGACAGAAGACCTTCACTATCAGAGTCCGTGAATACCATGCCAGTGTCATTTTTATCGAAGCAGAATATATGAGTGTTGGTGGGTGACTGCCAACACAGAGGACCGGAACTTACTCCGTCAATTGTGGTGCATGATAAAATATACGTGTGCGGCCGTTTATGCCATACACGGGAATAGATCGAGAGATACGTGTTGAGTAGAAGGCGTGGTAGCTGTGTCTAGCATGATATGACGAAGAGCTGGGAGACTTGTAGTGTCTAGGACGACAGAGTTTAGAGAGTTGAGAACAGTAATGTCTAGGAGTACAAAACGTTGAATTTCTACCGATAATTGTCTAGGCAGATATGACTTAGGGACTTGTTTCAAGTATATCTGTACCTCGTAACTTAAGAGAACGTTTGGTGTCCCTTATTGGCGATAGTTTCAGAGTCACAAGATGCTGAATGGTACGAAATCAGGTAGACAGGAAGAAGAGGCTAGTAGCTTGGAAGGTAGACAAGGCGAGAAAGACTCCTGCCGGTATGGCTACGAACCCTGTTTTGAGTACGGCCATCCTCAGAACGTTGCCTATCCGGCGATCGCGGAATAGGCAGAGTCAGACCTCGTTACTAATTTGAACCGCGTTACCTTTCTTGGAGAAGAGGCCCGTCCTTAATCT
This sequence comes from Bimastos eiseni, assembly GCA_959347315.1. Taxonomy (NCBI): domain Eukaryota; kingdom Metazoa; phylum Annelida; class Clitellata; order Crassiclitellata; family Lumbricidae; genus Bimastos; species Bimastos eiseni. The sequence goes on along the minus strand of OY365806.1, from coordinate 69,312,071 downwards.
ATACAGGTTAGAGCGAACATCCTGGTAGATATAGAGAGCAACCATTTGGCGTTGAGATTTGATAACGAAGTGACTCGGGTGACTCCAGACGTCGATTGCAGAACCTTGATGTTCATACTGTCACTATACTTGCACTGCGGTGCCAAATGTCTCAGACCAGCAAAACACTCTCTCTACCGGGAAATTGCTGCATTAAAGGCCTACTATATCCGTGAATTTATACAGCGCCGGTCTCAGTAGGCCTGCCAAATAAATCAGAGACGCTCCCAGAAGAGAATCAGTTGATGAGTGAAGTGACTTTAAGGGATAAGCAAGTCCAGGTGGTCCTACATTAAGACGATATTTGAGAAGAGCGTGGAAGACAGCTATCAGTCTAGCTGCAACATTCGACACAGATTAAGAAAGAGAAAGACGGACTCTTGGTAGACCAATAAATATGGAATTACAGTAGTCTATGCGGGAGGAAATGTAGGCATGAACGATGGAGGTAAAGAGGAAGAGGAGACAAGACGTCATATCGCTCTGAGCCGTCTCAGTCGGAAGTGGCAGAAACAGGCTAGGTTGGCAGAATGAGCATAAAAGGTAAAAATAGGCTATAAATACCTATTAAACACTCTATTACCTTCTCTACTCGCATTTCCTAATTACGTATAGCAATGTAGGTAGAGCGTTAGACAGTATCGCGCAGAGACAAAAGTATTCGGAGGATGGTTGTGTTAAGCATCAGTGACGATAAAGTGACGGTCATAGTTAAGAGCAGACATGACCGTGTATAGAGGTGGCGCGGTGGTGTCGGCTCGACAATTCGATACTTCGACATTAATTTAACTAGAAGCTGGATTAATTGATGAAAAGAATGTGTAAAACTGGGATCTGGATTGATGAGAAAATAATTATGCCTAAATGGCAGTTTGACGAATGAAAGGGATGATGCAATCCAGCTTCTAGTCAGGCAAAATTCTTTTCACCAATCCAGCTTCCATTAAAACCTATCCAGTATCCATTCCATTAACACCTATCAACCTGACGCAATCTTCGGATTATCGAACCTTCGGACTATAGTACAGAACTGGCACAGTTACGAACTCAACCCCGAAATACATTGTAAATGCATATCTGTCTTTTTAAATCTGAAAACGTAGAAGTGTACTACGAAGTCCAATTGAAATTCCCATAAGCTAAAGACCCCACATATTGCTTTACTGTCTAGGCCTCTGACGGCCTAGGCCCATATTGCATCGGTTGGCGATACAATGTACATGCATAGAAGACTAGAAAGATCTCGACTGAAACTCACGTACGCACATGGAATTGCAAAAACAGATTCCGTTTCATAATTGACAGACATCCAATATGTTGCATTGTTGTCTCAGTTGCTCAAACGGCTTTGGCAATAAGGTTATATAAATATCCTACTTCATTAGGCCTGCAATTGCGCATTGCACTGTTTGCACACAGTACACAGGCCACGCAATTCCTGGCCTCATTCACGTGGTAAGTCCACCTTTTGATATAAATTTCGACTAATTTCTCTTCTGGAATTTCATGTAGGCCCCAACATGATTGTTTCTAAAGTCTTAGCGACTGATCTAAAAGGTTTCGTTTTAGACTACGCTCGAATATGTTTCTTTAAGAATTAGAATAAAGATCTTAGTTGCTGAGTATACGAGCATGTAGCCCAACTGTATTTTTATAATGACATACAATTTCTGTTTAGTTGATTGCGAACAAATTAATTAGTTTAAGTTAGATTTATAATTTCAGTTCTTGTAGAAGATTTTCGCCGTTTCATTGCCTGTCCTTGACTGCATTATTTCTTGTTTGATCCATTTTTATCGGCATTTTACTCTAGTGTTTAATAATAAACGAATCCTTGGCGTCTGCGTAAGTTATATAAGATTTTCGTTATAGGTTACCGAGAAGCTCCCTTAGTTATAAATTTGTAGAATCAAGGGTTGTGAAGCTGCGCAAAGCAACTATTAGGGCAGACTAAGACTCCCCTGTTACAGGCATACTGACTCCTATCGTTAAGTTGCATTCATTTAGAACTGCACACACGCGTTGCATTATACATACATAAATGCATGCATGTATACAATGCATACATACATGCATGAACACATAATACATGTATCAGTATGTACGGTCACTGGAGCGTATACATTCGACATGCTTGAGCTGCTCGTGTGTAGGACTCCTAGGTGATTTATCACTGAGAATATGGTAGCACATTATCCTCTAAACATTCGATATTCTCTTGTAACTATACTTCTGGAAAGGGGAGTGGATTTTTTAAGCGCTGGACACATTTAGAAACCTTCAATGCGTGTAGCTCCAGTGGACTTTTATATCTAAATCTCGGAATCCTAATTGCTGGTAAGTTCTAAATAATTTCAAGTTTAAAGATTTAAGATCCCGAATCACATCGGCTAGAGGCATCCAGTTCGAAAAGTCCGATCCAAAAACGGATTAGTCAATTTTTCGTCCTTTCTGTGTTGTGCCAATCCAAATATATTGACTCTTCGAAGGATTGAGTCTTAGACGATTTAGCGACATCAAACTCTGAACTGCATTGGCGACAGCATTTATGGCAAACTCTGGCCGATGTGACAGAAGAGAATTTTCTTAGCTGAACAAGATGTTCAAGAATTTTAGTAATATCTTCGGCCCTATTAGCCTTGCTGTTGCCACGATTTCTCTGTTAGAAGAATAGGCCCACCGTTTTACAATGCAACAATTTTTGAGCCGAACGTCTTCCATAGTGCAAAACAATTATTGAGCCGAACGTCTTCCACGGTGCAACTTGCCATTAACAACAAAGTGCGCAGCAAGTGCTAGTAAGCAGTCATGGGCAGCTACAGAGTTTCCTCCTAAGTTTCTTCAACTGCAAAGTGTAGAATAAATGAACTGTATTTTTATCAATTAGGGCAATCACGGATCGCACTGAAACATTTGCTAACTGATTGGCGCTATATCATCGTAGTCCATGGCAGCGAGCATTGGACATGGCTTCAATCATGGGAAGCTATAACTTTAAACATCACTCCTGACTTCTTATTGAAGGAACGAAATGTTGCGAGCGTTATAGACAGCCATGTTTCGTCTTAGCTTTCGAGGGAATGTTAAGCGAATGGTGTTACTGGGAGTGGTGCTGCTAATTGCTTTGGAAGTGATCATGCTCACTATACGTGTCGGGAAAAACGGTTGGACTGGAGCGGATGTCGACGATACCTTTGAGAATGGTAATTTGGCCTGGTCAGTCCAGCAACAAACAGACCTGTCTGCTTTCGAGAGTGACGAGCAGATATGGCCATACCGGAAGCGACCAGAACTGTATGATGATGCGTTTGAGGCGGATTTGGAGATCTGGCCATTCCCGAAGCGATGGTCAGGCGGAGTTGATGAGATTGACAACGGAGAGACGAATGAAGACGAGAAGCCAGCTGATCAGGAGCGAGTTGATGAACCTGATTCGGACTTGGATGAGTCGACAGAATCGGAAGATGATGAGAATCCGGGAGACCAACGGGACGAACTGGACGAAGATAATGATGAGAAACTGGAATTAAGACTTCAGAAGAAGATTCTGGATTCCAAAGAAGGTTCAAATGCGACGGAAGCTAAACAAGTGAGTCTGGAGAAAAAAAAGTCGCTGTCTCACAATGACAACAAGGCGAGTGGAGTGGTTGGCGTCGCAACCAAACAGGCCGCTACTAAGGCAAAGGAAAGCAAGTCCAATGCGATGGACGCAGAGGAACTCGGTGATATTGCAGACGGAGAAGAGAATGAGGACGAGGACGAGGAGATAGACGATGAGGATGATGATGTCACAAAGACCTCGAAGCCAAAGGTCATCTCGAACGACCAGATTTACGTCGACACGTCACGCCCAGTTGTGAATCCACACCCCTTCAAATATCTTATCAACGCCACAGATATCTGCAACGGCTCCAAGATCTTCCTGTTCTGCTACGTCCATTCTCCAGTAGAGAGTCGCAAACGCCGCGAAATCATCCGACGGACCTGGGCGAAACGGAAGAACTATCCGGGCATCGAGATCAGGGTCGTGTTCTTCGTTGGACTGCCCCGACTCGACACGACCGAAGGGCGGCGCATCCAGAAGGATCTGCTAGTCGAATCGAGGAAGCGGGGGGACATTGTCCAGGAGGATTTCTTGGATGTCCGGGGTAACCTTTCTCACAAGAGCGTGGGCGCTCTCAAATGGATAGCGACCTACTGCAACCATACTGAATACGTTCTCAAGACTGACGATGATATGTTCGTGAATATGTATATCATTCTCAACCACCTGCAAAATCTCTACGCACAGAACTTCAGAAAGCGTGTGATACTCTGCTACGTCTACTGGCGCATCGAAGTCGGTACTGGCGCGGGCGCTCCGAGGGGTAGGTTCCCGAACAACGTTTACCCTCCGTACTGCTCGGGAATGGGATTCATCATGACGAGAGACGTGACCCTGGCACTCCACGAGGTATCTCCCCACGTTCGGTTCTTCCCGGAAGACGAGATCTTCATCGGTGGGGTGCTCCCAGCTGCCCTCCACGGAGCCGTCAATCACACGTCGTGGGCCAGAACGTATTGTGCGGAATACGAGATGGGGATCTACACGCACCCCACCGAGTGGTACAAGTACACGTTCACTCACACCCACAAGGATAAATTGATCGTCAAGACGTGGAAAGGTTTGTCGAATATGGTAAGAAATCGAACGATACCAAGACCATCGGTGATCAGACCGGGTCTCTTGGCGGATCAGTACAAGCCTCTGCTGGAGTTGTTTCGTCAGTCGTAAAGGTCGGCACCAACTTTTGTGATCCGTGAATTAGGCCTACATGATGCAACGATTGTCGGTGATTTTTGATGGTTTCATGTCTTCGTCGTGGTTTGGGGCTTTGTTGATATGGCTCATATTTTGTTTTCAGCAGTTGATTTCAGCGTAGGTCTTGATCAGTAGATTTCAGCGACAAGTTTTATCAGTGCGCGTTCATCAGTTGAATTTGCTTTGTAAAATTACTTTTAACAAAATCCATCAGTCAATGAAACACAGTAACGAGATCGCTAAGTTATTGCTGAAGGTTCATGCAAAAGGACTATGGTACCTGCATTATTGAATTATGATGTCAAACTGTATATACTGGCAGCTTGCACGTAGGGGAAGAGCCTAGACAGCACGTTCCGGGGTTGATTAGAAGAATATACGGTCCAGGGACGAATTTAGTCTGACAACTACATGTACATGCTTCTCAGCCGTTCGTTACCTCCTGTCCACAGAACCGTTCGTTACCAACTTTCCAAAGACGACTTCTGTCGATCAAAGGGTTTCTTTGTGTCAGGTCGGGAACGTCTCTAATGAGTTTCATTGAAGGTGGGGCTATATAGATTGGCAATTACCATTATCATTATCTGACCTATCTTACTCTGGACCTGTTGAAACAGCTATCTAGATATTTGATTCAGAATTACAAGCATTATTTTTTTCTCAAGCAACCTCGTCTTGATTCCACCTCATCCACTCTTACGGTTATAAACACCCTCAAGCATTGCGGCCTGAATCTCTATATATCTGTCATCTGCCTCCCCCCCGGACATTTGATCTTGGACATTTTGCTCCCCCCGGACATTTACCCCCGACAATTGTCCCCCGATTTGGGTAGGACATTTGCCATCCGGACAATTGCCCCCCTAGTGTGAAGTATGAACGGATGATGACAAGTTATATATTTAACTGCCATTATGTAAAAGTCTACGCAGATTGATTTGTGCAACTTAAGCGCTCATGCATGGGCCGTAACTCTAAGTTGTAATTTACATGGCGCCGGCGTATAAGGCACCAACGCCGGGACGTAATCAGGACAATAATTATGATATCAGAACATTGGGGGTATATGTTTTGTCGTGATGTGGGTAAACAAATAGATTAATATTATTTGGCCGTGCCTTTAAAGCAGATGTTCTATTTATGTACAGCAAAGACGATGACGATAACATCAGACCCTGAGATGGCAATGGACCAAATCCCATTGTTCGGCTTTCTATTGTAACCGTAAAGGTATAAAACGCTGGTTTATAAGGAAACCTATACGGTGAGTATCATCACCGCCTCTGCCCATTTAGATTGTTGCAGCGCTATTGAAGTCCCCGTGCACGGACTGTGTTAGTAGACCCTATGCAAACCGACATCATCATATCTAAAGGAGCGTCTTGTATTCATACAAGTATGCAATATATAGGCCTATTCTGCATAGTAGGGTATGTGTGCATGTAATGTATGCATGAATGGGTGCATTTTTCATGTATGTATATACGCTGTTTTTTCTGGCGGAACGCGCCGGAACAGCGTTCCGTCACCTTTTCTAAATTACTAAAAAATATGAATTCTAGCAGCGCAAGAACTTTGGAATTTTATATAAAACTTTACAATTTCAATTTTTACATTCTCAAATGCACAGGCTAAGTAACCTCTATAGATCGTGATTATTGTGTCCTATTGTTTATTTGACTTGGTAGTAAATTTTAGAGTATTTTTAGAACGTTAGTAATTTTAGAATTTCGACAATAGAGATGCGTTCCGGCATTTGCACTCACGTATGCATGTTTGCATGTAACCTATGTATGTCGGCTTTTATAAAGGGCATTGTGAAGAACTTTTCAAAAGCGTCAAATTTGAGGTGCGCTCTAAGCATTGAAACTAACCAAGCTATAGCGGCCTTTCAGTTAACATAACAATGCACTAACGGTTTATTTGCATAAAGAGTACACAGGCCTCTGTTTACTCTAACAATCTAAGACACTTTCGATGTGTTACCCTTTTGGACTCTCGTTGGTGAACTTACTTGTCGTGACCACAAAGCAAGAGAAATGTAGAATTCAAGAGCTTTGGAATATTTCACTCAGGCGTGGAAGGGCTTTCAATGGATGGCCGGGTGCTGTGTACAGTGAGGCTAGGGCTATTCACTATTCAAGCTAACGTCTGCCTAGTTTAATAGAATTGTGCTAGTTTTGCTACATAGACCTAATGATATCTAATATGACGTAAGCATGGACTAATCACCAGTGAGTTTGAATGTCAAGCCGCGGTCAGTTAATGTACTAATTGGCCCGGGATTTCCCATTGCGAGCTCAATAATAATTATTGTTAATGGCCTCAGCTGATATTGTGCTCCTCTTTTCCTGGTGGCTTTCTTTTAATAGGCTAATTTTTATTTGCATTTGATTTCATTTTGATATGACTTGACATAAACTATAGTGTTCAAATCATATTCAGAGTCAGACTAACTAATAAACATAGGCTTATAAATAATGAACGACTGTAGGCCTGTTAGGTTTAGATACGTAAATGCATTAATAAATAGGCCTAATAAATTAGTCAACGTTGAAGCCAGTTCATTTTCGCTTAATTAGGCACTTATATACCACCAGATAGATTTGTCCAGTCACTTCAAATCATCAAATGGTCAAGAAATGTATGGTCATACGCAGACTGCACTTAATTTTGAACAGTCGACATCGATGAACATATCGACTATCACCACAAGTCTAAAATTGACTGAACATTCTGACCGTCTGGTTACCAGACTCAGACTTCCATCGGACTGCCATTCGGACAACCACTTTGACTTGACGTAGCGCTCGTGAATAAGGTGGTGCTTGGTTTTGAACGGCGCTTAAGAAGTTTATGGATACCGATAACGATTGATGACGGATCTATCATGACGGCCGCGAGGAACAGATCTGCGAAATTTGGGAGATCTTTCCTAATCGTGGTGCAGTGTTGAATCTGAAGTGGTTGGAGATGAGTAGGTATAGCCTAGGCTACTGACCGGGGTTGACAAAGACTAGGCCTGCATGTAGGTCTACAATGATGGGGCGATTATCTGGCTAAATTGGGTTTGCTGGATGGTGGGGTTCGAAAAATAATAGCAATTAAGAAATCAATCAAAAAGTCAGTCAGTCAGTCATTCAGTCAATCAATCAATCAATCGACCAATCAACCAACCAACCAATCAATCAATCAAAGTTTATTTGCAATCCAATGAGCGGAAAATGACAATCATTACAAATCTTACAAATTACGATCGGATCACCCAGGAGACCAAATTATAGAGATCAGAAGTTCTCGCTGGTTAGGCCCATCAAAGATTGTTCGAAGTCACGGTAAACGATATAGTACCAAATAAAGTTTTAGAACTATATGATACAAGTTTGTGAAAAAAAATTATTTTGCAAAATCTTAACCAAAACCTTAACTAAACACAATTAATAGCCCAGACTAGTCACAGTTGTTGATTACAATTAAACATGCTTAAGTTAGCCATTGTAGCAACTCCATTCACAGAAAAAGAGATCTCGACCAGGAGATCTTTTGTAAGCTTAGGCCTATATGGCGATCATTATATATAGCAACTTAATTTAACATGGACACTTTCCAATTCCCCTCTCGTATACCAGTTCATTCAGTATATCCACCCTCCACAAATTAATGTGACGATGCAAATAGGCCTTAAGTGCACAAAACTGGCAGAGAAAAATCACAGAAGAACGGAACCTTTATGACTTGCTTTATAATTTTGTGTCATCAATATCTCTCGTCTTCTTTCGCTTTTCTCGAAATCTACTTTTATTTGAAGCACCTCTGACCGGTTCACCCTGGGACTAATATTTAGTCCCAGGATACACTAGATAAACTGTTATTTAAATTTTTGATGTTGATGTAGCGCCTGTCGAAAAACACTGGCACGGGCGCTTCGTGTGTGATAAATGTGTTTAACAACGCATCCATATGGACCACATGACAAGGATGATACGCGTTATACAAGGCAAAATGTAGACCTACACATGCTAGTTGGCATACAGTATTGTCTCGTCTAGAAGAGTTAATCCATGGTCATTAAATTTATGCAGTTATTATCAATTTTATAAGAGTTCTTCTCAATCTATCTATATGCATGATGCTGCAGATGATATGCCTACAATAATGTAGGCCTACTGTTTATGTTTATGTACTAACAAGACAATTTATGTTAGTACAGTATTGTCACGTATTTAAGAGTTAATTGATAAATGTTCATTAAATAGACGCTCTACATGTATAGGGCCTAAGGTGCTATGATAATCATGGTAGGCTTATAACAACTGAAGTCGACCATTGCTCAATTATCGACTCAGGACAAATTAGGTTGCTCACTCACAGCTGATAGGCCTATAATTATTGTCTGTAAATACTTAAGGAAGTCAACTGGAACAAAACACCTCACTCATTTCATCCTCTAGCGGCATTAAAGCCAATGAAACAGCCTTCGGACAGAGAATTCACCATTAATTCGTAAAATACTATTAAATATTAAATTATAGGGAATCATTATGTTCTTTATTGTCAGTCGCAGATTTGTGCTTAAAATAGACCCTAGACACAGTTAAACGTGTGCAATTCAATGGAAATGGCACAAAGGAATTTAGTACGTTCGTAATGGTTTACTCTTCAGATAATAATTACTCGTCAAATAGTTTTGCTTCATGTATAGATAATAATTATAATTCATCAATGTAACCAATTCGCTATGCTCTCCTGTTCGCCAGAGGACTGCGCTCAAACTAGAACAGAAAAGAAGTTTCCAGTCCTGTCATTGGGCGTGTGATTGAATGAGGCCGGTGATTTTCAAAATAAAAGACAAAGTTCAAGCAAAATGTCTTCTTCTCTGCTGTGCGACGTTGCAGCTGTTATTGTAGACATCGAGGGCACAACAACTCCGATAACATTTGTTAAGGTAAAATGTTCTCGTTTTTACCGATTGCGAGTTTTCAGGACTACATCGCGACCCTCCTCTTCAAGATGCCGACCTCACTCGCCGTTTCAATTATGAATACCATTCCCTTTTATCACTCGTTTGACTGATATCGTGATATAATTATTGTAGGCAGAATCGTAAGTTCATTATTTTGGCAGATATATAATTTTCTTGTTGGCGACGCGGTCAATGAAAAGTCGACTGTGATTGGACGTAAGAAATGAGTCACGGAGTATGGATATGAGCGTTCTTTTTAAAGCTTTCTATCTGTTGGATAGACCAACCAAACTGTTTCCCAACTTGCGAGACATGAATATTTTTTAGATAACTGAAATTGTAAAACGGATAGCGTAAAAATTGTCCAATGCCACATTGCGGATAGATATCCATGCTAGGTAGGCTTATACTCAGTCACGCTAAACTGAAAAACTGCACTAACCGTAATCCTATATGTATAAAGTATAATTTCTATAGACTACACTAACCCTAATTCTGTCCCTAACTGACCCTCATGATGCCTAACCGGGATCAACCCGAATCATCGAAACCTGCATCCCCGAAAATGCTGAAAGGCCAAAAAGCCCGATTCCCCAAAAGCAATAATGTACTATTGAAAAACACTGAACTGTCTCAAAACAGCGTGATTCATTCATCAATCCAGCTTCTGCATGAATTCTTTTCATTGATCCAGCTTCCATTTAAGCAGATTTTTTCTCATTAATCTAGCTTCCTTTTCGAGGATATGGCCGAAATCAGTTTCGGGTTTCGGCGATTCGCTAACACCCGCCTAATCTTACCCTAAATGACCCTCACGATGCCTAAACTGACCCTAAACAACCCTGACGATGTCAAAACCTGACCCTTATATTGGGCAGGTGTGCAGTAAACTGAATGATCTCACTCAACTTAACAGCTTTTTAAATACATGCGAATGAATATGAAATGACGGAATTATAATTATGATTATTATTTTATTGGTAAGCCTATTAATAATTATCATTATTTTGTTGGTATTATTAGACAACACAGTAGGCCTACGTCACATCACATTCCTCTCCAGGGATATGTAGTCACAGAAGGCACTCGTTGGAAAACATTGCAAGAAAGTAAGAGAGATGTAGACCCCAGAAGTAATACGTTGCCATGGTCTTATCAAGTTAACCAATATCCTGAATAGTAGGTTTGATGTTTTGAGGGTGATCATAAAAATATACTTGAGTTGTAGTTACTTTGATGAGTATTAAAAGTGTCTTTGATTTCTCATTTGTGTTGTTTACAGGACAAACTCTTTCCTTATGCACGTCTTAACTTAAGAACCTATCTGGAGAAGAACTTTGATTTAAAGGAAACACAGGATGTCATCGATGACCTTCGTAAGCAGGTAATTTCCCTGTGGGACTTCACTGATTTATCCACATTAAGGTGGGTTGAGCGGTTAGGTTTTTCTTATAACCCATTGGTCATCACTGCAACCATCATCAGTGTCATCATGCAGTTTTATCAATGCATTGACCTTGGGAAAAAAACTCAGAAAGTCCGTGATCCTCAAGTGCTTCCTGCCCTAAAATCGACCACAAATAATACCACCACTTCTGACTATGGCCAAAAAGAGATAATATTCCTCGTTGGTCCAACCCACATCCTATAATCCTCACCTTCTCTGGAAAACTCTAAACCAGCTCCCACATCTCAACTCCTCCAGCCCATTTCCAGACTCTTCCATCTTCATAAATAGCTGAATTATTGTGTTTTTTCTTCTTGGGAAATGTTAACTAGTTTTCACACACAAGATCCTATCAGATGGAGATGAGCCAAATTGATGAAAAATGAGCAGTATTAAAGCCATACTATGAATATGGTCCGTATATGGGGACCTGAAATAGAGCATTACCAATTCAAAGAGGCGGTGGTTGTGAACCTGTAAAATGAAAGGGTCAATCCATGTGCTCGTTGAAGGAAAATGTCGACATTTGCGCTTTATATTGCAGGCAGAGGAAGACAGGAGTGCTGGACTGGATGCGCCATTTCCAGCCAGTGTAGAGAGCGATCGTGAGAAGGTCATTGAGACGGTGGAATGCAACGTTCTCTGGCAGATGGACCTTGATCGGAAGACGACTGCCCTCAAGCAGCTTCAAGGGCACATCTGGAAAAATGGCTATGGGAATGGAGACATTGTTGGAGAGTCAGTTATCTCTGTCTGTCTGTCTCTATCTGTCTCTCTCTCTTTATCTCTCTCTGTCTCTCTCTCTTTATCTCTCTCTGTCTCTCTCTCTTCCTTTCTTTATAAGTCTTTGTACTCGTCTCTTTCCCTGTATCTGTCCATTTTTCTTGGTTGTTTTGTCATTCTGTTCCTCTTGGTTTTATTTGACCTGACTACTGTTTGGTTTTAATGTGTCATCAGTTGATGCATTGTGCATTAGATGCTGGCTCAATAGAAGTTATTAATTAATATTTTCTGTTTATGATACCTATAGAAAAGGTGCCACTATTTTTGCTTTTACTTTCTACTGCATTAAATTAAATCGAAATTTATAAATTCACCTCAATTACAATCGGTGATTAGTCGGTTCCAACAATTTTACTGTGTTAAAGTGTTTAGCTATAAATGAGCATGATATATAAATATTCTCCCCTGCGACTAATAATTTTACTGCAATCTGGTATTAGTGTCACCTATGACTAATAATTATACTGCAATCTGTTAGTAGTCTCACCTGTGACTAATAATTATACTGCAATCTGTTGTTAGTTAAGGATAGCTTAGTTTGCTATTAATCATGAAATAATTATGACAGTCATCAGTATACTGACTTTATAAAATTCTAGTTGCAATATGGCGACCCTAACAAGCACGGCCCCTAATTGGGTCTCCCTTGGTGATCGCCAACTGTATTGAATTACTGAAGAAATTTTTACACTGTATTTGTTGCTGTATTACTGATTAAAACACTGATTGATTAATTATTTAAAAGGATTCTACGCTGTCTTTTATATTTTTTGCGTGTTTCAGGGTCTACGACGATGTGCTTCCTGCATTGAAGCGGTTGATTCACGACGGAATGAAGATCTATACGTACTCCTCGGGCAGTATTGGTGCTCAGAAATTGCTCTTTGGCCACTCCACACACGGCAATCTATTAGAGGTAAGTTCCTGGAAGGTAATGCAGCACTGCAATGGCCTCTAGGCAACTTTTTGCAAAGGGTCGTACATTCCTCCCCTTGTCCGCATTCCACTGACCCCCCCCCCCACTCCCCTTTGCGGACGTCTGCATCACACGTGTATCAGGCACCATTTTGCAACTGCTGATAATTATTTTACTGCATCGCTTTTTAATAGACATTTATTGACAGAGAATGAGATTGAATAAAAGCTATGTAAGAAACTTAAATTGAATAAACACTTATTTACATGTAAGCTTGGTATATCATGCTCTCAAATGTGAAGTATAGCCTAAAGCTAACAACTAAGAATATGACATAACTACCATTGGACGTGATTTTGCAATAGTTTAGCATGGTCACAAGCGGAAGTCTGCACAGTCCATGACCCCTACCCTTGTCCGCATTTGTCCGCCTCTTCCATGACCCTCCTCGCTGCGGACGTTCTTTGTGGATGACCCCAAGCTCTTGTGGAAGGCAGGTTCTTAAGGCCTGCTGTGGTCAAGCTCACACAACCTGTTCTAGGTAAGTTTGTGCAAAATGCCAAAGATATATTCTTCAGGGCACGTCATTCAACCTTCTAAACACGAAGTTCTACGGTACGAAACAATTCAACTGATATTTTATATTGATATTACAAAGTGCAGAATTGCTTGCTGTAGCTGGGAAGCTATAAACATTAAAAGAAAAAGAATTGGCTTGAAGAATTTTGTTGATGTTGATGATGACGATTATTCTTGGCAAAAGAATGCTAATTATTCTTGGATCGGTAGTGTTCCAGATGGAGAGATCGGCAACTGTAACAAGACACTGGGCAAACACGAAACATGTTCCAGGAGGAACATGGTTTTACCATGGAAGCGAAGTTGGATGGCAAATTATCTGAATTTGTGTTTTTGTGAGGAGTGTAAGTGATGCATAGGGTAACTGACTATACATTATACACTTCAAATCAAATACTTCCACAGCTTTGTTTTGGCATTGCACCAAATGATAGAGCTGAACAAATTACCTATTGTGTCAGTGAAGGGATACTCAGATTAACCACCTAAGTGTAGATTGGAGCCATGTACTCTCTGTCAGAAGCCAGTGTTAGAAGCCAGGTGCTCAAACCGAACAGTAATTTGGGAATATAGTCTTTCGTTTCCAACTATTTCAGTATCAGTCGTAATTTGGGACAGAGGTGTTTAGTTTCAGCTGTTTTTGGATCAGTATTAATTTGTGACTGGTGTTTTGGTTTCAGGTTTTTTCGGACCAGTTTGACACAACGATTGGTTCAAAGATTGAGAAAGAGAGTTATGCGAGGATTGCTAAGACCATCAACCTGTCGCCAGAGAGGATTCTCTTCCTAACTGATATTCCAAAAGGTATTACAATCATCGTTTCACACATTTTCCTTATCACACTCAAATACAGTGACTTTGGACTTAGAGGTTCTTTTACATGAGGTGTATTATTCACATTGATACCTAATCACTATTTTAAACTAGCTGTTAACCCGTGAAGAATCACAGGTAAAAAAATATAATAGCTCACGATTCAACTCGTTTCCTCCAATTCTACAGAAAGGCTACAACTTGCGCCCCGAAAGCAACGAAATTCAGCAGTCGTCGCATTGTTTATCTGTGCAACGCCCTCTGAACAACGTTGTTTACACTCGTATATTTGTAACGGCGATTCAACCGAGTTTCATCCAATAAGTGTGCATTTCGTTTGAATAAATGTAAATATACTTACATTACACAATGCATTTAATTTTAATAACTGCAAATATAGTTACACAGACGTGAATAAAACGTTTTTGAAATGCGAATTGAACATACTCAGACAAGGTTTGCACACTGTCCAATCATGTGCCTTAAATCAGACTGACAGACGTTGACACGTGGATTTAGGTGAATATATAGATAGATCAAATTTGTTATATCAATAAATCAATGGGGGCTTAATATGGATCCCTTCAAGGACTCTACTCCGAGGCTCTACTGGTGCAACTACAGCTGAGGTGTTCATGTGCACAGTCACACTCGACGTGAGTGTGACTGAGGCACGTATGGTCGGCAACCAGGGAAAATACAGTAAGCTATCCCAAGTGCTTGATAGGATAGCATGTCTGTGTGAGTTGAACCATTCATACGAGCAGTGGTGGTTATTGGTTAACGCTTGGTCCGTTAAAACAAGCTGGGTCACGATGATGCGGTAGGTATTAGGAAGATGTTTGCATTCTTGACCGTACCTCAGATTAAGATGTTTGTGTGACATTGTTGGGTTGGACTACATTTCTCAGTTATGTATTAGGACACATGATTTGTTGGTTCAAAAATTGGAATGAGGGCATTGGTGATTTGCCAAGACATCTGTTTATAATATTATTATGGATATGTGAATGCATGTATTTGATAAATTGATAAGCAAATGCATATTGGTTAAAAATTATATTGTTAAAGATGATATATCGGACACAGTTGCTCAAACATGCAGACAAGTATGCACATGCACGGAAGCGTGCGTACACTATATAAATACATATGCAGAGATACACACATTTATGCACACATGCAGTCATACATGCAGAAGTAGATACTTGCATTGTATTGAATTCTATCTATTTGGTAACTTTTTGTACCTAGTCTTGCTAACCAGTTGATATTGTAAGGCAATGGAGAATAAGTGATAGCTAGCTACTTGACAATGTACTTTTTCAAATACACTTCTCTTCTTATGTAGCTTGTCTGTGTAATATTTCAGAGGCTGAAGCTGCCAGAGCAGCATGGTTTAAGCCTTGCTTGGTGATACGAGAGGGCAATGCACCGCTCAGTGAGGCCGATCGAAAATCATATCCAACTGTCCATTCATTTGACGAACTATTTTCCTGATCATCTTGAATTGTCATAACAATTACTGCATTCTACTTTTATTGCTCATATATTTTCGCACCATGTATTGATATACGGCACTGAGCAATTGTTAGAGAAGGGCTTGTTCGATGTCCCTACGCAGTAACTGTCTTGGCGAGGAGGGTCGAACAGGACCTCGTCACCTTCTCTTGCAAGGCCAGCAATATGACCATGAATTTGATGTTTTAATAATGGTATGGTTGCAGTTTATGTAATTAAAGATAATTTCTCATGTAATACTTTGAGTTATATTGATTTTATTCGGTGCATCACATTCATATTGAAGCGTCAAGAACCGTTTGCAAATTATTGCATTTTATTGGCTTTTTTACAAGGTGTAATTCCTATGTGAATATTTTGTGGAAATCTATCACTGCCTGTAGGGCTCTAAGACCAGGGCCAGAAAAGCCACAGGTTTTTCTGGAAATGTTTTGGAATTTTGACGTACAGTTGCACACCGGACACAAAATTGCGACTGATATCAGGGGTGGTGATCCCAAAGATCGAGTGGTCACATCCCCCCGCCTTTTACAGAGGGGACACGTTATACCACATTTCCTACCCTTCTCATTGGGTATCCACCACCTGTCAAGCAATATTGCCTACTCTGACAGATATTGCCTAACTGAAGAACTTCCAAGTTTCGGTACACTGTATCTTTAGGTTCTACAACAAATAGTTCACGGACATCTAGTTGACGTAAAATAGTTAACGGACAAGACCTTGCAAAAGGTTTATGACTTAAAAGCTTTTCGCCTATTGAGTTCGGTGAAATAATAGTTGGATTGATGATTATGTAACATACATGCCAATCTAGCTTCTAAATCAGCAAGATTTATTTTAATCCATTCATCTTTTCAAGCAGAATATTTGTCGATAATCCAACTTCCAAGCCACACAGGAGAAAACCATACCAGTGTGAATTGTGTGGGATGTCATTTGCAAGGCGTCATCAACTAACATATCACATAAGAACCCACACTGGGTATAAACCGCACAAATGCGAGTATTGTAAGAAAGAATTTAAATCATATTCTGAACTGAAGAAGCATATGCGATCACATACAAGAGAAACGTCGTACAAATATCAACGTTGTCACAAAGTATTTCCACTATCTCGGCGTTTGAAGCAGCATATGGAAAGTGATAAGAAAACACAACATAAGTGCAAATCTCAGCATATTAGTTCATTGAATCGTCACGTTATTGCTCATGGTGATGAAAAATCTTGCAAGTCCAAGGTATGTGGAATGATGTTTGCAACAACCGGCTAACTAAGCTACCAGACAAAAATCCACAGTGGAAAAAATCTTCACAAATTGGAACTATTTGGAAAACCACTTCCATCTGAAAAGAATTTAAGTAGCATCAAAAGAATACTGTCTAAACAAAAACCACACATATGTAAAGTATGTGACAAGTCATTTTCGTGGAGCATTTCTCTGGAAAACCTCGAGAAAATTCACTCAAAAGAAAGACCATACAGGTGTTTATTGTGTGAAGAAGCATTTGCAAGAAGTGATCTACTAATGTATCATACAAAAACCCACACTGAAGAGAAACCACACAAGTGTGAACTATGTGCGGAGACATTTTTAAGAAAAGTGGAACTAGATCAACACTCAAAAATACACAATGGTGATAAACCACACAAGTGTGAACTATGTGCGAAAGTGTTTTTAAGAAAAAGGTCTCTAGGACTACATGTACACATGGAAACACACTGGAGAAAAACGATACAAGTGTGAAATATGTGCAAAACCATTCATGAGAAAAGACAATGTAGAGGAACACATGAGAATACACACTGGCGAAAGGTCATATAAATGTGAAGTATGTGCAAAGGCATTTTTGAGAAAAGGCCAACTTAAGCTACACTCAAGAATACACACTGGAGAAAGACCATACAGTTGTGAGCTATGCATGAAGGCATTTAGAAGAATTCTGGCTTAAAAGAACACAAACCACACTGGAGAAAAACTACATAAGTGTGAATTGTGTGCAAAAGCATTTGTCAGAAAAGTCCAACTTGAGCAACACTCAATAATCCACACAGGAGAAAAACTGTACAAGTGTGAAAATTGTGTGAAAGCATTTAGACGAAAGGCTGACTTAAAGCAACACATGAAAACACACACTGGAGAAAAACCATACAAGTGTGAACTATGTACCAAGGCATTTATAAGAAATTTGACTTAAAACAACATATAAGAACCCACACTGGAGAAAAACCATATAAGTGTGAAGTATGTATGAAAGCATTTTTAAGAAAAGTCAAACTCCATCAACATTCAAAAATACACACTGAAGATAAACCGCACAAGTGTGAACCATATGAACAAGCCGTTTTACAAAAAAGAACACTAGAACTACAGATGGGAACACATGTTAAAGAAAAACGATACAAGTGTAAGGTGTGTGCAAAACCCTATAGCAGAAAAGACAACCTAGAGGAACACATAAGAACACACATGGAGAGAAACCATATAAATGTGAAATATGTGCAAATGCATTTTTAAGAAAAGGCCAACTGGAACGACACTCAATAATACACAGAGGTGAAAGACCATACATTTGTGAGCTATGCACAAATGCATTTAGAAGAAATTCTGACTTAAAACAACACATGAAAACCCACACTGGAGAAAAACCGTTCAAGCGTGAACTATGTATCAAAGCATTTACGAGAAAGGATGACCTACAAAGACACAGGAGAATTCACACTGGAGTTAAACTGCACAAGTGTGAACTGTGTGCAAAAGCATTTATCAGAAAAGTCCGACTAGAGCAACACTCAAAAACTCACTCTGCAGAAAAACCATACAAGCTTGAACTATGTGCAAATGCATTTGTAAGAAACGTCCAATTAGAAGAACACTCGATAATTATCCACACAAGAGAAAAATTGTACAAGTGTGAGCTATGTACCAAGTCATATATAAGACATTGGGAACTGAAACGCCACATGAGAACCCAAACTGGAGAAAAACCGTACAAGTGTGAACTTTGTATGACAGATTTTGCAGGAATTGATCAACTAAAAGGCCACATGAATATCCATGCAAGAACCCACGAATGTGAGTTATGTGACAAAACATTTCACACCCAAAACCAGCTATGGAAACACGAACGTTTACCTACAGGAGAAAGCCCATGCAAACTCCAACCTTGTCACAAGCAATTTGAACAGTCTGAAAGTTTTAATCACCACAATGGAATTCATGCCAGAAAGAAACCTAAGAATTCCAAATCACCCAACAAGGATTTGAAGGATTGTCGACCAGTGCATTCAGAAATCCAAGCCAGAAGTAGTAGATACAAATGTGAACTATGCAAGAAAGCATTTGATAAAGCTGGCCGCCTCTTTAATCATGTTAGAACCCACAGAATAGAAGAGCAAAATGTGGAAGTTGGAGACAAAATATCATACATTTCTCAAGATTTTCAGCCTTTCATAGGGAAACCGTATGGATGTGGAAGTTGTGATGAAATGTTTGAAATCGAATAGGACTTTATGAATCACTGCATCTGTGTGTGTTATTTTTCAGCAAATGATGACTTTGCTTGGATGTTTCAAGATGAATAACTGAATACACTTTTTCCTGTTTTGAAGTCATAGTCTGCGAGATAGTTTTCAACACTACAGATAACTTACTGTTTAAGGTTCAAGTAATTCCAATTTTTTAAAATTCCATATTCTTTACTTTAGCCATCATTTGTATAATTTTCTTGACTGTAGGACTTTTCGAATGACTGTTATTGTATCCTCGTTAGATGTAGCCTTTATAAATTAGTTTGTAGAATGACAGATTATATGACAAAGAAATTAAGTATAAATGTTAGTATGGACACAGAATGTGTCCACTTCTCTTTGACTTTGTTGAGATTTAGGCATTCGTTTACTTCAGCAGTTCTGTGTCTATAGTCTAAAGGTTCGATAGTCCAAAGATTGCATGGTGTCCGGTCGATATGTGATAAAATTGCAGTTTTTGTGGAAGCTAGATTGAAGAAAAGAATTATGTTTGGCTAGAAGCTGGATTTCACCATTTCTTTCATTCATCCAGCTTCCATTTAGGCATGATTCTTTTTACATCAATCCAACTCCCAGTGTTACACATTTTTTTCATCAATTAATCCAGTTTCTAATTAAATTTATGTCTGAGTATCGAACCTTCGGACTATCGAACCTATCGAGCGGACACCACTTCAGCATGTACTTTTTAAGATTACACTAAGCTTTGACTGTCAGGAACAGCAGTAGAAGAATCAGGCAGTATTACAATACAGAATACTTTGCTCCTATTATTTTTCTCTAACTCCACCATTACTCGCTACGTAATTATGTTTCCGCAGTGGCGTGCTGCATGAGACCTCGACTTTTAACAGTGCCCAAAAGTGAAATCGTTAAAACCACACACCTGATACGACGCGGCTTGTCAATGAGAAGTTTCGAGACTACGATTGAGTGCCATTCGAAAATGTTTCAAGAGACCTTTAAGGCTTTCAGAATATTCGTCGCTGCTGCAGTCGCTAGAGGGAGATGAGTTTGTACCTAAGAGCCAAGTTCTATTTCATGTGTTTTCGTTTCAGTTTTCGCCATTGTGCAGAATTCGCAAAACCGATATCGTAAATATTTTTTCCAGATTTTCCTTCACGTTGTGGTATGCCTTGACGTTACCTTAATTTCCACGATTTATTAAGTGCATGCAAATGACTAAATTCATGTTAGATGTAAATTGTGTATTAATGCTATTTAGACTCTTTTTCCGCTATGCGCAATTAACCGTTACCGTCGGCCTGGTCGCGTCAATGTCGGTAGTAGATGAAGATGAGGAGGTAAAGTGTATTTTAGCGTATTCTACTATGCGTGGAGCTTCTGCGGCCGAAAGTTCGCCCTTAAACGCACCGAAAGATTATTTATGCGTCCGAAAGTTCTTCGCATGTGTCTAAAAACGGCACTAACCCTGACCCTAAACGACCCTCACGACGAATAACTTTTCATTAAAAATTTTAGGTGTTTTAACACGCGCTAAATTTTGATGGGTTCACCCGTAGAAGTAGAAATTTCGTTTATTTTTGGGCCGAAGGTTCTGCCGTAGAAGATTTATCCTTTTATGGTAAAACCGTAGTTTAGGCTATTAAATTATTTTCATTTCCTATATCCCGTAATTTAGGCTGTTAAGTTAAGAAACACCAAAAACAAATGAAATCTAGCTTCCATATAGGTATATTTCTTTTCATCAATTCAGCTTCCATTTAGGTATGTTTTTATTCATCAATCCAGCTTCCATTTAGGTATATTTCTTTTCATCAATCGAGCTTTTATGTACACGACTTTGTTTGCATTCGTCATATGGACATTCTCGCACCAAAGCGGCTTCTACTTAAGCATGCTATTTTCATAAATCCAGCTTCCATTTAAGCTACAGTTGTTAATAAAGGGTTTCCTATTCTCTAAAGTTACCATCATTTGTATATAAATAATTTAACAGCCTGGGAAAAATGAAAATAAATTAACAGCCTAAACTTCGGTGTTACCCCTTTTATTATACCATAGTGCTTTTAGTGTATTTTAGCATATTTTATTATTTGACGTGAATAGGTGGCCAACTATAGCTTAAATGAAGATGGGATCGATGAAAAAGTATAATGTGAAATTAGAAACTGGATTGACGATATAAATTATGCTTAAATGGATGCTGGATCGAATGAAATATCATGCTTGATTGTTCCGAGAATGTTGTTACGATGGACGTGGAATCAATGTAAACAAGGCCGCGTAAGCGTGCAAAACCTGACTGATGAAAATGAATATACATAAATGGGAGCGGAATTGATGACAAGAAATATACTTAAATGGACGCTGGATCGATGAAGAAAAATATGCATGAATGGAAGCTGAGTCAGTGAAAATATCATGCATAAGCAGTTCGATTGATGACAAAATTGTGTCGCGATGAAATCGAGTACTATTTCTTATCAACATTTGGTTTAATTATATACACACTTTTAAAATTCCTTTCTTCGATCCAGGTTCCATTTAAGCATAATTATTAGTATAATATGGTTTTAGCATTGTTAATTATTAGCTGGATATCTCAGGTTGGCAACACCAGTAATGCCTTTAACTTAACATTTTCCATTAGCTTTGGCTGCACCAAAAGTAGATGGTGGATATGAAGAAAAGAAACATGCCAAAGGAGAAGCTTGATGTGATGAAAAGAATTCTATTTAAATGCATGGGGGCTCAATTGATGAAAAACTCCTGCTCAAGTAGAAGCTAGATGTAATGAAAAAACTCCTTCTTACGTAGAAGCTGGATGTGATGAAAACAATCAAACATAAATAGAAGCTGGATGTGATAAAAGTAAGTACGTATATGTAGCCTGACATCCAGCACGCATAGACTAATTACCGACGCTAAAACCATATTTTACCAAAATTATTATCATCAATCCAGTTTCTACTTACAAAATACATGATGTAATGAAGCATCTGTAGTAGAGGAGGCATCGACAAAAAGAATCATGTTTAACTAGAAGCCGGATCAATGAAAAGGATACTGTTAAACTGGGAGCTGGATTGACTTAATGGAAGCCGGTTTGATTACAAAAATCATGCTTAAATGGAAGCTGGATTGATGAAAGAAAAATGTTTATTTTTAGTTATTTATTACCAAAATTTGATACCACCCTTCTTCCAGCATTTTTTGCTCGGAAGTGCACACACTCCTCGACGGCGCAATTGCAGTTATACTGCAGAGTAATTGTGTGCAAAGGACTTGCTCAAGGTCCTCAGAGGAGGGTTGAACCCGCTCACTCAGCGCACACTGAACGTTACGGGATGGCCGCTCTAACCAATCAGCCACTGTGCCACACAAATATGCTTAAATGGAAGCTGGATTGATGAAAAGAATCATGCTTAAATGGAAACTGAATTGATAAAAAGAATCATGCTTAAATGGAAGCTGGATTGATGAAAATAATCATGCCTAAATTAAAGCCGGATTGATAAAAAATAATGCCGTCTTATTGGAAGCAAGATAGATAAAAAGATTGTTCCACTATGAGTAGAATTCTCATATCCATCCCACTACTATATCAGCATGATTCATTTCATCATTCCAATTCCCAGTTAAGCATAATTATTATCATTGATCATGCTTCATGTTACATTATGTATTGTACCAGATATCTGCACCAAAACGTCCTGCACCAAAGGTCGAAAATGTTGGGTCAGTGTCTGACAAATTGACTACTTTGAATGTAAAAACTTTGAAAAAAAGTCTGTCGATTACTGTTGTCTCGCATATGCCTCAGTGAAGTGGTCTTTTGACTTTGAGATCACATTTCTGTACAGTTAAGTACATAATGCTGTAGGTTTGACTTTTCATGAACATACTAAAAATTACATTTAATTTGGTGTGCTGACCCCACAAAACGACACACTTACCCTATTTGGTGTATTAAAGCGATAGTGTTGAAACTTGATCTGAAGAATGGAGAGATTTGACTTTAAATACATTTTTTGGAGTTAATAGCTATGCATTATTTGATTGAATCTGAAAAGTAACATATTGAAAGCTATAGTGATTTTATTCATTTAGATGAACCATTCCTCATGTTGTTTTAATGGGAAGAAAGGAATTTGTCTCTCAAAGTAATCTAACGTGTCTGATGAACTAGTGTCAATATAAATTAAAAAATCGCTATTGAAAGAAACCAGTTCATTGTTATGTGAAGGACAATAGACGGAACCACCAGCACATCATTGGCAAGCTTGTTAATTTACTTCAAAGTAAAACCTTATGTCGTGCATGAAGACCAAGGATTGTGTCAGTTGGTAGCAATGGATGATTGTGACAGGGATATAGGTAGACATCACATTGGAAAACATGCAGTTGCAAAGACAATTGAATGCGATTTATGTGGAAAGACATTTAACTGTCGTTCTAGACTAAGAAACCACATGAGAAATCACACTGGAGAAAAACCATACCAATGTGAAAATTGTGGAAAATCATATCGAATTAAAAAGTCTTTAACTGATCACATAAGAACCCACACTGGGCAAAAACCATACCAATGTGTAGTGTGTGGAAAGTCATTTTCAAAATCCAATGGACTCATCTATCACATAAGAATCCACACTGGTCATAAGCCCCACATATGTACGCTGTGTGGGAAAGCATTTACAACATATCTGGGACTGAAGGTACATACACAATCTCATACTGGAGAAAAGCCGTACAAATGCGAACGTTGTCAAAAAGTATTTGCACGACATCATGGCTTGAAGCAGCACATGAACACTCACAGCAAAGAAAAAAAACTCAAGTGCAAATATTGCGACAAAAACTTTAAGTATATTAGTTCATTGAATCTTCATATTACTCGTGTTCACGTTGATGAAAAACCTTATGCGTGCGATGTATGTGGAGAGAGATGTTCGACAACGGGCAGACTGAAATTACACAAACAAATCCACAGTACAGAAAATCTTTATGACATGGAACTATTTGGAAAACCACTTGCACCTGAAAGGAATTTAAGTAGCCATAAAAGAACACGCCATTGTGAAGTTTGTGATAAGTCATTTACGTGCATTAGTTCTCTTAAAAACCACAAGAGGATCCACACAGGAGAAAGACCATTCAAATGTGAATTTTGTGGGAAAACGTATTCATGTAATACTCACCTAACTACACACATTAGATCCCACACTGGTGAAAGACCTTATAAGTGTCTATTGTGTGGAAAAGCATATACAGTGAGTGGTCAACTAGCAAATCACATTATAGCCCACACTGGAGAAAAACCATACAAGTGTGAACTATGTATGAAAATATTTGCAAGAACTGATCAACTTAGACGCCATATGAAAATACATGCAAGGGCCCTGAAATGCAGATTTTGCATAAGAACATTTCTCACCCAAGATCGTCTATGGAATCATGAACGCTCACATACAGGAGACAAGCCATAAGAACGCTAATATATTCATAAACCATTTAATCAGTCTCAAATTTCTATAACCAACTTGGAATTCATACGAGAGAGACAAGAAACCTGCCAGAATCCCACATCGTTTACGTCTTGTTGAAGATTGTTGATTTTCTGCCTTTCATAGGGAAACCATATGATTGTGGATGTTGTGAAGAAATGTTTGAAATTGAACAGGACTTTTTGGATCACTGAATCTGTGTCTGTTATTCTTCGGTGAATGATGACTTTGCTTGGATGTTTCAAGATGAATAATCGAATACTCTTTTTCTTCTTTCGAAGTTAATTTCCAATACTACAGATGGTCTATGGAATCATAAACGTTCACATACGTGAACGCCATATGAATGCCAATCTTCTCCGAAACCAATTAAAAGTCTCATAGTTTTAATAACCATGTGAGAAATCACGCCAGAGAGATAGCAAGCAAGTCTTAATCACACATCGTTTCTGTCGCATTGAAGAATAATGATTTCAGTCTTTCGTAGTGAAATCATATGGATGTGGAAGTTGTTAAGAAATTTTTGAAATTGAAAGGGACTTTATTGATCTGTATTTGTTATTCTTCAGTGAATGATGACTTTGTTTGACCACTTCAAGATGAATAACTGAATACAATTTTCTTCTTTCGAAGTTTTAGCCTGCAAGATAGGTTTTAACACTATAGATAATTTACTGTTTAAGGTTCAAGTGATTCCAGTTTTAGATTTATGTCGTATTGGTTTACATTAATCGTCCTAATTTTCTTCACTGTAGGACTTTTACATTGGCTATCATTGTACACTTTCTAAATGCAACCTTTAGAAATTATTTTGTTTAATTACAGATTATTTTGGATAGACATTAAATAGCTAAATAACGTGGAAAACTTTGTATGGAGATTACTTTCTAATTTTCTTCAACATTGTTTTTAAGATCCTGGCATTGTTGATATGTAGTATATCATGTAGTTTAATGTACTTTTGAATAGATAGTTTGCCTAGTCTTAAACTGGCAGGAGCAACAGAAGGAGAATCATATAATATTGCAGAAAACTTGTGTCCAATTTCACCAACTCGACTAATGTAACCTCGACATTTCGACAGCGAATATTGACGAGATCGTTGAAACCACCCTACACAGACACATACACACGCTCATTCGTGTGTATTATATATTTATGTGGTAAAAATGGTTGCCAACCGTCCTGGAATGGCCGGGACAGTCCCGGAATCGACCCAAGCCGTCCCGGGCAATGCTTATTTTGTCCCGGAATCCAGGAATAGGTAAGCTAAGTTGCTGTATACAAAAGATTATGCGATTATTCAAATTCAAGCAACATTAGCAATACTGTAATGCAACATCTTGATTCTCAATGTTCATGATCATCGCCGTTTCCGGGACAAGGAGTATTCTTATTGTGGAGTGAAGATCGTCGTCAGTGCGAAGGGCCTTAGCGTTTATGGGCCATATTGGACGCCCTTCTTGGCGCCGAGCTGACAGACATACCAGAGTCTGATGCTCCATTCTTCACAGCTGATGACTTTTTAGCCTCCTTCGTCGCTAAGATCGCCGGCATTCGACAGGACACCGCTGACTCTACCCTACCAGTTTTCAGTTTTCCACCTTTCTGACTGCAGACTGTCTGCAGACTGTCTACTATTGGTTCCGATTACCAGTGCTGAGCTACGTCGCTACATTCTCGCCTCACCACCAAAATCCTGTGAACCTGACCCTCTCCCTTTTCTGTTCCAGGATTTTGTCGACATTCCAGACCAACTTGCGTCTCTCACCCTTCTCTGCAACCGATCTATCCAGGAAGGAGTTCTACCGCCATCGCAGAAACGCTCAATTCTTGTTCCTAGCGTCAAGCGCAGTGGACTTGATTTATCTGATCCCGTCAATTTCGACCGATTAAAAATGTTACATGTATCTAGAAAATCATAGAAACTATTGGTGCCTTCTCACTGTTTATTTAGAGTTTAAAAAGTTGCTTCCGTAATGTCAATCTGTCTTTCGGAAAGGTCACTCCACTGAGAGGCTGTTACTCCACTTTCTTTCCAACATTTTTGGGCTATAGATAATTCACAGCTCACTCTACCGACCCTATGTGACGCACGTGTCGCTTTTGACAAATGCCAGTCATGAAGTTTTGCTCAAATGGAAAAAGATTTCGTTGACATCAGTGACATCAAAAGACATCATACGTTGAGGAGCAATCCATTTGTGTGGTCCATGGGTCCTCCAGGTCGACGTAAGTTTCTGTCCCTCATGGCCTTACTAAGGGCTCGGTGCCGTGTCCCTTTCTGCACGTCATTCACTATTTTAAAATTGATTCTGTCCATAATGGAACAAATAAAAGAGGAAGACCATACACTGCAGGGAATGGACATATGGCATTGAAAAATGAGACGGAACAAGTCTTCAAGAGTTGAACTAAGCTGCAATGACATGTAGATTTATGTTGACAAAAAGGCATCAGACACCTACAGGATGAGCAAACGATTGTTGATTGATTTATTAATGCCATTGCTGGACCGGGTCACCTTTACGCTGATGCCGTTCAAGCATACTGCTAATGCCGCTGCTGCTGTTCGGGCAATGAGTCAAGACTCTGGCTGACCTCGAGGCTTGGATGGCGGCTCACCGCCTGCGACTCATACCCATCAAAAACTTTCATTTCATAAGCCTAGCAGAATGCGGTTTGTTTATGTTTGATGCAAGTACCATTAGTTTTCGAATGCATGTGAGCAATGACCTGTATATATATATAAATCATCATAGTGGATCTGGGAAATGTTTACCAAA
The DNA here is from genome assembly GCA_959347315.1 of Bimastos eiseni. Lineage (NCBI taxonomy): Eukaryota > Metazoa > Annelida > Clitellata > Crassiclitellata > Lumbricidae > Bimastos > Bimastos eiseni. The sequence continues at coordinate 69,284,420 of OY365806.1, read as the reverse complement.
GTTGGTTATACGCGCATAATAGATGTAGTTTGTAATATAAATAGTTATAATTATACTTATAATGCTATAAAATTTCCAATATAATGCAAATCATATATATTATATATATATGAGATATATATCGTCCGCATTCGAGGAAATTAGACTTGGGAACGTATAGGCCTACACTGCGCCTGGGGCTGAACCCAACTGTATTTCTCTGATGAACTGATGGCTTTCAACAAGGCTGCTGTGCTCGAGATGTGTATGAAATTCTATGCATGACATAATTAATGTTATGCTGCAGAAACAGAAATTCTTGTGACAGATTCAACGAGCAACTTTTTTCTTTCCTTTGTCCATTGACTTTGCATGATAGAAACCACTCGTTCAGTGTTGCCATTGTGTGATGGAATGGCATAAAAAATAGCAATAATAAGAACGAGGACGGACAGAGGAAAACCCCGGACAAAAGCATATTCCTTCCTGGACAGGGATCTAAAATGAGGACATGTCAGAGGAAACCCGGACACATGACAACACTAATAGTTCAGATACTTCAAGCCAGTTGATCCCTTATAAACGAAATGTATTTTAAAGCATTTTGCTTCTATTTGAGTTCCTTTATTTTACCAATTTTGCGCTTCTTAATTATGCGTTATCCCTCTTCAAGTTATGCTTGAAAGTGAGAAAGTATTATATAATTGAGCCATAACACGATAGTGCACGGCTGATATAAAATTAGTGAGTTATATACATTTACAGCACAGTGGAAGGGCTGCAGGTTCAGCAACAGTGACGGCTTTAATTTTAGCAACCGCGACCAACTTTCCTTAAAATGTAAATTCACATAATTATACATCTAGAAATGAAGATTGCCCACGTCGCACAATAATGCGTCATTCCTTGAATGCTTATTACTCGAAGGTTATTAATTTGAAGGTGTGCTGGTCCGCCGAGATTGGGAAGGCGCAATTAAATGCTCAGAAGTCCGACGATTTTTACGGACCGGGGCGCGATCAATTTGTGAAATAAATTTTAATCAATTAAGCAAGTTTATGATTTATTCATTTTAAAATAAAGTGTTATTTACATTTATTTTATGACTTAACTGAGTTTATAAGAACATGATCGGTAGTTCAGTCCCTAGAGGGGTATTGTGTGTATCTGAGCTCCATGTTCCATTTCATATCTTTTCATTTCAATATTCGCCATTGTGAAGAATCGTGGAACCGATATGAGGTAACTTTACGAAATTTCTGTCATATTGTGATTTGCATTGACGTCATTTCTCAGATTTAGTAAGTGTATATAAATTGCCAAATTCATGTTTGCGGTAACCCTAACCGTCGGCCTAGTCAAGTGAATGCCAATAGTGGAAAATAATGAAGATATCATATTGCAAGATTATACCATACTATTCGATGAAGGTGTGCGTAGCAGATCATCGAAACCCGAATCCCCGAAACTGATTTCGGTAATTTATGGTTTTAGCGTCTCAAAAATTTGATGCAAGCAATGTACTCAAGAAACACTCAGAACTGTCCCAAAACAGAATAATTTATTTAATCAATCCAGCTTCTACTTAGGTATCTGATATTTTTCATCGATTCAGCTTCCATTTTTATTTCTTTTTGTAAAAGTGTATTTAGCGTAGCCGGCTTGATGCGAGAATGTCGATGTAACGAATGTAAGCAAAGTCTTGTACACGCAAAACTCGATTGATAAAAAGAAATACACCTAAATGGAAGCTAGATAAGTGAAAAGATATATACCTAGATGGAAGCTGGATCGATTAAAATAATATTGCTTCAATAGAACTGGGTTGAAGTATTATTTGATAGTCTGTCTCACTTGTGACCTAAAAAATTAATATGCATACGTTTTTGAGACGCTAAAACTATAAACTACCCTTGTTTGTGCCGTATCTCCGAAAACGAAGCTGGATTGATGAAAATAATTTTGCTTAAATGGAAGCTGAATTGACGAAAGAATTCACGCATCAGCTGGATTGATGAATGAATGGTAAAATGGTTTTAGCGTCTGTAATTATCTATGTGTGCTTAATGTCAGGCTATATGCGCAGTTACTTTCATTGCATCCAGCTCCTGTTTATGTGTTATTCTTTTCATCAATCCATCTTTTTCTTAACCAAGAGTTTTCACATCCAGCTTCTATTTATGTATGTTTTTTTCATCACATCCAGCTTCCATTTAAGCATGATAATTTTCATCAATACAGTTTCTATTTATGCATGATTATTTTGCTCATCAATCTAGCTTTGATTTTAGAATAATTACTTTCATCAATCCAGCCTCTAGTTAAAAATTATTCTTATCCCTCTTCCAATACAAAAGCTCGCGAGGCTTAATGTGATTTGCTATGTGGAATAATTTGCAACACTAAAGTGGTATATTACCATAATATGTTGTATCAGAGATCAGCACCAAATGTATTCACCAAAAGTTCCATGCCAAATACGTCCTGCGTCGCAACTGCTGCACCAAAGCATCACATACCGAAATGATAGTGTTAAAATTTCGTCTGATCTCTCTAGATTGTAGAATGGAAACTTTAGTTGCTGGGTATTTTTCTCATAACTACAAAAGTATTTGAAATTAACAGTATTTATTGCATTTAAAAATTTTCATATTGAATACTATGATGATTTTATTCATTTAGGTGAAGCATTCATCATGTTGTTTTAATGGAAAGAAATGGAATTTGTCTCTCAAAGTCATCTACAATCTGAAACACAGTCTGAATTTAAATAAATAAATCGCAATTGAAAGAAAACTGTTCATTATATGTAGGATAATTACCAAAAAGACCTGTACATCAAAGGCAAGCTTGTTAATTTACTACAAAAGTGAATCTTCATATCATGCATGAAGACTAAGGATTGTGTCAGTTGGTAGCAATGGATGATTGTGACAGGGATAAAGGTAGACATCACATTGGAAAACATGCAGTTGCAAAGACATTTGAATGTGATTTATGCGGAAAGACATTTAACGGTCGTTCTAGACTAAGATACCACATGAGAAATCACACTGGAGAAAAACCATACCAGTGTGAAAATTGTGGAAAATCATATCGAATTAAAAAGTCTTTAACTGATCACATAAGAACCCACACTGGGCAAAAACCATACCAATGTGTAGTGTGTGGAAAGTCATTTTCAAAATCCAATGGACTCATATATCACATAAGAATCCACACTGGTCATAAGCCCCACATATGTACGCTGTGTGGGAAAGCATTTACAACATATGTGGGACTGAAGGTGCATACACAATCTCATACTGGAGAAAAGCCGTACAAATGCGAACGTTGTCAAAAAGTATTTGCACGACATCATGGCTTGAAGCAGCACATGAACACTCACAGCAAAGAAAAAAAACTCAAGTGCAAATATTGCGACAAAAACTTTAAGTATATTAGTTCATTGAATCTTCATATTACTCGTGTTCACGTTGATGAAAAACCTTATGAGTGCGATGTATGTGGAGAGAGATGTTCAACAACGGGCAGACTGAAATTACACAAACAAATCCACAGTACAGAAAATCTTTATGACATGGAACTATTTGGAAAACCACTTGCACCTGAAAGGAATTTAAATGTCCATGAAAAAAAACGCACTTTAGAAAGGCCACACCAATGTGAAATTTGTAACAAGTCATTTCCGTGGAGAAGTAACCTGAATCACCACAAGAGGACCCACACTGGAGAAAAACCACACAGATGTGAACTGTGTGAGAAAGCGTATACTTCTCGTGGTCACTTAACTATACATATTAGAACCCACACTGGAGAAAGACCATACAAGTGTCTGTTGTGTGGAAAGACATATGCAATGAAAGCGGTACTAGCCCAGCACATAATAGCCCACACTGGAGGAAAAACATACAAGTGTGACCTATGTATGAAAATATTTGCAAGAACTGATCAACTTAGACGCCATATGAAAATACATGCAAGGGCCCTGAAATGCAGATTTTGCATAAGAACATTTCTCACCCAAGATCGTCTATGGAATCATGAACGCTCACATACAGGAGACAAGCCACATGAAAGTCAATCTTTTCATAAGCCACTTAATCAGTCTCATAGTTTCTACAACCGACGTAGAATTCATACCAGAGAGACGGCAAACCTGTCAAAATCAGACATCGTTTACGTCATGTCGAAGATCGATGATTTTCAGCCTTTCATAGGGAAACCATATGGATGTGGATGTTGTGAAGAAATGTTTGAAATTGAACAGGACTTTATGGATCACTGCATCTGTGTCTGCTATTCTTCAGCAAATGATGACTTTGTTTGGATGTTTTAAGATGGACTACACTGACTACACTTTTTCTTGTTTTGAAGTTAAATTTTGCAAGAAATTTTTCAAAACTACAAATAATTTACTGTTCGAGTGATTCCAGTTTTATAATTATTTCATATTCTTTCTTATTTTAATCATCACTTGTGTGATTTTCTTAGCGGTAAGACTTTTCGAATGAGTGTTATTGTATCCTCTTTAAATGTAACCTTTATAAATTAGTTTGTTGAATGACAGATTATTTAGGAAGATATATTAAATTATGCATAAATGTTTACTAAGGTTAATATTGTCCACATCTCTTTGACTTTGTTTTTTTAGATCTTAGCATTCTCTATTGTTGGTGCATAGTATATCATAGTTCTTGAAGATTACAGTAAGTCTTAAAATGGCAGTAACAATAGAAGGTTCGTGATCTTATCATCAAAGTTCGAAAATACCACTCGAAAACCAAGTGCAGTGCATCAACTATTCACAAGCGCTGCGTCGAAACAGAGGGGTTGTCTAAAGTTCTCTGTGAGAATTCCGTTTTCCAGAGGGTCAGAGTAGCTATTAAGGATGGTATCGACCGTATCGTTTTGATCGAAGGTTGGAAGGTCGACGAGCAAACGAGTCTGGGTAAGAGTTCTTGAAAAGGTGAGACTTAAGTTTCGAAGGAACAGCCCGAGGTGTAATGGATAGAGGAGCCTGGGGCAGACGATGTTAGATTATAGGCAGTGTTGTTGAGGGTGCCATAAAAGTACGAATTCAGGAGGCAGATTGATCCAGAGACGTGGTTCAGCGTTGAATATGGCTAGGTTGGATAACTTGAGATGAGATGTGACCGGGCTTGAGTATTACGGATGCGACAGGAGTACAATCGGGTAGAGCGGAGTGGCTGGGTGGTGATGAGTTTGAATATAGGCCTATTACATAATTCAGCAATGACACGAACACGAAAATAATTTATAATAAATAAATCAGTGTCGGCATGACTGACAGACACAATGGAGGAGCAGCATCTAGAACGCACAATGATGGATACAACTTCATCAAACACGACCAACTTGTTTTTTTAAATGGACATAATAGGAAAAACATAATACAATACAATCGATTGCACGGTGTATCCTATGAGTACTGGATAACACGCGGGTACAGGGTTGAGGAACCGCTAAATCTGTATGAATGACTGATCCTTCTTTCGCTAGGCGGCGACGTTTGTTGAGGTAGATGCAAAACGTAACGAACACCTTGCGTGTCTGCCTGACAGGTAATTTGTCATCATTTGTTATGATGTTTGTAAGCGTGCTGCGTTTTGTCAGTGGCGAAAACTATAAAAATAAGCACTACCACTAAACAAACGAAAATTTCTCACCGATAGAAGAACAGCCAACTCATCCAAAATAACTCGCGTGACATTCAATAATTGATAATGTACTTACCCCCAGTAGGCCTACTTGAAACCGTTCGTAAAAGGCGTTCGTTGATGTGCAGCTGCTCTATGGTAATCTGTCATAGATGATCATAAATATAATAACTATGGTTGCCATAGGCGGAGACTTCGTCCTGGGTCAGAGGGGTAAGGGAGATGGACAAAAATGTGTTTTGGGGAGACAGATAAAAAAAATTCAAGCCCCAAACATGGATGTATAAGCAACAAAATGATGAACACTGTATAAATTCATTATATTTGTGAAATACAATTAAATATATTGCAGAATTTAAGCAACTTCATCCCCTCCACCTTAAATTTTGGAGGGACCGTCCCTTTCTGTTCCCTCTAAGTCGTTCGCCTCTGCATTTAGCCTCTGCTTATTTGACAACTTAGTTTGCTTAACGCTGAGGATATAGGACCTCGTTAGTATTTCTTAGACCAATACAAAAGTCACTTTAGGTTATCACCGACGCTGAAACGCGTTTTTGTACATACGAAAGCTTTTTCAAAGGAGCTTAGTCAAAGCTCAATCGATAGCCAGATACAATGTCAGAAACTCAGAATCATGCGGTGGGTCAAAAGTCGATTCCGGTCAAGATTCGAATGGTCGGGCAGGCAGACGACTAATTAAGGTGGATGGTGTTTACAATTGAGACAGCAATGGAGGAATCAAGTGAAGACGAGGGATTGGGCTATGGATTTATGAAGAGCAGGGTCTCAATTATAGTTGAGTTACAGACCTTTAAAGAGATAAATGGCAAGTGGAGAGTGTTTTGTTAATTCGTAGTATGCACATTTGGCCTAATTCTGTCCTCGCTAAACTTCAAGCATATGACTATTGTGAACCCTATGCTTGTCATTTTTGTTAGAGAACAAGCTCGCTGCCGTCTATGAGGCTGACTGCTCCCGTGACTGCTCTGCTTACGGCCCGGAATATCTCTGCCTAGGGGCCCGGATTATCTCTGCTTACCGGCCCGGAATATCTCTGCCTAGGGGCCCGGATTATCTCTGCTTACCGGCCCGGAATATCTCTGCCTAGGGGCCCGGATTATCTCTGCTTACCGGCCCGGAATATCTCTGCCTAGGGGCCCAGAATGTCACTGCTTAGGGACCCAGAAATACTCCTCGTATAATGGCCTGGAATATCTGTCGGCGGGTTTGGCATCTGGCAGATAACATTCTACCTAACGTTGAAACGTTGTCTGAGCTATAAATCTCACAAGGGTAGTATCGAGCTATAATTGCGCCCTGAGCCTAGCTAATTGCACCCTGTGCGTAGCATCAATCTGGCGCCCTACATTTTGAAAAAAGTGCATTTTATGGAATAATAAGTTATTTCTTCCTGAAATTTGCGCCCTTTCCACATTTGCGCCCTGGGCCTGGGCTCCGCTGGAACCACCTCAGCATGGCCCTGAATCTTACTAATAACCAGTATTATTGTTGCTGAATGCTGACCTGTCTTAAGTTCTTGCACGCGCGTGTGTCGAAGCGCGTGGGAGCGACGCTGCGCTGTCTTCCTGTCTAGTAAATATTATCTTGTAGGGAATCTAGGGAACTCCTGCCATGGTCGGCACGGCGCCAGAATGCATCTGCGTTACGGTTTCTAGCCAATCGACGGCGGGTGTACGCTCATTTGCCTGTGGGGACCTGTTAGTCCCGCGTTTCTGGACGACATAATTTGATGCTGTCTAGTGCTTTGGACCATCCCTTCTGAACATTCTATCGCATCGCAATTACAGATTTGCATACAGCCTCACTAAGTAGGACCTATTAGCGGCGGTCTGGGTATAGACCTACATAACGAAAGAACATCAGGAACGTAGGGATTTCTTAGCGCTAACGGAATTGAGACATGCATGTAGAAGGACCAATTGAGAAACTCTTATCTTAGCTAGGATATCAGACAATTAAAATATTTTAGAAAGTTGGACTAACCCGAGCGGAGCTTCTGTGACGTCGGATGAAGAACAAGGTGTATAGGCCTACCCTGTTAAGGAAAGCAAAGAAATATATGCGGCCTCCAACAGATGAAATGAAGACACACAACTCCCTAAGATAAAATTCACCAAGACAACACGTTCTTAGATCTAGTTCGCCATTTACAGCTAAAGACGCACTTTCGAGATCTCTTTAATCTTACGAAGCACTTGTTAAATTGCTGCTTTAAGCGTTTTATCGATTCCTAAAATGCGTTTTATATACAGCCAGAAACATCTTGGCATAAAAAGTTAATTTCTTGGCGCCGAATAAATTCTGTGCAAGAGAACCCCGCTCTGCATCGGCAGAGCGGGGTTCGCGATCTTCGAATTGCTGGGTCAGTTTAGAGCCCATCGTAAACTCAAGATTAATATACAGCACCCAAAGAAGAGGAGTCGGGGAACCAGCTAGTCCTATATTCACGGGCACTTATTTGTAAAAGCAAAATCAATAGGTAAAGCAGGCCGACATTCAAAGGCTATGGTTGAATGGTGAGATGTAAGGGGAGATTCAGAATATGATTCACGAAAGAGCTGTGCTTCTGTGCTTATGGCAATAACATGACATGTCAACTCCGTTCCTCCTATGATTCATCAGAAGACAGAACTGCTTGTTCTCCTCTGCCTGGCCTAGGTCGAGAACGCCTCTGAGTGAAACAGTAGTTTCAGTAGAGTGGAAGCTTTAGTTGACAACAACTATGTGACAACAAAGAGCATTAACGTCGCCCTCCTCCCTGATCCAGGCTTGGGACTGACAATCTTCGAGGGCGAGCAGTGGCTTTTATATATCCTCTGAGTAGAGATATTAAATAGGTGCTATTATAAATAGCTTTCGATCGATTGATTAATGGTTGGCTCGAATATTTTCCCATTGAGCCATGGCCCTTAGCCCATGACGAGTGGTGGATTATTGGTCTATGGAAGTAAAAGCCTAATAGTTTTATGTACGCCGTTCCCATGCATCTTGCTTTTAGCTTGTGGACAGACAAGCTCATTGAAGCTGAACGCACACAATTCGCTTAGTACAATATGTCACTTGCACCAAAGCGAAGAAAATGTTGTTGAACTGACGAGTCGAGTAGAGTAGTCTATCGTTAGCAAAGGTGTTTACTAATCTCATATGCATGAGTACATTATAAATTATAGTATTATATTCCGCATCAATCGAATGAAGTGATTGACGACAGTAATATGCCAAATATAACTAAATAGTTTAACATAACGAAATGGTGTTACATAATGAAATAGTCACGCAACATGATAATCATTGTATAACATAATTAAATAGGCAATCATAATGAAAGTCTAGCAAAATGAAATATTCTAGCGTAATGAAATTGACTAACAAAATCCAGTTAATACCAGTAACTGAGTGTTCCTGTCAGATGGATTTATTTCCATTTTGGATATCCCTGCTCGCTGTCTGTTTAAGATAAGTTTATTGCTATCTTAGAAATGACGCAGAACGTCTCTACAGCTTAAAATGATACCATTTCAAAGGACTCGTATAAGCCTAACTGCGTACTTCGGATCTGTAGCGGGTAGATCCGAGAAAATGCAGTCGTGAAATCGCAGTAAGTATTCGTTAAATTAAACTTCTTTATATAAACTTTTACATTTAATTTTGGTTCTTTGTTTATTATGGCTAGTCCTGGTTCAGGGTGTAAATCATGTGAGTAGGCCTTTCGTATATGTTTTGTCTAGTAAATTCATTCATTCATTACGAAGATTTATATAGCGCCCCTTGGTGTTTAGGGTTAGGGTGCGATCCCGACCCTAGCACCCCGGAAAAAACTATTTTAAGGCGAGTATAACAAAAGTCAGAGTAGGCCTACTTATACCTGGAGCACAAGTGAAACGCCAACTGGAACCAAGAGGTCAACTTAAGTAGGCCTACTGAGAAGGAACGATTTTGTTTAGCGTTTGTACGGGCAAATGGGACGATTAGTTGTGGGTGTCTATGTAGGTCCTAGTCGCAGTATCCAAATATCTCAAGCGCCGCTTAAATCAAAACGCAGGGTGCCTGCTTAATCGCGAGTGCTGGTCTTATTATGTCAACGCGATTGCTCTCCATTTTGAGCCCCCCCTTGTTACCCATCTGTCAGTGAAGGGTAAAATATGGTTTTAGCCTCGGTAATTATTTATTAATGCATATTGAACAGAACAGGTAACATAAACACTACATAGAACGTTTTAATTTAGGAACTGGATGTAATGAAAAATTGGAACGAATAAAAGAAGCTGGACCGATTAAAACAATTTTGTCAGATGGTAGGTAGATTGATGATAGGACTACGAATCATGCTTGAGTAGAGTCGCTGCTGCTTAAAATGAAAACAATCATGCTTAAATGGAGGCTTTGTTGATGAAAAGAATCATTCCTAAGTAGAAGCTGAATGTGATGAAACGAATTGGCTTTAAATGGAAGCTGGATTGATGATAAGAACCATATCTAAGTGCAGGCTGTATTTGATGAAGTGAATCACAAATAAATAGAAGTTGGATGTGATGAGAAGACTCTTGGTTAAAAGGAAGCTGGATTGATGAAAACAATAACACATAATAGAAGCTGGATGTGATGAAAGTAAATGTGTATGTGGCCTGACATAATGCACACACAGAATAATTAATTGCCGACGCTAAAACCATATTTTACCCAATGATGAATTAAATACGATTTTGTACAATGATTATACTAAAAACAACATTGATTGATCGATTGTTTTAATAATTATTGCATTTAATAGATTTAATAACTTGATCTCATCTATGATCAAATTCATTTAAGAACGAAGTAGTTAAGACGTTGGGCATAATATTCTTTAGTTGTAAATAATAATTATGCTGTATGGTTAGACAAGGCAACGTACAACGGTAAGATTTTTATGGAAGGAGTATATGAAGAACGGTCAAAGCATTGTAGTATAAGGTGATAGTTTTATGGCGAATGTATGGTAAGACTGGTTAAGGATGTCCCTGAATGGTGAGATAATTAATGTTACGGTTGGTGTGACAAGGAAAAGTAGAGCATAGTGTAAGATAATTACGCGCTGATTAATGACACACCTGTCTGGAGTTTACTATACGTTGAGAAAATGACGCTAGAGAGACATGCTTCTCTGTCTTTAGTCCGACGGTTCGAGAGTCCGACGGTTCGATTGTCTGAAGATTGCTTGGTGCCTGGTCGATAGGTGATAAGATTGTAGTTTTAATGGCAGTTTGATTGATCAAAAGAATTATGTTTGACTAGAAGCTGGATTGCGCCATTATTTTTCATTCATCCAGCTTCCATTTAGGCATGATTCTCTTCATATCAATCCAGATCTCAGTTTTACGCATTATTTTCATCGATTAATCCAGATTCTAGTTAAGTTAATGTCGGAGTATAGCATCTTCGGACTATCGAACCTTTGGATTATCGAGCGGACACCAAGAGTCACACCCTTGGTTTCAGACTTCCAGTGCCGTTTCGTTTCATGATGATGAGGAGGATTTTCGTTTATTATTAAGACAATGTTGGCAACCTAGTTACAAGATATTTGATTAAGAATAATGTTTGGGTTTGATGACAGGGTCATTGCATTGCCTATTATATTGAACAGTAGGCTACCCTTTGGATAAAGTTTTTATTGTCTTTTACGGATAGGGTAAAGTCGTGAAGCCTTGGACGAAAGTTATTCATGAGCTTGTTGATAGGGGCTGGGGAAATGTTGCGGAGAACATGGAACTCGTTTAACTCTTCGTTAAAAGACATAATTATGTCTACGATTCAGCTAAGTTGCTCCATGTACAGGTGAATCAACAATGCCCTCTTTACGCTTTGCTAGGCACGTGTCATAATTCTCAGTTTTATATCTCTTGAACGACCAACCAAATATACCAGGCTTCATGGGACAGTTCAAACCCAGGTCGGATGAAGGTAATTACTATACTTTAGAATGGGCCTTCAGAGGCTCCACGGCTGAATAACAATGCTGCGCGATTAGCAGACTAATATTCATTACACTAAATAATTGAGCGTGTTTGTTCATAAAAGTCGGTAGTCTAAATTTAATCAAGTTGATTGTCATTCTTTTGCGGCATCTCCCTCTATTCTGGCTCAGCAGAGTGTACAACCCCATGTTACATGGCTCCCCGGGTGGCGAATCTGGTTCAACCATTCATTACACATAATTGAGATAAACACATTTTTTAGATTTACCATATATCAGTATTTTAGTGGTGAGGGGTTATGGTACCTTCAAACCTCCCTCTTCAACCGGAGCTCTTCTTAAAATTCTCCCAGCTAATTAAGTAACTTGAGCAAGTTGAGTTATTTAGCTGAGGGGTTTGGAAGTGTGATAGATAAAATTAGTTACTATATTAAACCTTAAGAATTTTGTTTCTTAGAGTAATAAAGATAGCGAAATGGCGATTCAGCTGTTGAGACGTCCCCGATGGATGATGCTTTTGATGGGACTTGGAATTATTCTGACGGTGGAGTACTTGAAAATCTTTGTTGTCATTGGAGACGAGGTCGAGAGTAATGGAATGGACGATGATCGACCGATGATCTCAACGAGGACTGGTAGAAGTAGGAGCGGAAAAGCGTTGAAGTTCAAGAAAACCTCATCGACTGAAGTCGAAGGCGAGGTGGAAACGAATATAGAGGAGAAAGGCACGCTGGAAACGGGGAAGCGGTTCGCGAAGAAAGGACTAGTACTGGAGCCACGCTCAAGGCAAAGACAACGTGGGGAAAATTTCGGACTGATGGGATTGCAGAGCGAGGAGGATGAGAGTGTTGGAAAAAGGATACCTAGAAAACAGACGGAGTTAAAAGAAACAGAGAATGACAACGTGAACGTTGATCGCGAACTTGACTTCGTCAAAAAACTTCTTTTCGAATACAGCAAAGGTCCAGGCAACTCCAAAAGGTCACCTCTAGAACTCGACAATAGCGATGAGGAAATCTTCGTCAATACGTCTCGCCCTGTGTTGAATCCTCACCCGTTCCAGTACCTCCTCAATTCTCCGGACATGTGCAAGGGCGCCAAGGTCTTCCTTCTTTGCTACGTCCACACGGCAGTGAGTCACACCAAGCGCCGCAAGCGAATCCGCCAGACATGGGGAAACCAGACCAACTATCCGGGCTTTGAGATACGGGTCGTCTTCTTCGTCGGACTTCCCGAGCTGAACACCACCAAGGGTCAACTCTACCAGGACTACCTGAAGTTCGAATCCAAGCGCTACGGAGACATAGTCCAGAAGGACTACCTCGATACCTACAAGAACCTCTCCCACAAAGGTGTGGGCGCTCTCAAGTGGATCGCGACCTACTGCAACCACACGGAATACGTTCTCAAGACAGACGACGACATGTTCGTCAATATGTACATCGTTCTCAACCACCTGCGAAATCTTCTTGCACAGAACTTCAAAAGGCGTTTGATACTCTGCTACGTGTTCTGGAAAATGCACGTCGACCGCGAGGGAGGGCAGTGGAGCCTGCCAAAGGACTATTTCCCCGACGACCTCTACCCTCCCTACTGTTCGGGAATGGGGTTCGTCTTGAGCAGCGACGTGGCCATTGCGATGTACAGGGTGTCACCGTACGTTCGGTTTCTATGGGTCGATGATGCCTTCATCAGCGGGGTACTACCTGCCGCCCTCCAAGGGGCCGTCAACCACACGTCCTGGGCCAGAACGTACTGTGCTGCCTTCGAGATGGGGGTCTACACCCACCCCACAGAATGGTACAAGTACATTTTCTCTCACGTTCACAACGAAACCTTGAACCTAATGACTTGGGAAGGGTTAACGAATATAGTACGGAAACAAACCATTCCACGACCGTCGGTAATCAGGCCAGGGCATCTGGCGGATGAATACATACCGCTGCACAAGTTGTTTTCGCCTCCGCAATAGGATCGAAATAAACAAATGTTGATTGGGTATCTCGGTAAAGCAACTCAATAATTAATCATTTTATTATTACATTCAAAGTATTGGTTTATTAAACTTTTTTGTCTTCTTTAAACTCCAAAGAATGTAGGCTACGGTAAAGCTAGAATGTAGGCTACGGTAAAGCTATATGACAGGAGCTTTACTGGTAATAATCTTGGCGTATAAGTTGCAGTGCAGGCAAATTCTAAGCAACCGTTCACTTCTGTGGACTATGGAGCCTGTGTCAAACGCACAAGCCGTCAAAAGATGACGCAGACATGCTACTCAGTCTTGCTCCATCGCCTGCATTCATTGGCTTCTTTTCAATTCTAAAAGACATAATTAAAAGGCATAAAAAATGATATAATAATATTGGCCTGTTTGACATGCACGACTAACTCCAAACTGCTACTTGCCTGCAATCGTCAAGTACAGATTATTTTAGCTGAGCCACGATGCTGAACAGTTATGGACTCTTGTGCATTTTATGCCTCGTCTCTCAAAGAATAGAATGACAGCCACGGTCTCTTCGTAGCTCAAATTAAATTCAGTCTTTCACAAAGTGCTGAAAACAAACTTTTTCTTCTTGGATTTCAAGGATTTTGAACTTTAAGTATCTTCTCCTGATGACTGATTGACTATCAGAGCCTAGATATGCACATAAATAAATACATAGGGCCTACATACATAAATGCACAAATAAATACAGCGCGTCGCGTGAGAATTATCTTGGCGTATCCCCAAAATACACCGTGCAAACTCCATACAACTCTGGAGTCTGGAGGTATACGATAAGCAGTGTCTGGAAGCAGGCGATACGACAGTTAGTTTTTGATGAATATCAGATCTTTACAACGACATGTCGTATCTCCTAGTCATTTACAACGAAGTAAGAAAACATACGTAGGCTATTGTCCGCTACATGTCAACTCTAAACGCATATCGACAAAAAGAGGAGATACGACAAGATAATTCTCACGCGACGAGTGTGCAAAGCCGCATAAAATATATGGGCTATATATGCATGAATGAATGAATACTGAATACAAACTAAAATATATACATACATACATATTCCCGTGCATACAGAGATACATACGTACATAAGTGAATCCATACATAGGGTATACACGAAGTTTATTTTTATAGGCCTAGGTAAATAATGCAAATAATACATGCATATTTATATATATACGTATGTTGATTCATATTAATGGCTTATAAGACACTGACATCGGATTCTTGCTCTCCTTTGACTGACAGTAGACCGTGACACTGCTCGGCTTTTCGATCGGTCTTTTATAAGTTTCTGTCCAACACAGACGTCTAAACGCACCAAGGCAACCCCCTAACACAGGGACAAAGCGCACACGACAGCAAAAAGCCCACAAAACGGACGACCTGTCGTCTGATTCAATTGGGCATAGACCAGTATGGTCCACGGTGACGCCAGGCGCATCGTAATCGCTATTGTTCGATCGTGTTTATCAGCGCTCGTGAATAAGCTGGTGCCCCATGGTTTGCTATCGAGTGGCACTTGCGAGTGCACGATCACGATCACATGTACGTCATTTACATGCCGTGTATATATCCCTCCTCGTAGGTTTGGGCTGAACCGTGTATTTTCCAGTCCGATCAAAACGGAATAAGTGCAAGTTGTAAAGTAATGGATTTAACGGAGTTCGATTCTCGTATCCCATAAAGGCTGACTAGGTCTTTTTTAACGATAGGCGGCGATAATAATGAAAAATTAAGTGGTTGAATCCAATATCAGTAACAGCATCTCGTCTACTAAAAGCCTGCATTTGCAAATTTACATAGTGCCACTTCAACTTCAAAGGAAGCTGTTCACAGGCGCTCTCGACTTAAAACACGATGAAGCACTACAGTCAATCAGAATGGACCAAAGCACAGACGAATAAGACAAAAGAGAAGCGTGACTCATATTGGAAGGTGTTACGCATATAGGACTTACGCCTAAGGTCCCTAACTTCAAAATGAAAATGGTAAAGAAAGAGGAAAAAGAAGAAGCAATCGTTAATTAGGCCTATATTAATTAATTTCAACGCATTCGTTTCTACAGCAACTTCGAAATTGAACAAATACATAGTTGCCTTCCAGAAGCCATAGCAACAGTTTTTAATGAATTAGAATTTAACTAAACTCACTAAGACAAGCGAAAGAATTGTTATGAAGTAGCATAGACCTATAAGATGGAAAAAAGAGTAAAGGCATAATGGCATCGCTGGAGTAGAGGCCAGGGGAGGCAGATTGCACATGATTGGGAATACATGTAGGAGGGGCTATACTGTATCTTCTCCCTAACGCCAAGATTTTCTTGTACATAACATTGTTACAGAGATCATTTGTTAGTGACGATGCCGTTATAATCCCAAAAAAGTGATAGGCTACTAGGCTCATGCAAGTTTATGCAAAGAATATCAGGCGGTGAACTCCTGCCACCTCAGAATGATCATAGCAAGTTGTCTGCAGACTCTGAGGTAACGCCGACTATGCCAGGCGGCTCAGGTTATTTAACAGTTTAAAAAATATGTTAATAGAAATGTAAGAATAAAAACCCAGGAGAAGCACGCGCCTCTGCGCCTCAACAGTAACGACGCCATAGTAGAGGCAAACTTGCCTCAGCAGCGAAATATCAAACCCGTCGAAATAGAAGACTCCGTGACTGCAACATTATTCAGGAAAACTTCGGGTTGTGGCGCATTTGCTACGGAATAGATTTCAACACAGAGGCTTCAGTTATTAGTAAGTAAACAGCTAGTCCAGCGATGCAATGACTACTTATCCAGAAGCCTTGAGGCGCTCTTTGACTTGTCAAGAGTAGAAGATAAGGAAATGAAGGCTTTTCCTAACATCCATATGAGATAGGACGGAGTCTTCTACCACATCCATACCTCTGACCCCACTGTCAAAACGGAGCCCTTGGGAGTAACAACTCGACATATTAGCGTTTCGGATAATTTCCAAACATGCACTTTACAATTAATAAATCGATACATTTTCGTATTAGGAACGTTTGCAAAACTTAAACAGAATAAATTAGTTGTCATTGAAACTGGGATCTGCGGAAAATCGATTGAGCGTCAACCTTGAGATACACGAGGGTCTGTGTCTGGTTCGATCCTCTGTGAGAATGTCAAGACCTTGGAAAAGTCCTTCACGTACAGAGAGGTAAGTTTCGAGATATATAATGAGAAGCATTGCGAGACAAAGGCCTACTTTGTGAATTATGAAATATAATGTTATGAAGAATGTTTCAATTACGGAAATAATTATATTGTGAGACACGTTGCGAGAATTATCTCATCATAAATAGCATTTACTATAACCAGTAACAGAGGACTTGCATTATGCTTGATCCGGCGCGAGGACACAATGCGCTTAGGCCTAGATCTCCGCCATAATATTTATCACCAGTCAATACGCCAAGTTATTGTCAAGAAGTTGGCGTTACGTTACGCTCGCAGCTCAACAAAACAAGTCTACATAATAATGTTGTGTCATTACTGCTTAGAAGTAAGCGAGAACAGATTTTCTAGTTTCGGGTGCGCTAAACCTTCCACGTCGATAACTGCGTCGAACAGACGTGAAATCCGAGACCTTCAGTTTCTCTCGAAGAATTCGTCCGTTTGACGACCTTGGAATGTTGCTGACTAGCTCAACGCCCCCTCGCAGTTGCTTGTAGGATAACAGGTGCGCTGTTCCGAGACAAACAACAAGACAAAGTACAGGGAAGGATGAGGTAAGGTTAGGAAAGGCAGGGCCGGTCCAACGGTTTTTGTTAACGTAGGCGACATGTAATTTTGCCGCCCCACACAATTTGTGACAGTAACACAAACAGGTGTAATACTAATAATGTGTTTCAAAGTACTATACTAATGTTATTAACGATTGACAAAGTTGCAATATTTAGCATTATAATCAATATATATTTACCGTGGTAATTTATTTATGAGAAATTCACTTTTCTGGCTTTCAATGCGGCAAACTCTTGAATGACCTCTTCCATATTAATTTGATCTGCAATTTCCTTTTCGATCGAAATTGTGGCCAGACCAACTAAGCGAGCCTGCGACATCTGTGATCTCAGATATGTTTTTATGAGTTTTAACTTTGAAAAGCTTCGTTCAGCGCTGGCAACTGTTATAGGCAACGTTAGAAGTATTCGAAGCGCAACATAGAGATTTGGGAATGATTCAACAACATCGCATTTGCATAGATGTTCAAGCACACTGCGTGGATCACAACTTTCAATGTTAAGGCGTCTTCTTAAGGCTATTATTTCTTCACAGAGTTCAATGGCATTTACATCTGATTGGCCATCACAGGACGTAAGTGCCAATTGCAGTTCCTTGCATTGCTTGAGTAAATCCCCAGTCTGCAGATTCAATAAACCAATATTGTAAAGGAAACCAAATAGCTGATTATGTTCTGACAATTGTATAAATCGTTCATTTATTGCCTGCAATGCAGTATCCACTATTTGATTGAAAATATTGACCTTGAAGTTATGCTCCGGGGCCATTATAGGATCATCACGAGATTCATACTGAAATTGTTTACTTTTCCTTCGAATACGCACAGGTTCTTCTCTAGGAAACAATCCGTCAATTTCAAGTTCAGTCGCCAATTCCTTGGCTTTTTCAAGCGCTGCTGCAAATCCCGTGTCAGATCGATATTCTTGAAGGAAAAGTTTGCTACTCTCTAACTGTTTAAGTGCCGAAGGCAAATTGAATGTCGCTGATTGAAAACACTTACTGCAAACGTTAATTTCAAATAGAATATCATACCAAACCACCAGAGAACAAACAAATTTGAAATTAACCATTTTAGAAGCTATTGCTTTGGCTTCTGAACGGCTTTTGACCCCAGATGCACTGGTCAAGGTGTTGTCTTGGGCTATTGCTAGCAGTGCATCGTAAACTTCTCCAATTTGAAACCGAATTGCTCGCACAGCATCCACCCTACTTTCCCAGCGAGTGGCACTTAGCGGCTTTACAGTGAAGTCGCTCGTGTGCTTTACCAGTGTGTCCCAGCGGTGAGTTGATGCGGAGAAATAGACGTAAATGCACTGAATTAAGTCAAAGAAAGCAACAGCGTCCAGGCAGCAATTTGCTGCATCGTTCAAAACTAGGTTGAGCGAATGAGCACTACATGGTACGAAAAATGCACGGCGATTTTTCTCACGAACTTTGGCTTGGACACCATTGTGCTGACCACACATATTCGCCCCATTGTCGTAGCATTGCCCTCTCATATCATCAATATTCACATCTAGTTCTTGCAGCATCTTGAACAGAACTTCCGTCATATTTGCACCAGTGGTGCTATTCAATTCAAGAAAATCCACGAAGTGTTCAGCAACTGTAACCTCAACTGATTTAGATGTTGAGACAAATCTAAAAATCACTGTCATCTGCTCTTTATGGCTAATATCTGGGGTACAATCAAGAATAATCGAATAATACTTTGCCCGTTTTAACTCTGTTAGTATATGACGCTTGATTTTGTCGCTCAGAAGTTGTATGATTTCATTCTGTATGTGTTTTCCGAGGTAGTTGTTGTGAATTTCCGTTGACGTTATTCGTCGAATATGTTCTTTCATAACAGGGTCATAATTTCCCAAAAATTCTATAAATGCTAGGAAATTTCCCTTATTCGCCTCATGCAGTTTTTCGCAAGTCCCTCTTAAGGCTAGGTTTTGCCCAGCCAGGGTCTTAATCAACGTGATGATTCTTTCAATAACCTGTTTCCAATGTTGCGTCTCAGATTGAATCATTTTCTGATTAATGTCATCAACTGTTGTCCCACCCTTAATTCTCAATTCCAGCTCTTTCCAGTCTTGATAAGAATTGATGTGGGATGTTGAGGTTTCATGTCTTTTAATAATAAGAGACATATTTTTCCAGTCTCGACAGCCTTCATTAGACGAGAGAGAGAACTTATTTGCACAAAACAATTTGCAACAAAAGCAATACACAGCATCACGTACATTGGAGTAAATCAACCAAGATCGCCTAACTTGTTCGCCGTTTGACATTCGGCGATTGAAATGAAATGACGAAAATTTTCTACCTTCTTTGTCTAAGGGAAACGCAGTCACATTATGTTGGTAGGGACCACATTGCACCAACCAGACTCGCGATCTGTCATTTATTGCAGGCCAGTGAGATGGATCTGTGGAAACCATGTCATTCATGTTGTTGAAATGATCGTCTTCAACGACCATAGCGTTCCCTTTATCAGCAACGCCTGCATCCTCAGCATTTACATTTTGTACATCTTTGCATGTGCATGTAGGCCTTCCTGTAGGCTTATCACTTAAACAGTCGACGCAGTTGATAACGCTTACGCTACATTGTATTTTATCATTGTTAAATTTACCTTCATTATCGCTGTATTCATTTTGCTCCTCTGTGCCGAATTTGAATTCCTCAGTTAGATTTTGTTCTTCGTGGTCGGATGAGGAGTCTTCGTTGTCATTAGGCGCCTCAGTAGATGCCAGAAGTTTAGGTTCAGTAAACTTGAGGATGGCGTCTTTCTGTTTAGCTGCAGCCGATTCACGTATGAGCCTTATTTTTTTATATTCTGACCCAGACAATCGTTGTCTCTTTCTTCCACTACGTTTTGGATCCGCCATTTGGGTTAAAGTTATGAAATTTTTAAAAGAAATAAAACAAGTGAATGAAATGTACTAAATTAGCTTTGATTTATACTGATAAACAGAAGCCGGAAATTGACGACGCTATGACGTTTTGAACATATGACGTACGTTTTACTGTAGGGCTACTCTATGCCGAGCTAAATTCAGTGTTATCAACAATACTTCATGCGACGAAAAGAATTGGAAAATAAATTCCGAAAATTATATATTTTCTGTTAACCAATTCCAAAAAGACAAAGTGCAGTAAAAATATTATTAAATATGAATACTGTACATTATTTTCCTGGGCAGATTTTATTGCATATCTTAAAAGTGCCGCCCCCTTAATTTGCCGCCGTAGGCAGCCGCCTACTTCGCCTACGCCTCGGACCGGGCCTGGATGGCTTTGGATATTGCCTTTCCTGGAAAGGCAATATCCAAAGCCATACCACCATCCATAGTTATGCGCTTACGTAAGGCAATGTGGCTGACCAGTTCGGCATCAAAGGAAGTGTAAGATACTGCGATGCAAGGCAATGTAACAAATGAGATCGTATCGATATGTGTATAATGATCCTATTGTCCCACTAATGCATAGCGTCCCTTTTTTAAGGGCACCACACTTTTCACAATATTACAATGGAATTTACCTGTGCCCTGTAACGCATAGCATCCATTTTAAAGGACACTTTTATTTTTCATTTCTTTTCACGAAAACATTTTTTAGCATTTGATCTCTTATTTTTAAGTCTGAAGACATATGATAATAAACAGCACCGTGGAAAAATTCATGCATTAAAGGGTTAACTTAATGTGAGAGTCATGTTAAATTTTCTAGATGTGCATATAATTACATGTATGTCATGCTTCTACCATTATGTTATGGGCAATACGTCCTATAAGGTATGCAGTAACAAGGAAATGTGACAGAGTATAATAATGTCCTGCGCTCGCCTCGATCATGCAAACTCTCTGTTTGCCGGATATATCGAATCTTTAAGTCAACAGGTTTCAACACATCCAACATTCTCTTGCTCGTGTTGTACTGTGTGCATCTTCTCGCTCAAACTCCTTAAACCGATTCGGTCAACTGAATTGGCTTCCTATTGAAATCAAATTAAGATTTGAACTGGCTAAGATTTGAACTGGCTAAGATTTGAACTGGCTAAGATTTGAACTGGCTAAGATTTGAACTGGCCTGTCTGACCTAAGACTTCACCTCATTCATAGAAACACCGTATACATGACCTGAGAGGACACTCACTGTTAGCATAGGCGAGGAGTTGGTGAGCAGTGACGTCTGGGTAACCGGGTTTCAGAATGACGTATACTTTCGGAATCTGTCCATGAACCGGATCAGTAAGTCCGACGGATACAACTTCAGATACGGATGGATGGTGGAGGATCACGCTTTCAATCTCACGAGGTTTTATCTGCAATCAAAACTTCCTATTAAGAAGTCTCAGTTGTAAGCAACTGAAACAACCAAAGTAAATGATCAGACTTTAAATAGGGTCTAATGCAAGTCAAACGCTCGCACTTTTCCTAGTAGATGGTCAATGTAAACTGTAGCTGTTGCTGGATGAGGAAAAGCTCAAAACGGTCCGGTCAGATATTAATAGCTACAACGATGATTATAACGCTCCCCTCAAGATGGTGAACTGTTTGAAGAATTTCGTATTCATTGCTTGTTTATGATGCAAAGTCTACGTGTTCCAAGTGTTCTGTCCAACAAGATTGGATCTGAGATATTAATGGAAATATAGGCCTACCTATAATATTCTGCTGCAATATCGAGCTTTTTATGTGGTTGGTCCAATGGTCTATTCAAAAAGCGGTTGCGACCAAATACCACTGCCACAACACACATAGTTACTCCTATGACCTGAGTAAGGTTCACCTGATATCTCTTGATGGTGATGATTTCTTCATCTCGGCAGCTTAAGTACAGATTTCCATCCGTGTCGATCCATCCCATATCACCTAAAACGACGTTCAAATCTCGTTATGCCCAGTTTTGTTCTTCCACATTTAATATATTCCAGGGAAATCCATCCTAGCTTAATCCCTCCATTTTAATCTTTCCTAGTTTAATCCTTCCTAGTATAATCCTTCCTAGTTTAATACTTCCTAGTAAAAACCTTTCCAGTTTGACCCCTATCAATTCATTCCTTCCATGATAAATCCTTCATAGTTCATTTCCCCAGTAAAATCCTTCTCACTTTAACTCTTTCCAAGTTTCCAGTGTTAACATTCTAATTTAATCCATTCCAATTTCAGCCCTTCCAACTTTATCCTTCTAATTGAAGCCTTCCAAGTTTTATGCTTCCAGGTTTAAGACTTTATCCATATGAGACTTTCCAGGTTGTTTATTATTATACGGCCCACCTGTTCGAAGCCAGCCGTCATCGTCAAGCACCGGGGTTCTCTCATCGTGTTGTTGCAGGTAGCCCTTCATTATCTGAGGTCCCTTGATGAAGATAATTCCTTCCTCGTGAGGGTTAAGTCGTTTGCCAGTGCGTCCGTCAAGCACCTATCAACAAAGGTTCTTTACCCTTGAAAAAAACTAGGCAATGTGATAATACATTGTCTGATCTCACGCCACCATTTGCAATGCAGAAATGGTTATACGCAATTTGTTTATATAAAAACTGGCTATTATATGCGATAAAAAGAATTAGTCAATATTATGCTCTCAGCATGTTACGAGCATTTTTTTAAAAGAAGAGGAGAAGAAGCAGCCCATAAGGCAGTTCTCTCAAAATTCAACTCATTCTTTCATATAGGTACATTGTACATTGTCAGCAGAGATGTAAAAGTGGGAGGACATAATTTTAAAAAAAATTCTTCCCCTCCACTTTCTGAATTTTGCTCCTCCAGAAATTTGATAAATGGGGGCACAAATTATCTAAACATAAGTCATCTTAAAAAGCCATTGGAGAAACATAAAAAAACAATTTGGGGGAACATGCGGGGGCACTGAGCACTAAAACAGGGAGACCGGTGCCCCCTGCCCCTCGCTTGTTACACCTCTGATTGTCAGCACAATCGATAATACACTACACTATGAAAGACCACACAGTGCAGCATAATGCTGTGGTCAGAATTAAATGCGAACCTTGGCCTGTGCTCCTGCAATTGGTCGCCCTATGCTGTCGTCGATGAGGCCTCTGTAGCGCGTGGCGGTTGCGATCGATGACGATTCCACGTAGCCATGAACTGTAAAGAAATATGTAAAAGCTTCTCCACTGTTTTCTCGACGACAGTGCCAGTCCAAAGCCTGGATAAAGGGGGAGTGCAAAGGTCCTGCTATCACAGTGTCATTAAACTGAAGCTATCACTATATATGCGGAAGAAATAGCACCAGTAAGCCATGCATCAATTCATTCGAGGATTTATATAGTACTCTTGCGCTGTCACAGCTTGACCATGACGAACTGTGCTTAAGCGATTGCATAACGCATCAGAGAGCGTTCAAGTAATCGGGGGTAACACCAGAGGGAGGTAATTCTATAATGTCGGGTCCACCACCGAAATACCGTGATTAACCTCACCAATTCCGATTTCCATCCTCTGCCATTAATTAAAGACGTCTATGAATCTGTTTCGAGTTCAATTACCATAAATGACATCGCGGAATCCGAGTCCAATGAGGGTGCGTTTATGTCGCATTGGGACGTGAGGAACTCCATAGACGACAACAGTCACGTCCTCTTTCGCGGGATGAGTCTTCATAAGAGGATGATTGGCGACAGTTCCAGTCCAACCAGGTAGAAGGTGGATCAGGTTCGCCTGAAATGAGTGGCCGATCGGTTAGAGCTGTCAGCCCGTAACGTTCAGTGTGTGCTGAGCGCGCGGTTTCGAGCATCGTCCAGGGAGTCACTGTGTAGGGACCTTGAGCAAGTCCATCGCGCACCATTGCTCTGCAGTAGGCTAGGCTACAACTGCAATTCCGCCGTCGAGGCGTGTGTAAGCACTTCTGAGCAAAAGATGTTGGAGAAAGGGCGGTATCAAATTTCGGTAATAAGAATAATAAGCATATTTATAAAATATATAATAGACAATATTATTGTATCAGAGATCTGAGCCAAAAACATCCTGCGCAAAAACGGCGCTGCGAAAAAACGTCAAGCGCCAAAATGGCTGCGACAAAACGTCACCTACCGGGTTTTGGTAGGTATTAATGCAGGAATATATGTATGTAGGTGCGATGGGTCAATGGAAGTTCTTAGCGCTCACCCTGCTCTGATCCATCGCTTTGAGCATGAGACCCGTTTCGAAGTCTGAAACGACGATGACTTGAGTTCCTTGGACGAGGTTTCCCAACAGACAGACGACCAAACCGAAGATGTGATGATAGGGTACCAATCCAAGGACGATGTCCCTCGCAGCCACCCTACTCAGTCCATCTGTTTGCCTGACACACGTAACACATTATGTGGATATAGATACGCAGATAGATAGCTTGGTAGTTAGGCAGATGTCAGGTATGTGAGTAGGTGGTCTGTCATTCAGACGCATGTGTAGGTAGGTAGTTTGGTACATAGTTAGGCAGATAAGTATTTAGGTATTTATGTGCATATAGGTAGGCAGATGGGTAGGAGGTAAGCAGGTAAGTAGGCTGGCCAGATATGTACTTGAATATGTATGCATGTATGGGAGTAGTGTAGGTCGTGTAGGTAGATAATAATATAAGCAGGAATGTAGGTAAGGTGTTTTGTTGGTCGTTTGGTAGGGTTGACAAGCTCAATGGTTTGCGCTTTATCAGCTGACGTTCGCAAAATCTTGATATTTGAATTAATTTCGGTGACAGATCAAAATCTGGAAGAAGATCCTTGCTAATAAAATTACGCTGGAATAGCTACGTAACACTACACTATCATACACTATTAAATAACTGAGTAAGCTACACTGCACTACATTACTATACATTACTTAGGCTCGCACCATGATACATTACGCTGTAATACGATACAATATACTACCTCCACAATGCTACACTACACTCTAATATAAGATTAATAGACTTTACTGCAACCTCAGTTGATTCCAGCAGGCCATCAGGTTGGCATGAGTCAGTTGAACGATCTGGAGTTCATCGATGACATCGGTAGAGGATGCCATGATGACGACGCTGTCACGTGATGTTCTGACATCAGTCCACAGATGACGACCTCCGGTGTCATTAGCCAGCTGTGCCAGGGAGTCACACCAGCTTGCATGACCAATCGAAAACACCTTCTGAAACATAGTAACTGATTCCTGTTCCAATCCAACGGCTGAGATTTCGAGTCTGCTGAGCGTTCTCCTTACGATGAATCTGGACAAGTCGCGGGGCATACTTGATATTGTAGCCAGTAAGCCTAAGTAGACTTTGGTGCCATGTTGCTACATAGGATCATACCCCAAATAAAAACAGAGTAACTTCGGTCCGACAAAATGTTTCTCCATTATTTTAAAGCTTTCTAAATTCATAGTTGGTGCCGTAGTTGCAACATATGATTGTAACAAAAAAACTTCAAAACAACTCTGACAGTCACATGTTACGATAACTCAGGAAATACTATACCCTCAGACGTCCGTATTTTCGGGCTGCTTTTCTTGCCACCGCAGAAGAAACGTTGCTAGCGATGAGAAAGGTGGAACCAGTCTTTCGTAGATGCGACACCAAATCATCTACCAATAGCGACAAACATTTCCGTAATAATCAGACAACCAGACGTTTATGTACAATAAATGTATCTTAAATTTCTCCAATCACAAAGAAGCATCAATTTATTTACATAGAATGATCTACATTGCCTCATAAATCCTATCGTTTGATAAACTATTCAGCATTCGACGAAATGTCTTCAATAACAAATCCAGTCAGTCGAAAAAAACATTTGTTAATCGTTTGAAATATGTGATGCCAACCAATGCATGAATAAAAATTCTACGACATTCCTTCAATTGCTTCTTGAAAAGAATGATACAAAATAATCAACAAAGATAATTCATCAATATTTCATTAAGCTCCTTCATACAAAGAAACTCGGCAATACTTCTACCAACAAAGATCTGCATTTCGTAATCACAATAGTAAGGTTATTCTCAAAACGCTACGCTAAAGCTGAACGTGAAGTACCAACACAGCCACTAGCGCTGTTTCAAGTCAAATGCATTGTCTAGATAGATTGCCGGAGAGTTAAAAGGAGCTGCTATAGCGGGTTTTTTATGCTGAGAAACCTTGGATGATGAGAGATTCGACCAATCAACCAATGAATAGCCGTGTGTTCAAAGCCCGTAAGTGTCTGATGCCTCGCTGACTACATCTCCATTGCAGCGTGGCTAAGCTCCTGGGAACTTGTTCCACTCCAATCTTCAATGCCATCTGTCCATTACCTATGTGTTTTCCTCTTTTTGTTTGTTCCATCCTTTATTGCAAACATCTGTGTTCAAAGTTTTCTATCAGCTTCTATTCTGCAGATATGTACAAATAAGCCTAGCTTTTTTGGAAGACTTTTTGGACGATATTTTTTTGTCAAGTCGATTCTTCTGTACAGTTCATCATTGCTCACCTTCTGCGACCATCCTATTGTTAGTATCCGGCGGTAAAATTTTCTTTCAAATGTGAGCATTCTCAAGAGGATTCTTTGGATTATAGTAATAATATCTTCTATGTGAGCATACCTTTAGAAATGGTTGGGTCCAGCATCGTGAATCTTCCTCCGCAAGCCGACACGGCCAGAAAGATCGTAGGATACTCGATGACGTTGTGGGAGATGAGACAAAGAACATCCGTTCGACGAAATCCAGCTCTACGAAGGCCAATTGACAGTCGCCTGGTCATCGACAGTAATTCTTCGAAGGTCACCGACTGGTTAGTTGCCCCGTCAAGCTAAAACACAGCCGTGGACATCACTGTTAGTAATAAATAATAATGATAATAAGGCAGCTTATGTGGTACCAGTGAAACCATGAAAGTAGTCAACAATTCTTGTTGCATCACAAAGGCAAAACCGTTAACTTCAAATAGATCATGCCACTGAGACTGAGAGACAGAGCGAGAGGGAGAAAGAGAGGGAGAGAGACAAGGTAAAGAACAAGGCAAACGAACAAAGTAAGAGAACAAAGCAAATGAAAAATTGAAAGAGAAAAATAATAGGGACAAATTAAAGAGCAAATCGAAAGAGACAGGCTAAAGAACAAAGTAAGAGAACACAGAAATGAACAAAGTAAAATAGCAATATAAAAGAACAAGGTATGAGAACAGAGTAAAATAATAAAGTACAAAGTCAAAGGAACAAAGTAAAAGACACAAATACAGAACAACCCTTGCATTCTCACCAGTGCCACTCTGTCCTTGCAGTGGAGAACGCAACCAGAGAAATACTGGAACACACCGATATCATCGTTGACGGACAAACCTGAAGACGCTTGTGAAGAATGAGACACGGAGGAACGGGCGTTCTGTCGGGCCGCTCTCCTACCCTCCACGGGGCGAGAAGAGTCCAATGGGGCCTGGCCAGAACCGCTTCCGTCTCCTGCCCATCGATGGAACGTACCTCTCGGGGTGACGAGAGCAACCCCCGGGAGGCGGGTGGTGCACTCCGGGGTTTTACTGCGCAGGGATGAAGAGGGACGAGGGACAAGGTCTTGATCAGGGTAGTCGTTGTCCTCAAAGGAACGGTAGCTGCAAGCGCTGGCTCGACCTCTCTCAGGGGACGAGGGACAGACGGTCCGAGAAGGGT
Organism: Bimastos eiseni; assembly: GCA_959347315.1. Taxonomy (NCBI): domain Eukaryota; kingdom Metazoa; phylum Annelida; class Clitellata; order Crassiclitellata; family Lumbricidae; genus Bimastos; species Bimastos eiseni. Next base: position 69,256,396 of record OY365806.1, on the reverse strand, counting down.
TCGATGAAGGACGACGACCTGGAAGGGACGCCGGATACACCTGACTGTGTCTGCAACCCATGTACACCCTGAAGCAAGACGATTTAAGCGTGCAGCGAAAATGTTGTTAAAAAACAAAGACACTTTTTAAGATAATGAAGAAATAGAAGTTGCATAAGAAGCTAAAAGAGAAGGAGAAGGAAGATGGCCATTACGATAACGATCAAGAGGACATAAGTCGAAATGTGTTACAAAATCTTGACTATTACAATCAAACCCAGAAACTTATATGGAGCCCCACAATCACTGCACACAGCTGATGAATTTTCTTCAGGCAATAAAAATACAGAATCAATAGAAACGTCAATTATTGTCACGCTACGAGCTCCGTGGATATTTCTAGTAATGATTGTAATAGTTGCTAATTAATAATATTATTATTCGCTCATCTTTGACTCCCTTGTCTCATCTCTGAAAGGGAATCAAGAAAGATAACATGATATAACAAAGTAAGGCATAAATAGATGAAATTCTGGTAAATTGAGGTAAAATATGGTAGCATTTTAATACAATTTCTTTTAAAAGCCTATGTAATAGGTAACGTTCATGTATAAAGTCACAAGAAGCAAGACAGCTAGTAAGTTACCTGAAATGACCTGATACCTCATACAGTGCGTTGGATTCGAACCCAAAACATGTGTTTGCAAAAATGCATTTTATACGCATGCGAGTTCAATAATCAGAGTCCACGATAATTGTTTAACTTCAGTTCAAGTCTCGCTTACGTTTGAAAACAAGCGGCTGTGTACATTTAAAGATACAGAGCACATCACACCCTTAGAGCAGCTATGTCAACGGTACATAATTATATACAACATTACATAGCGGCATTAAATCTGTATTCGGTATCATATATTTAATATATATATAATATATATGCGTTTGTACACCATGCATACATACATCATTCATATGTATGCTTTTATATACATGTATAGAATATTTGCAACGTCTCCATTTATAGGGTTTAAATATATTTTGCTCACGTTGGTGGTGGGTCCTCAACAAGAACCTACTTACTGTATGCCTAATGTTCACAACCCAATTGATGACACACCTACATAATCTCATTCTTGCCCCAGTACGGTTTTGTCCAAGGACTTAGCAACAGTCATTAAAATTAGAGTTGGAACTATACTTCGAACGTTCATTCTAACATATAGGCCAAGTGCAAGCGAAGAACAGGTCATTCTGAAACTATCGCGTAAAACTACATGTAGTTCATTATATAAGATTCTACTGATTAAGGATACACTGTGCATGCACATATTACAAGCATCCGAAATTCCTCTTCATCGCCGGAGTCGTGCTGAGTGCGCCTCATCGGAGGGGCGCTATATGTATATAGAAGCATTAGTTCTCGTAATGAATGAATGAATAAATAAATTAAAAATATTCATTCCATAATCCGTAATCAATGCATTTGGCC
>OY365806.1:69111154-69254728 GCA_959347315.1 Bimastos eiseni | reverse complement strand
ACCTGATTTCATATTGTTTTTTGGTTGAGGAGAGAACTTCAGTAACTTGTTTGTTCAATTAGTTCTACGTTGAAGCATATTTTCAATAGATTTCGTGTACAAAAGACTTCAGTTTATAATTCTGAGATTACAAGCTTGGTGTATAAGCCTCATGGCAGTCGTTTAGCAACACCATTTCCTTTTTAAGCTGGTTTTTATGTAAAGCGAGTCAGTTAACCTAACCTATTTGTTACAATGTTATTGTAGTTCTGTTATAGTTTTTGTTTGACAGGTGTACTATTTTTTGAATTCTTTCAGTAAATAGCCTATTATTTTTTTTAAATTTATCTTAATGTCTTTTTCTAAAGGACAGGTTAAAGACAAATTTATCCTCAGTTAAAAGCATGTTGTGTTATTGCAAGTTTAGCTGTTTTAGGGTCTCCTTACCGAGACGTATTTTGCTTTCTGGAAATGTCAGATTAGGTACTTTCAATAAACGCCATCAATAATACGGAACAAGTTTTATACATTTAATGCAGGTGTTAATAAGTAAGGAAGTAAGTATATACTTTATTGAACCACTTGCAAACGCCTACGGGCGCATCATAATATGAACAATCAAAGAATGTACACTCACAAAATAATCAAGCAATCAATTACACAACAGACATTCACTTGACTATAATATTTTATGTATGATACTGTAAATGTTGTTTCTGAGCTACGAAGTTTCTTATTCTTCCGGTTCCCTTTAACCAGCTTCTCCTTAGCCTTGTCAACGAGTTTTTATTAAAAATGTAACAAGTTGCCCAACTACACGATCGATTATTTGGGAGAACACGTTTTTTTAGATATTGAGTGTTGAGATGTATCCTCTAAGGGCATCATAAGGTACATCGTTAGACTGGTATCTAAACACAAAGAATTTGGTCTTGAAGGGATAAAATCGTATTTCAGCGTATATTAATATTGAGCATTTCGTCCTCTCGTATTTTAGCGTATTTTAATATTTGACGCGAATTTATGTCCAATTTTACCTTAAATGGAGCCGGGATCGATGATAAACAAGACCGTGTAAGTAGAAACTGGGTTGATGAAAGGAATTATGCTTAAATTGAAGCTGGCTTGATGAAAATATCATGTTCAAGTATGCTGGATTGAAGCGAGAATGTCGTTACGATGGAAACGGAATCGATGTAAACACGGCCGTGTATGCAAAAACTCGAATTATGAAATGAAATCTACATGGAAGCTGGAGTGATGAAAATAATACACTTAAATGTAAGCTAGATCGATGAAAGAATGCCGGTATAATAATACCATACGCTATTTGTTTTTCGCAAAATTTCACAAGACTAAATGCGCTAAAATACGATTTTACCATTGAATGGTATATCGATCGGATGACATTATAGTCTAGGAGTTGCTTTCATGTAGATTACGTGTTTAGAATAATTGATTATTTAGAGACTTTTTTGATAGATAACACTATCATTATCATTATTATCATTATGAAATCACCCGAGTACAGCCGCAGTTGGTTCGGAATTTTTGTGAGCTGAGCTTTCATGAATTTCAAATAAGAAGAGAAGATAAGAGAATAATTTTAGAATAATTTAGTCATTTAGAAACTCATTCGCGAATGCATGACTTGTGGAGTTCGCACTGTGACCGTAAAACCAATAACATATGCATCATTTGTTTAAATTCAATCCCACATAGAAGGTCCTATGATGGCTTTCTATGTTGGGTCACATTTTCATTCATTCATTACGAAAATGTATATAGCGCCGCTTTAAAGGCTACTACTCAGGAGCGATCTCGACCAATGCGCGGCTAATGATAACAGTTTTAAGGTGAATATTTGCAATATAGTTTGTACTGCTAGTTACACCATCATCATCTGAGTAGTTCGAAGATCACGGGTCAGGTCAGTGTCGTAACCTAAATTATTGTTTTGTAAATTTATTAATAAGTAAGTTCTCTTAAGGATTATTATAATTATTGGCAAAGCTTTTTTGTAAAAATATAGATTCCGGTACTACAATGCACCTCGATGAATTGGAGGAAGATTTTCTTGGCCTGGGGAGGATTCTTAGTGAATCACCTCCCCACGAACATGACTTTTAGGCCTAATCATAATTGCGTATACATGTAAGTAATGGCATAAAGGGAATTTTTGAAATGTACAAAAAATTCAAAATATAAAAATAATACTAATAAAAAGCTACTAAGGATAATTACGATAATAATATTAATAATGATAATGATAATGATAATAATAATAATAATAATAATAATAATGATAATGATAATGATAGTGATAATGATAGTGATAGTGATAATGATAATGATAATGATAATGATAATAATAATAGTGCACTTTCCTAAATTGCAGCTTAGAGAATAAGATGAGTCAGATGTCGCTGAAATTACAACAAAAATAAATAAAATGGTACATGGTCCATCTGTGTTTTCACAACTGGCTTCATTTTGAAACTTCTTATTCTAAAAGATTTTAACTCAGAAAAATATATCTAATATTTATGTGATCATGTCAATAATTGATTTTCAATCAAATCAATCATATTAAATTCCAAAGTTTGAACAAGTTTTCATCTGCCAAATCCACTCAAATGCGTGGTTTGCTGTTGGTAGGCTGATTGTCGTCCTCGAAGCAATAACGAATCAACATAGCCTATCGTTTAGGATCAAATACGTGGAAGGGGTGATCCGACTAATCTGACAAATAAAAGTGAAGATACTGTTTTTGTCATCAACGAAGCTCTGGTCGGAGTGATGATAAGATTAGACCCTCGTCCGAGGTGTCAGTCATTGTGTAGGGACTTTGAACAAGTCCTTCGCGCACAACTGTTCTGCAGTACAACAGCAATTGCGCCGTCGAGGCGTGTGCACTTCTGAGCAAAAGATGTTGGAAGAAGGGCTGTATCAAATACCAGAATAAATAAAATAAATACAAGATTCATTTGCGAAAATCATCGTTCTGCGCTTCACTTGAAGAAATGGGAATTGTATTCAGAGCGTTTAGCAAAGGAAGCAATTCACCTGGACAATTTTTTTCTGCTATAGGTACTCGCGAAACACGCGAATCATTGTTCTTCCGTTTAATTTTAACCTTTTCGACAAGTTCTGATTTCATCTCTCCAAACGTCAAGTGAGTATCAGTGTCGGGTCACTGTTTTTATGGTTGATAGTATCAAGCACTCAAGCGCAGTAAGCCCTAACAAGCAGCTTGAATTTTTACATGTCCCTGTTTTATGAAAATTGTTATTATTTAAAAAAGTGACTTCGCTAAACCAAGACATTCAGACCGAAATGAAATATCAATCACAATAGTCTACTGTATATTCACTACAGCAATTGAACACGTTAAATAAAATCTGAGGTAGGCCTACGATGGATCAAGGGGATGTATTCTATGCTCAACCAAAGCATTTTTGCCAAGGGACCAGTCTTAACGCACAACGTACAATTTCAATTTTATTATTATTGACAGTCAACACTAATAAAAACACTGAATATGACTAAATTAAATTTTAATCGCTTCAAAAAAGTCTCTGTACACCTTACCGGCGCGTACAGTCAGAAAAAATCCCTGATTATTAGGCCTATAATTATTATAATTAATATTAATATTAGGCCTGTTTTCATTTTCACCATTATTATCATGGAGATTAGGAACTCGCGTTAGTCACCTTAGGTTACTTACCATTTTATCAGATTACAATGAAGTCTTTACATAGACTCAGGGAGCCTTGGTTAGACGAAGACGAGTACGTACGATTTTGCATGATTTATGGTTGATGAGCTACTGATTACAATTACTGTCATTGTTTATTAATTTGTAGGCCCTATCTACCAAAAGTGAGTGTTATAAGAAACATTTGGAAATCATCTAAGTCTCATTTTTAAGTTTGCTGTGAGCTAGATTCCTCATCCCATAAATCGTCTCAGTGTTGGCTGATAGATTCCTGGTTGCTTGCTGGTTATTCTAAGTTCATTGAAATTTATAGAATAAGGAATTAGTTGGTTGAGGATTACTGTTCAGCTGTACTGCAAAATCTAACTCGGCATTAAATTTTATATTAGGCCCATATAATTATGATTCAATCCGCGATAGGCCTACAGGTTTCGGCGAATTTATTGATGGATTCGTATTAACTGTTACACAGTAGCGTGCATTAGAAGGTCATTAGTCACCCCTCTGGCGCCACCTAGTCACGTTATAGTATGAATACTGTTAGTCACAACCATAGTTTGCAATTCTTGCATAGAAGAATTATCGGCTTCTTAACTAATTTGTCCTCTAGTCGCCATTTTAGTGCAAGGTCAATGAACTAGAAAAACAGTAGGGCTTAACTGGTTTGCAACTAGAATTCAAAATGTACATTCTAACAAACCAATTATTAAGGAAATAATAATTTGTGGCGGAGGAATCTTAATAACCGGTGTCTCAGGAGGAGCGGGAGGAACTCAGTCTAGGCTAAGTGTAATTATTATTTCTGTGATACAATGTAAAACTTTAGGACCCGGTCGCCACTTGGATGATGGTGCTCAATGGTGTTGTGTCCGCCAACCGTGTAGTGGCGCTGATAGATTCCTGGTTGCTTGCTGGTTATTCTAAGTTCATTGAAATTTATAGAATAAGGAATTAGTTGGTTGAGGATTACTGTTCAGCTGTACTGCAAAATCTAACTCGGCATTAAATTTTATATTAGGCCCATATAATTATGATTCAATCCGCGATAGGCCTACAGGTTTCGGCGAATTTATTGATGGATTCGTATTAACTGTTACACAGTAGCGTGCATTAGAAGGTCATTAGTCACCCCTCTGGCGCCACCTAGTCACGTTATAGTATGAATACTGTTAGTCACAACCATAGTTTGCAATTCTTGCATAGAAGAATTATCGGCTTCTTAACTAATTTGTCCTCTAGTCGCCATTTTAGTGCAAGGTCAATGAACTAGAAAAACAGTAGGGCTTAACTGGTTTGCAACTAGAATTCAAAATGTACATTCTAACAAACCAATTATTAAGGAAATAATAATTTGTGGCGGAGGAATCTTAATAACCGGTGTCTCAGGAGGAGCGGGAGGAACTCAGTCTAGGCTAAGTGTAATTATTATTTCTGTGATACAATGTAAAACTTTAGGACCCGGTCGCCACTTGGATGATGGTGCTCAATGGTGTTGTGTCCGCCAACCGTGTAGTGGCGCTAAATAATTTGACACACCGCCATTAGATCCGCTGAGCGTCGGTTCAAAATTATTATGTCCGTGGAAAATCAGAAGACGCACGTAAGGGTTGACAAAGCCAATAATTTTGTGATAATTGGACGCTTACATTTAAAATTTCGATCTGAATGCGAGTGTAGTTGTCTATCCCTCGTTTCCGAACGTACGAGAAAACTTCCGGGGTCGCCGACACGCGTATTTTGAGTCGAACGAGGGTCTTCTTTTCTGAAACGTCCTGGAGTCTGTCGTTCGTGATCATTGAGGTATAATAATATTGCTAATCTTGAGTTTCAGCGTAATTAAGTATTGCCATGTTAATCCTCCTAGCTTTTAGCTTATTGAATTAGGTAAGACCGTAGTTTAGGTTGTTGAATTATATTCATTTTCAGAGGTTGTTAAATTTATATACACATGACGGTCACTTGAGAAAATAGAAACCTTTTATTAACAACTGTAGCTTAAATTTAAGCTGGACTGATGAAAAGTATTATGTTTAAATTTAAGCTGGGTGAAAGTGTATTTTAACGTGTTCTTAATTTAGCAACCTAAACTAAGGGATATAGAAAATGAAAATAATTTAACAACCTACACACTACGGTTTTACCATTAATTATTTCCTATTAGAATGTTTGAGAAATAGTTTTAAATGCATGACCAAATTGTTTTTGAAAACAATGCCGCCAGGATGGAGGCTGGATAGATAAAAAGAATTATGTTTATCTAGAAGCTGGAAGGAATAGGCCCTAATAGCAGCTGGATATATTAAAAGCATTTTTGTCAGATGGGAGATAGAATGATGAAACGAATCATGTTAAGTGGAGTCCCGACTGCTTTTGATGAAAAGAATCATGCTTAATGGAACCTGGATTGCTGAAAATAATCATGCTTAGATAGCAACTGGGGTTTGGGTCCGGATTTACTCACCTACTGAAGCACGATTTTATTCATCCATCCAGCTTCTTATTTAATATGATTCGTTTGATCAATCTCGCTTGTACATTAGCATGATTATTTTCATCGATCCGTCTTCTTCTTAAATTTATTCTTTTCATCCATCGAGCTTATTCTTTGACATGATTCTTTTCCTCAATCACGCTCCTCCTTAGGCATAATTATTTTCATCAATCCAGTTTGCATTTATGCGGCATTCATTCTGAGATTTAAAGCAGGCAAGAAAATCCGGACCCGTACAGAGCTGGATTGATGAAAAGAATCACGCTTAAATAGAAACTGGACTGATGAAACTAATTGTATATAACTAGAACCTGGATTGAAGATGAGATTTCTGCTTACACGGAACGTACTACAAAAATTGTGTTCAAATGGGAAACTGTTCATTAAAGGATGACCCAAACAACATAGCGCAGGCTAAGTACGCAGATTAACGCCAGAGTTTAGTGACAGCAAAAAAACGTTCAAATCGGATACATGCCTGCGACGATCAACATGAATTCCTCAAAAATATTCCATCACCAACAGCAGATCGGAACTCAAATCATTTCAAGTAATAAGGGAATAGACGGCTTGTTCTACACTGCCTCTTCAACTTGGAATAAAATCCGCCAAAACGGGACTGAGTGTGTTTTGATACAGCAAAAACCGCTATTGTGTTTTACATTATTGTAAAAATAATAAAAACCGTCATCGCGGGATTTTACCTTTTATAAAGACGCATAAGAACGTTTGTAAATATCTTCATTATCGTCAGATTTTCCATTTCGTTGTTTAGATTGAAACAACGGTTACGACAATCATTTCTTTAGAAATTGTAGAGTTGTGTATTCCCAATAACAGTTTAAACTGATAAACCTCAGATCATTCCCTGGTTAAATGTTAGATTTACTTGACACATGTACGATATTTTAGACGAGTGTAGAAAAAACTTTATGTTATGGACTCAGAAGCGGCTGGACAAGAGACCATGCAGGTGTTACATGGTCCCTGCGGGTATGTCCGTTTGAATCCCATCACATATTGGGTTGGACACTAGTACGCAAGGAGCCATATAGGCCTACATTGTACTTAGTGTTATTGAATCTTTTAGGCAAGTTTCTGGGTAGAAATGAAACGATTTCGGATGACAATCGCCATTTTCTATCTGAAAATCACGGACATAGTTGAGATCCTGTCAGTGGAGCACCCTGACGCATATATAGTCACCTCAAAAATGTTATAATAAGAATAATAAGTTTAATCGCCGGGTAATACAGTCAAACTTTCGTTTGCAGGACTCCAAACGACCGCAGTAGGCAATGGCGTAGTATACGTCTATAGGGCGAGAAACCACTCTGTTATGGATATAAAAAATAATGAAATTGATCTTAGCACTGAGCTTCATGATGGCTCTCCCATTCCAATTTTACACCCCAAATAGCTAGCGTCCGTAAGTGATGAAAACGTATAAACCAATCTCGCTGCTATCAGACTAGCAACAATAGGTCTAACCTAAAGCTTTTAAGAATTCGATTCCTTGATAACGAATTCAGTAGGTGTTTATAAATTTTATATTCATTCTTTGGCCGACACACTCAATCTAAGCACCTCTGTCGAATCCCGATTGCAAACCACTGGTCTCTACAGTCAGTTATTAATTCCATCCGGTTCTCGCCGGTTCTGATATTCTGAACCTATGATTTGATCCACCACCTCAGCCATGAGATTCGCCACCCAATATATGTTGGCCACCACCTGAAATTGCCAAAATGCTTGTTTTCTTTTTTTTAAAACATCAACCATAACACCTCATTTCACACATTTTATGCTTACCCGACTAGCACTTACCGATTATATTTTAATTCCTCTGCAACCGATCTATTCAAGACGTAGTCTTCCGCCGTTGCAGTAATGCTCATTTCTGGTTCCTATCCTCAAACCGTGGTTCATACTACCAGTTGCGTCTGCTTCGCGCTGTTTCCCACTCGCTAACTCAAGATGCCACACCTACCCATGTTCACGCTTTCATCACAACCCCGACTGGATTACTGTTGCTCACTCTATTCAGGCCTTCCAGTTGGGCGGTTGCGGTGCCTGGAGCGGATCTTGCGTTCTGCCGCACGCCTTGCCGGACGCATTCCTAAATTTATCCATGTCTTCGGTTATATGCTGGATGTGCTCCACTGGCTCTCCTCCAACAGCGAATCTCGTACCGTATCATCTCTTTGGTATGGCGGTCCTCGCTAGATCTCACTCCTGCCTATCTTCGTGATCTCTGTTACTCTAGTTTGGGTGTACCGGGTCGCCGCTCGATCCGCTCTGCTGAGCGAGGCATGCTCATTGTCCCATTTGCCCGTACAACTACTAAACAGAATCGGGCCTTCTCAGTGGCTGGCCCCTCGCTATATAAATTAGCGTAATGAATGAATGAATGAATGTTACAGATTCGCTACTTAGCTCGCCTCAGGCTTCATTTTATAATTTTTCGATATGTCTAGATCCGGCGCCTCTGGATAGGAAATTTAACCAAAGCAGTCTATCTAGGGATTGATAGAGTGACTTTCGTAGCATGACATAGAATGCACCTAGTTGACCTAGTTCAACGAAAGCTTGAAAATAACTGGAATGTTTGATTATGTTTACACAATAGCGATGATGATGAAGGCGAAGAAAACCTGTGGAATCATTCTTCTTATGTGCATGGCAACCATTCTATTAAGGTTTCGGCAGCACAACGTAAAAGTCGTTAAATGTGAGCTTTCAAGGAATTTAATCAATGTTTCCAGTTCCCAGCTTTCGGAAGAACTATTCAACAGAAAGAAACTTTCGGGCTTACAAGTACTCGAACCAGCGCAGTTTATAAATCAACCAGATGTCAACTGTGTCAACGCCACTATCGGAAATTTGCGCTTTCCGATGTGTGTATACGATGCACAGGACGATATATATGTTTCCAAAAAGGTACTTTCTGGTCAGTACTGGGAGTCAACTCTTGTTGGGAAGATACTAAATTTATTTTGCATGTATCCTGAGCTGTCATTTGTTGATCTTGGTGCAAACATCGGAATATATTCGTTGCCAATTGCACATTCTGGTATTCATGTTGTCGCCGTGGAACCTAACAATAACACTGTGCGACGCTTGGCCAAGTCTGTTTATCTCGGACGAATAGAACATAACGTCGACATATTTCCCTATGCGCTTTCCAATAAAGAATCGACCACCTTTCTGAAGTTCGATGAGACCAATCGTGGCGATACGTTCATGGTCGCCGATGTATTCTGCCCTGGATGTCTGGCATCTAAAGTGACGGTCCTCAACAAGCTTTTACCATTCATGCGACACAAGAAAGCGTTTATCAAAATCGATACACAGGAAGCCGAAATCAAGATTTTCCAGTGGAAAAGCGCTGCCCAGTTTTTGGAGGAAATCGATGTCGTGATGATCCTAATGGAGTGGGATTTTTATCGTACGCGCTACGGAAATACGGAAGGTGGCAGGCGAAGGGTTGATCGCTTTCTTGGTTTCTTTTTTCAAAGAGGTTACGATGTCTATGATCCACTATCAGAAGAGAAATTAGACTCCAATTGGGAAGAGTGGGGCTTCGACGTTCTATTCAAGAAGGCAGATTTATCGAAGAATCGACTGTTTCTTTTATGAATAATTAGGCGAGATCTATCGAACCAATATGCATAGACATACATATATATATATATACATATAATATATTAACAACTCTGTTTGAAACACTACAATTACACCATATTAATGTGTGTACCGTACAACGATTCACTTGAATAGCAGATACATTAAAAGCATGCCTTGGTCATTATCTCCCGGTTGTTGTAGTTCAACTAGGCAGAGGCGGGACCGATGAAAATAATTATGTGTAACTGGAAGCTGGATTGATGAAAAGCTGTTTACATAAATGAAAACTGGATTGGTGAAAATAATGCTGTTTAAATTGAAACGGGAATGTTGGTAAGAATTCTGCCTAAATAGAAGCGAGAATCAAGAAATTATTTTGACTAGAGTGTCTATTGATGAAAATAATTATGTTTAACTAGGAGCTGAGTTGATGAATAGAATTATGTCTCACTAGAATCCAAATTGATTAAAAGACCTAAATGGAAGCGCGATTGTAATGTGTACCAGAAATAGAGGCAATTGTTACCACACTTTTGACAGATTATATACTCCGACATTAATTTAGCTAGAAGCTGGATTAGTTGATGCAAAGAATGTGTAAAACATGGGAGCTGGTTAGATAGGAAAAGAAACATGCCTAAATGGAAGCTGGATGATTGAAAAGAATGGTGCAATCCAGCTTCTAGTCAAAAATAATTATTTTCATCAGTCCAGCTACCATTAAAACCGTAATCTTATCACCTATCGACCGGACACCATGCAATCTTCGGACTATCGAACCTTCGGATTACAGACACAGAACTGTCTTAAAGACACCGCCACAGTCACAGGACAATGTGACGAATATGAACGTGATAATTGGCTTTGAGTCTGAAATGTGCTTTTAACTTTTGTTTGCATGTTTTTTCTACTTGATATTCTGTTTTTCTCTCGTTTCTTGATTTCTTCATGATTCTGTATTACCTGTACGACTTGACTCACGCAGTATTGTAGCCAGTGCTTTGACTGCTAATATGACAACTTTCGAAATTTGTTCTTGAAACAATTGGGCAATCATTGCTATTTTGGATGTTGGATATTGTAGATATTATTTTGCCTACACAGCAACTAAGCAAATTCGTGCCTTCTGAGTGTTTGGCCTCTCGCTCTGGATTAGAATTTTCTTGGCATTGGGCCCACAAAGGTCCACTCTGACTCATTTTGTGCTCGCCTTTAAAATTCTTTTTAGCCATGCCGGGACCGTGAGAGAAGTGCTCTTGAGTAGTAACCTGAAGGGGCGCTGTAAAAATCTTCGTAATGAATAAATGATTTGTAGATTGTAGCAAAATAATACAAGTGCGTGCTGGTTAATTATGCGAATGATGTAAAAATGCATATTTTGTGGTTCATTCTTTAAGCAGCTGAGGAACATCAATGCGATATAAACCGTCTTGCTAAGGTAATTTTAACTAAAGGACTGAGCACAGTATGAACGTACGAGGTTACGAAGATGTCTTGAAGAATGAATTTCGTCTTAAAGGCAAATCAATCAGATGACATACTTTCAGAACGGACAGATACAAGAAGGATTTATTAAGCAAAACGGATAGATACAGAGAAAGACATTTTGAGCAGAACGGACAGACATGGGGAGAGATATACGGCAGAACTGTCAGATGTATAACAAGAGATATCGAGCAAAACGGACTGATTAGAATAGAATGGAATAGAAGTTTATTGAAACCATCATTGACAATTCATTACACGGCGAAATAACATTCATCTGTTTAAGTACAATTGATTAATAAAGTAAATCATTTGTGCATTCGAAACACCACATTGAAGATAGACCGCACAAGTGCAATTTTTGTGAGAAAGTTTTTGAACTGAAATCTAGGCTGGCAAACCACACCAGAACCCACACTAGATATAAACCATACAACTGCAATATATGTCATAAATCATTTGGATCTAACAGTGGAATGTCACAACACAAGTATACTCACACCGGAGAAAAACATACCAGCGCAATTCTTGTGAGAAAGCTTTTGCACGGAAATATACGCTCGCAAACCACACCAGAACCCACACCGGAGAAAAACCGTACAAGTGTGATGTTTGCCATAAAGAATTTGGCTGGTGAGGCAATCGAGATTGCCCCAGACAGGCACACACTGGAGAAAAACCATACTTATGCCAGGTGTGCAACACGACATTTGCATCTCATAAAAATATTCGTCTGCATTTGAAAACCCACACTGAAGAAAAATCGTACAAGTGTGGTGTATTTCATAAATCTGGGGAGAGACCATATCTATGCAAGTTGTGCAATGGAATATTTTCATCGCATTGTAGGCTTCGTCCCCATTCAATAACATACTCAGAAGAGGAACCATTCAAGTACAAGTTTTGTGTAAAGGCATTTGCACATAAATATCTGCTGACATACCATACAAGAACCCACACTGAAAAGGCCATACAAGTGTCATTTAGGCCAATGTGAGTAAGTATTTGCACTGAATGTTGGTCTGAAATACAATGCATGAACGCCCACTGGAGGGCAACCTGATACATTAGATTAACGCTTTTCTGCAAAAATGTACTTTTGAATTACATGAATGGAGAATAATATTTGAAATGAAGTTTAGATCAATAACTTTATTTCTCATCTGATTCCGCAAGTAATTCTGACCCTTGTTATTTCTTTCAAGGCATATTGTAGTATATATTTATCTTCGTTTATTGAACATGTCAGTCTGGCCAACCTCGGCAAGTTACATTCATCAAAACACAAGTGGTAATCTTTTTACATAAAAACGCTTATGGATCATTGTCGTGAAAGCCCAGAAAAACATCCATGAAACTCTTTGAAATGCACTGTTGAAGTACTTTACTCGACTTCAGAATAATAATGGTCCAAGAGTTCCTCCGGTCGATGTGTTAATTTGAAAGCTGCAATGGGCCTACTGGACCAGCGTATAATGAAGATTCAAGTAAAAAAACCAGTGATCCAAATATTGGGTCCAACAGTCTGGCATAAAAATGCAAATACAGTGCTTGGATGAAATCAATTACGCGACGATGCTACGGATACTTGTTTACTTGGTATCAGTTGCTCTCTAGATTCACATTATTGTTCCTTTGTTGACATGCGTATGTATTGATTTATTTTTAAAGTTCAATTTGAAATGTTTCAGTTCACATTTTAATTTACCAGAATTTACGCACTCACACCTGACTTCATATTCGGTTGAGAAGAGAATTTTAAGAACCTGCTTCTTCTATAACTTCTAAACTGAAGCGTAGGATCAATAAATTTCGTATAGAAAAGAGCTTCGTTTATAATCCTGATATAATAAGCTAACCTTATGGGTCTCAGAACATAAGTGTTTGTTATGTTTCACCTTTTGAAATGCTCTCATTTATGTTGACGCCATTTTTAAAAGCAGGCCAGATTACCCAAATTCGTTCTTGCGTATTGTTATTTACAGTGTTATTGTACTTAAGCTGTTTTATGGTCTGATGCTTTTGTTTTATATGCCAATAAATGGCTCATTAATTTTTATTTCATTATGTTAATTTTTACATCTATAAGTTTAAGACAAATGTCTTCCCAGTGTTACACATGTTGTGTTTTATATTGTAATTATAACTGTTTTAAGGTATGTTGCTTAGAGTCGTGTATATTTGCTGACAATACCAGGTTCAGTACTTCCAATAAAATATGGGAAATTTTGTAGACTTTCGGTGCAGGGAGTTAATGACTTGATTCCAAGATATATTATACATGATACTGCTAATCCGACATAAGCGCGCAGAATAAAAGTGCGAAGCGACATTTGCGCGCCGACATAAGCGAGTAGCTCAAACTTGTCTTAAATTATTTTAATAAGACAAGTAAACTTGTGAAATTGGAAACTGGATTGATGAAACAAATACGTCTAAATGATCCTTCTCTTTGCCATGAAACGCAGAGGGACTGGAACAAAGATCTAGAGAACATTCTCGATACTTACCAGAGACAACAACATCTGAACGCCCTCTCTGTATTTTGGCGTCTCTTCAGAGTGATCGGCGATTTTTGATTGAATTATGTCAATCGTTGAGAGACTATTTTGTTGACCGAATCAACTACGTAACAATAAGGTCTGGCATTATCATTCATCAGAAACCATACGAGACTTTTCTCCTACAGTAAAGCAGGTCTTCCTGTAAGCTTATGTTACGAAGCGAGTAATTATGCACAGCTTTCGTAGATGGATATCAAGGCAAAATAGGTTCCATCTGTTGACAACAATGACAATAAATGGCGTATTGTTAACAAACGATCCGAAAAATTACATTACTATTGTTTCTTAGGTGATGTCACTCTTATTGGCCGCTGTCCTAAATGGCGTCACAAAGTCAGATACTCAATCTTGGTTACCCAAACGACGTCGGTTTGTTTGGGCGCTGTCTTTAATGACGTCACAATGGGATATCCAGTCTTGGTTACTCAAAATTTTATGTCAATCTGAATGGCCGCGGTCATAAACGACGTCACAATGGCAGATTCATTGTATGCAACGTCACTCTCTGATCTATCCCAACCCTATCAGAGATTCATTCTCTATTCTACTGAAAATTATGCTCTTATTATTCTCATAGCGCAGAATTAAAAACAATTTAGATGGTCGCTTCAAGTTCGATCACAGTCTACGTCATAATCCGTTAAAAAGTCATAACGAAATGCAATTCGACGGACACGGCATGCAGGAGAAAATTTAATGTGAAACATATGAATTTATTCCAATCTCTCTATAGATATCAAAATGTTGCTATTGTAGCAACTGTCTTTAATGGCACGATTGAGTGTTTAGACATTCTCTCCGAATATCCATTTTGGTGCGAAGTTATGACGATATCTCGAAACAAGCAGCTTGGTCGTTAAGGTACTTGATTCATAATCGATCAGATGACATGTTGTCTCGGCCTTGCTGTCATGTAGATTCCGTCTTCGGCTTTCATGACGAGTGCTAGTCGATGTCTGACTTTTCTATCAGGATCCAAAGATATGTCGAATCTGACATCACAGAACAAAAATTTGTTATTCATCTAATTCGTCTAATGACAAGAACATTCTATTAGAGTCACTCTCACACATACACAGACAGACACACGCACGCACACACACACATGCGCGCGCACATACGTCCCACGCACAAAATATGCCTTTGCTAAGATCGACCCATTCATCACGCGCTCGTTATTTATAAATTTATATAATCCCAGGCCTTTAACAATAATTATTATTGCCAATGAATTGAGATATATTATATCGTCAGTTTTATAAGCATTATTGTCTAACCTGTTGATGATTTTCGCTATCACTGTCTTCATCTCATGCAGTGCGCAATGCAATTCCTGCAAACATAGTTTTGAATCAATCTGTTAATGTTGTGTGTCTGGGAGGTTGGGAATCACTAAGAAAGCATCAGAGAAGCAATGGAAAAACATCGTGGAAGCAATGGTAAGCGTTACTGAAGGCAGTTCCTGTAATAACCATACAAGTTTTGTTTACGAAGATGCCTAACGTGCCCGTCTTGTCAACTACCTAATCTAGTGATCATAATCTCCAGAGTTCTAATTAAGGCGTCAATCGAACGCTAAACAAAGATAAATGGCTTATTGGTCGAAACATGTCTAAATTACAGATTTTTTACTTAACGATATTATAGTATCATAATTATGTGATTCCTGAGATATTTCGTAGTAATACTCCGTATTATGTATTTAAAATGATTATATAATTATAATTACAGACATTCTTAATAATATTTGTGGTGACCCCTAGAGTTTGGAATGACCTTTTTCTGGGGTTACCTCGGTTCCCTAATTCGTACAGTGACGCATTTTATAATAATTTGACAACTTAGTTTATTCTCTGAATTGGAGCCGACAACTAATGACCCTAATGATAAATACACCACTACCTCATGGTTATATTCCTTCCACTTAACCTCTCAAAAAACCATACCCACAACCTTGAATGTCCTTAATAACTGACCTTGGTCCGGCTGAAAATGGACAGAAGGCGTACGGATCCATCTTCTGTATGTTTTCAGGAGTAAATCTTTCCGGTTGAAATTTCTCCGGATCAGTCCACACCTCCTTGATGTTGTGCAGGCAGTAGAGATGAATGACGACCATAGATCCAGCTGGGAGGTGTCTTCCGCTAATTGTTGTGTCCTTGGTAGTCTCCCTCTGGATGATAGGAACCGTTGTGTGAAGACGGAGAGACTCCTTGATGCACATCGTCAGATATTTCAGCTTCGGAAGGTCGTCGCTAAAAGATTAGATGGAACACATCTGTTTGATAACACAACCCAGACCCACATGAAATGCCAGTATTAGAGACATGTGTACGCTATATTAAAGTTAAAAATTAATTATATAAGAAAACCACTTGTTTAGTAGAAAACAATTATTCTTGGGTACGTACTAATCGATGTCGTTGCTAGTTTTCTCCTTCAGAACTTCGTCCACTTCCTCTTGACACAATTTCTGATGCTCCGGATGTTTTGCAAGTGAGTATAGAGTCCACGATATTCCACTCGCTGTTGTATCGTGTCCTTTTCAAAGAGCTTCACATATTGCAATAATTATAGCCTATGCTTCAGTACATTTATTAAAGCTTTTGATGCCTTCCATTCATTGCAGTTACATGTAGTCGTCTGCTATTTTCCATCACATTCCAAAATTCTCTTCTTTAAAATTCGTCTGACAGTTATTTTTTTGATCGTTCGTCACTTCAAATCAGGTGCATTTCCAAGAAATACTTAAATAAACTCTACTCGAATAGCTTGTTCTTTTAGTTATGTGATCCTCTATGCGATATCCTTTCATGCTTGATTTCCTCGGAAAGATTATAATAATCGTGTTTTGTTTTGTGATCAGAGCAATAGAACACTCTACGATACTATGTGCTTCAAGAGTTAGCCGTAAGCATAATATGCTAATGTCTTACCAATGTTGCCTTTCTGTTTCGAATCACTTCATCTGAAAGACTGTGTACGAAGTCACAGTCTCATCTGAACTGTCTCCCCATCGGGGTTAAATAGAAGATGATGTCCGGGAATAACCACGGCTTTCTGTTTATCAAAGACATAAATGCACATAATAATTTTTATTCAACAACCATCAAACGTATCATTATAGGCCTATACTTATTGTGTGTATAATTATTGGACGATTGTTGATTCATACAGTTCATAAATAAATATATATATTATATATATATATATATATATATATAGTACTAACAAAGTTCGGTGCATAGCTGTGTCGGCAAGGGAGTTGATGGCCTTGACGAACGGATGACTCTCCCTAAAAGAATATAAATCAATAAATGAAAGGTTTTCTGGCTACTGAAAATATCTTTAAAATGAAAATTAAAATATTCCCAACACCAGTTCCAAGCAGTATCAGTCGCAGCCTACACTAACGTACCATTTTGCCATCAGAATTGCTTTGTTCCTCGTTATCTTGCATTGCTTTCATGTTGCGCCAATCGTCGTATCTGATAATCCTTTGTCCCATGTCGAATAAATTATTACGACCCAGCATATTTTACCGTTACACCTACATGTATCAAAAGTTGAAACTAAGCTACATTTTATTGGGATATTTCCTTCTTTGGAACAGTAATTTATAAAATGATAACATTCTTGTTAGAAAACTTACAGAGTATAGTCAGTTAATAGAACCACGGATACCCTTTTTAAATAGAACAGTGAACAGGAGATTCACTATCACTGCGTTGGAGCAGTACATTCCATCTGAATGAAACAGCGAATAATCTGACAAATAATTTGGAACAGGAGTACCATCCTATTTATGCAAATGTACAATCTTTTATCACGACAGTGAATAGGTTTACTCGTATGAACAGTGCTTATCCATTTTGATAGAACATAAATACCCTGTTAGACCAGTGAGTAGCCTCTTGGTAAGTTGGCCTATAGTCAGCAATCCATCTTTTCATAAAATAAAGGCCTCTGTCACAGAATAGTTTATATACCTCTAAGTTAGACCCTACTGTAGATATTTTTTCAGTGAATGCTCTCTCAGATAGAAGAGTGAATACCCTCTTTGTGGAAGTCGTTTTCATAGCTGAAGGCGCATCTTAGTATGACGTCAAGGGTCAATAGGCTGACGTGAGTGAAGACCTCAAAGTATTCGTCTCTTTCGGCAAATTTCTCCAGTTTATCCTATTCGAAATAAACAAGATAAAGTTGGACGTTCAAGTCGTTGCTATCATCATTCATCATGCTGCGATTCAACGATACGTGAGCAATATAACATTGGCGTAAAAGCAATCTATTCTCAGTGCATGCAGTTGCAATTCATTGGCTTGAAATTGTTAAAGCTCATAAGCTAAAATGGATGCCAACCAGGATAAGTTTAAATTCTCGGCTTTGGTTTATGAGGGCGTTTAGTCAGCCCTGTGTACTGTCGAATGTACTCGTTTTGTAGCAGAGTTCTCTAAGTAGTTGTAGCAGATTTTGTAACAGTGTTCGCTAAGTAGCTGTAGCAGACTGTTATGTCCTTGACCAAGACGAGGTTAGGTCAGCATTGAATCGAACAGATGCATATGAGATAAGATAATTTCACATAAAACCAGATGAGACTCAGCTAGATCATAATAGATCACATCGTTCTGGATCATATTACAGAATGCTTACGATGAGTATGTCGGTGCATCGGTTGTTGACCTCAATGTAAGGTCGCAGAATGTCGAAATGAAAGGCTGGGGTGAGCAGCCGACGATTCCTCTCCCACTTTTTGCCCCCAGCCAACAGCAGACCATCACCCAACCAGGGACGGATGTTGAAGTACCCTCCCATATGGAGCGGTTTCGTTCTAGAGATCAAACAAGAATCCATGTTAAGTTGATCCCATCACAACACGGATCAAACGTCGGCCATCAATTTCACCCATCGAAATGTGGATCACTTATGGGTCGAGTAATGTAATGCAATCGAGCATTCATATATCGCCCGTCAAGATATCTACTCAGGGTTCTGTGTCTATATACCGAAGGCTCGATAGTCCGGAGGTTCGATAGTCCAAAGATTACATGGTGTCCGGTCGGTAGGTGATAAGATTACGGTTTAATGGTAGCTGGATTGATGAAAAGAATTATGGTTGGCTATAAAAGCTGTCTTGCACCAATCTTTTCATTCATCCGGCTTCCACATAGCCATTATTCTTTTCATACCAATCCACCTCCCAGTTTTAGACATTCTTTTCCTGAATTAATCCAGATAGTCAAATTAATATCAGAGTATAGAATCTTAGGACTATCGAACCTGCGGACTATCGAACCTTAGTACCATCGAATCTTCGGACTATCAAATCTTCGGACTATCAAATCTTCGGACTATCAAATCTTCGGACTATCGAACCTTCGGATTATCAAGCGGACACCCTTTTCTGAGTCGCTCTCTGAGCCAGCCTAAGTGCTGTTGAATGTGTGTAGTAATCGAATGAGATAGGGCTTGCCTAAGTTATCAAAACTGCACGGTAGGCTGACAATATAGTCATCAATATGTGATAATGTTGTGTCGGACCAGTTATGAATAACTTTTCTTGCAAGTAATTCTCTTTTGCATTTGAACCAGTCGTTTTGTGTTACGTTTCGTAGTCGTAATCGTCATCGCACACTCCACATTTCTGACGAGAACTTGAAAATCATGCCTTTGATAAGGTACCTTTCATTGCTGTACTAATTCAACTGTAAGCTGCAGACATATTTTCTTAGCTGCATCTGTCATCAATTTTCCCGACTGATCATAACTTGGATCAAAGAACTAGGCGCCCTATGATAGCGGTACGGTAGCTTTACAGCGCCATATAAATCGTTGCTAATATTAGTTTCATCATGAAGTAGGAGTTTTCGCCGTTCAGCACATTCCTTTTCGCTACAGTTTCACTCCCCTGTGAATACCATCTCGTATCTTAATAAAACTCTCAAAAGGTTACCCCAAGCACACTGAGTAAATCCGCACGTAACACATTTTGTCAATCAAGTGACTACTTGAACATTTTCTAGCATTTCTGTTTTTTCTTCACCAACCATTTCTATCATCCACGAACTTACAATTTGTCAACAGACCATCCTAATTAATTCCATTGAACTAGAGCGGAAAGGTGACAAATTATCCTGTGACCAAAGTTACTTCAGTAATAACTAACATACCTGCTGTTTTCAAGATGATTTTCACGCTTTCTGGATGAAACAAATTAACGCTTGACTGGAATGGACCAAACCAGGAGACCATGAAGCCCTCTGGGAATTCCGCTGACTTTTTCATTATCCAAATAAGACCCTCTTCGTTTGGGCCTGGAAACTAAGACCAGTAAAATGCGAATAAAAATTTGTGTAATATTCGCAATAAGGATTTCTACAGCTCTTTTGGGGGAACTCATGCGCCGAGTCAGAACAAACGGAGGATGTATGAGTCACAAAATTAAAATGAATCTGTTACATTGGAGGAAGCTAAATGTCTTTAAAAACTGTGTGCATATTTCAGATTTGACAACTTCATACGGCACAAATACGACATGGAGGTCTATTCGGTAACCTCATCGAGCATTGGTCTAATGATTACGGTTCGATCCAACTCTAAGCAGACTACGTGTAACAATCTCGGTCCAAGCACGTGAATATACGTACTCGCATACATAAACTAATGCACGCATACAAAACTTTTTCAATTCAGTTCATTTTTATCAATGCCATTGAAGGTAGAACAGAAAAATAATTTACCATCAGCCAGCTACAAGAAAGAACCCAGAAAGGACAAGCCTTGATCTAGTTAATAAACAGCTTAAGACTATTCCAACGTGATGCTTACCTCTCGAAGATTTCCATATAGCCAGTGTGGAGGATCGCCTGGAAAGTTCTTCACGAATTGATTGCGTTGTCGATTCCGGAGTAAGAACCTAGCGACAACGAACAGACCATAGACCAGAGACCCGATGAGAAGAGACCAAACGACGAACCCTGACGATGGGAGTGGCATTCTGTCCACATCTAAGAATACAAACGTTCCGGTTTCTTCAATAGGCCTATGATTTACCCAAACGTACATAGACGAATGACAGAACTAAATAGGCCTAAATATGGACGAATGAAAATATGGACGAATGACAGGCCTAGACTCAATAGTATCAACAGTGCTAACTCGATTGTGGTGAAGCATGGTTGCCAGGTTTGTTCGTCTGTCGATTTGCCAGACCTAAGGTTAGATAAGGAGACACGCTCAAGCAGAAGATTTTGGTAATCTAAGTCCTCAGGATGAAGAGCGTTTATGACGGCAGCTGCGCTGGTCGTATATATGCGAAGAATGTTCTGTATTTGTTGTAATATCTAGTATTAGCGACTGCAACCTAATGACTCTAGCGTAAAGACAATGCAGCAGTATACAGCTAAATTGCATCTATTACGGAGCTCTACTGCACCAACCGTTTCGTGCATTTTGTGCGACACATTTTTGCCGCTCACCATCTTATATTTAACCCAGAGCCGGTAATCCAGTAAAAACATGGATGAAGGTTTGACGAAGTTCAAATTTCAACGAGGCTCTTGACTGATTGAATGCCGTTCACCTTGTCATTATAGACGTCGTTATCGGAGACGCTGTTTTCTGGTCATGAAAATAGGAACACAGTTATCTTATCTCAATAAAAAAAACCTCTGTTGATCAGCCTATAGTTTCGTTCATCTCAGGTCAACAACGGTGAACATTTGAAAATAGTTTCACGTAATCCACTGTGGCAGGCATTATCAACATTGCATCTTGGAAGTCGAGAG
The DNA here is from genome assembly GCA_959347315.1 of Bimastos eiseni. Lineage (NCBI taxonomy): Eukaryota > Metazoa > Annelida > Clitellata > Crassiclitellata > Lumbricidae > Bimastos > Bimastos eiseni. The sequence goes on along the minus strand of OY365806.1, from coordinate 69,233,074 downwards.
GTTTACCAACTATGTTCGGCTTCTTAAGGCTCATTTCTTGGATTGCTACTGCATCAGCCACATACTTTGAACACCTTAAGTCACCTATCTTAATTTCCAGCAGCATTTTGGTTTCATCCATGGTCCTCATTGACTTCTCAGATTACAAGCAGAGGATTCAATTTATACCGCCAAATTCTGAATGGGTTCCCTGTATAAAATATCTGACGAAATGCAATTGACCTAAATACCAAACTCCAAGTAGGCCTAATCTTCTGTAGTGGTAAAATCGGTCCACCACTGAGATCCTAGCAGGAAACGATAAAATGTTTTGTGCATCAGGCTGTCGACTGGGGATTCTGCGCCCAGGAATAAATGGACGTAAGGATTAATGGGTGGATTTGGCAGGTGGTGGGTGTTAATTCTATACTGCCCAGATTATCATCCAAACAACGCATGACCTTAAGCCAAAGTTATTGACTGCGGGGCGGATCGAGAGACAGTTTAATATTATAGAAACGGTTGCTGTATATACATTCTGCATTAAAATATAACTAAAGAAGTCTCCATCATCTCCATGAGTCTGACCTCATAGCCAACACCACGTGGCGAATAACGAGCCTTTAATCTCCTCGTAACGCCGCTAGCCACCCTAGCTTGAAAGAGACGACAAGCAGTATCGTTCTCTTCCAGTACACCAACAATGGCCAAAGTAGGGATTTGTACAACCTTTATCCTCGTATCTGCTTACTACTACACTGCATATTCCTTATCAAGCCTAAAATTGAGTTAAAAATAATGCCGAGCCTTTTTATGCTTAAGCACATTGCCTTGAAGGTTTCGCACTCTTGTGCATAATCACTTCCAGGTTCCTTTCACACCCAGCTTCAATAGTTTACACCATTTCATATCAAAATTCGTTGTAACTCTTCCCCGTATGCATCAATATGCATTTTTTCAAGTTGTTGGCCATCTGCCAATCATTTTACCATCAAAGCATTCTTCTTAGACCCTCCAGCAGTATTTAATTAACTTCTATTAAGCTAAATATAATTGCCGTCAATCGAACTTCCATTTCAACATGAAATATTTGTCATCAATTCAACCACCTTTTAAACCAGAAAATAAGCAACACTTATCATGTCATACAGGAAATAAAGCGAGGCAATGATCTACGTAATTGTGTTGATTCATTTTTGTTAATTTAATAATTTATCCTACAAATCAGACATTCTGTCAAAGTGCAAGAAAACTTAGGAATTTCTCTTGTTCGATGCTTAAATACTCAATAGGCAGTTAAGGACACGTGATATCCTTTCGTTAAACGCAGTAACTAACGAATCTTTATTATGAGCTGAAGGCACAAACCTTATCATAAACGCCTTCTTTCTGGTTTTTACGCATTAAGCCTTTGGGCGAGCTCATGGTTGGGGCCCCGTAGTTTATGCGATTTTGCGATTTCGCATTTTTTCGCAGAAATTGGCGGTTCAAGCATTTCTAGATGGAAGGTTTTCGGAAATGATTTGATGAAGTTGGGAAATTTCGATCAGTGTCAAGTTGTCAACTGTAATTGGGTTGTCCAGGCAATTATTAGCCTATTGGGGCTCTATAGTTTACCGACCAGACGATGTAATTGTTGTTGACTAGGATCCGTGGTTCAGACCTATGCGATTTTTCGCATAATTTACGAAATAATTTTGCATAAACCACGGGAGCCTACATATGGTCTAACCGGGTGGCCTGATGTCCTAGTCTGGGGAGCCTTGTCCAGATGATTTAATTGTCCCTTCATGTGAAAATTCAGACGGTAAATATTTATAGAAAACTTTGATATAAGGTTTGACATGTTGCAGATTCCATTCGTTCTTTACCATTAATCTCAGAACTGTCAAGGCACTCTCTGATCTAATTCAACGAAATCATTGTCGAGCCTAGCACGCTCTAATTATCTCCCTAGAGCCGAAAAAACTTATTTTAAGTGATCACTTCAAGTTAGATCACAGGCAATATCATAATCTGTTAAAAGTCAGGTCGAAATGCAATTGGACGGACACGTCATGAGGGAGTAAATTAAATGTGAAACAATTGAATTTATTCTGATCTTTAAATCATAATGTGGATATTGCAGCAATAGTCTTTAATGGCATGATCGAGTGTTTAAGCATTCTCTCAGAATGTTCATATGGAGGATGTGAAGTTTGACGATATCTCGAAACAAGGTTGGTTGTGAAGGTACTTGATTCTAACTCGATCAGATGACGTTTTGTCTTGGCGTTACTTTCATGTATATTCCGTCCTCGGCTTTCATGACGAGGGCTAGTCGATGTCTGACTTTTCTATCGGGATCCAGAGAAATGTCGAATCTGACATCACAGAACAACACTTTATTACATATTCATATAATTTGTCGACTAGAAACTTTTATTAGAGCAAAACACAGACACAAAATGCCTATACAAAGATCGACCCATTCATTTGCGCTCATGAATGTATATATATATAAATAATTTTTATGTTTGTATAACTCTAGGCCTCTTGCGATACACCGTTAGTTAAAGCATTATTGTCTAACCTGTTGATGATTTTCGCTATCACTGTCTTCATCTCATGCAGTGCGAAGTGCTGCCCAATGCAATTCCTGCAAACATAGTTTTGAATCGATCTGTTAATTTCGTTTGTCTTAATCTGGGAAGTTGGGAAGCCCTGTGAGAGCATCTGGGAAACACTGAGAAAGCATACGGGAAGCACTTGGAAGCGTTGCTGAAGGCAGTTCCTGTAGTAGACCTACAGATTTTTTATGATGACCTGTCTTAACGAAGATTTCAAACGTACCCATATTGTCAATTTCCAATCTATAGGGTGACACAAAAAGTTCGTTCACCGTTTTCAAACTTCAATATTTCGGTCACAATGATTCGGATCTCTTAAATATTTTTCAAGCTTATACAGGACTCAAATAACTTTCGTTGCATAACTCTGCCGTTGTCTCTCGAGCGGTGGCAAACGTAGATTAAATTATTACGATTATTCACGCTGCTTAATTGACCAAAAATGACTAGGAGCATCGACACTGGTTGGGTCACTGCGGATGACTGGTCTAAAGTTTTGTTCACCGATAACTCGCCGTTCAATGTGTTTTATATACTGAACGCAAAAGGCGATACAGTTTCGGTTTAGTAGGAGGAGAGTGATCCGTCTGCACCACAGATGAGCTTAGTCCGTCAGTGATGACGTGGAGTGGGATGACGGCCAGAGGTCTAACAAACCTTCACTTTGTGCAAAATGGTACCAGACTGAACTCGCAGTACTGCATTATACATTCTCGAGCAATACGAGAAGCCACCGCTCGATAGACAACGGCAGAGTTATGCAACGAAAGTTATTTGTTGGGAGTATTTCAGCAGATAATGCTCGCTGTCCTTAGCAGTGACGACGAAGTGACTTGACTACAAACTCCCGTCAGGAATAAAGCCAAAAGATTGCCCACCAACATTCTCCGAATCTCTCCTATTGAGAACTTGCGGAGTATTCTGTTCCTCAGCGTTTTTAACGATCTTGAGTCAAAGATCGTTGATCAACTTAAACGCCGCCCCCAACGAGCGTGGATATTAATAGAAGTTGGGATACTTCAGTCGCAGATCCGGTCTATGCTGTATAGAGAGGGTGCTGTCATTAAGCGGACCCAAAATACTGTACGCTAATAGCCTACGTCTGCAAGACCTAGGTAAGAACATTGCGTTGCGGTATACGAGTTTTTTTTCTCGGAAAACTGGCCCTCTTCAATTTTTTTAATATCTATATATAATGGCAATCATGTACCGGATCAGAGCCAAATTGGTATCAATATCTTTCATTTGGATTGTTCACGCACTGGCAAAATATCAAGCCGAAAAATTAATCCGTTACTTAGAAAACGTATTTTGAAAACAGTGAACGAACTTTTGTAATACCCTATAGCAATTATTTTCTCCAGAATTCTAAGACGCCAGACGAACTTTTATAATACCCTATAGCAATTATTATCTCCAGAATTCTAAGACGCCAGACGAACTTTTGTAATACCCTATAGCAATTATTTCTCCAGAATTCTAAGACGCCAGACGAACTTTTGTAATACCCTATAGCAATTAGTATCTCCAGAATTCTAAGACGCCAGACGAACTTTTATAATACCCTATAGCAATTATTATCTCCAGAATTCTAAGACGCCAGACGAACTTTTGTAATACCCTATAGCAATTATTTCTCCAGAATTCTAAGACGCCAGACGAACTTTTGTAATACCCTATAGCAATTATTATCTCCAGAATTCTAAGACGCCAGACGAACTTTTGTAATACCCTATAGCAATTATTATCTCCAGAATTCTAAGACGCCACCCGTTTGAAAGTGCTGAGAATCAGCTCATTGGCGGACACAATATTTTCATGTATTATTTTTAGAGCTGCATTCAATTATTTTATAATGTCATATGCTATCCCTGATACATTTCTGAGTAATGCCCCGTATTATTTAAACAAACATATTATATAATAATAACTTTATATATAATTAATAAGATCAGTGATTAGTCCTAGGGTTTGGCGTGGCCTTTCTCTAGGATAGCGTTTGTTCCCTAAATCATGTAGTAGTGCATTTTACAACCATTTGAAAACTTTATTGTTTTTTCTCTGGGATGGAGCCGACAACTAATGACCCAATGATTTGTACACCACTGCTTCATGGTTATATTCCATTAACTTTACCTTACAATATACAATGTCCATAGCCTTGAATTTCCTTGATAACTGACCTTGGTCCGGCTGAAAATGGACAGTAGGCGTACGGATCCATCTTCTGTAGGTTCTCTGAAGAGAATCTGTCCGGTCGAAACTCTTTCGGATCAGTCCACACCTCCTTGATGTGGTGCAGGCAGTAGAGATGAATAATGACCCTAGTTCCAGCTGGAACATGTCTTCCGCTGATTGTCGTGTCCTTTGTTGTCTCTCTTTCGATTACTGGAACCGTTGTGTGAAGACGGAGAGACTCCTTGATGCACATAGTCAGGTGCTTCAGCTTCGGGAGGTCGTCACTAAAGGCAACGCATTTGTTGAAACACTTCCCCAGACAGGTTCCGCTCTAAACATTTGGCGGCCCTAGAGGCAAGGCTGCATTTAGGCTGGACGCTGAACCATAATAATTATTATGCCGGACATTAAAATGAAGTGATTAGCTCTTTTTTATTCTTGGTTTTTTTGTGGTGTTTTTTCACTTAAGTGTTCATTAATATTTTATATATATTATATACAAGTTTCTGCCTTTTGACCAGGTGACTTTTCACTATTGACGACTTCTGTGGCCGTGCAGATTCCTCTCTATTCTCTTCTGTGCTAAATAATCCGTGCCATGTCCTAGGCTGCTTTTTTCACCCGAGTGCTATACAAATGAATCTATTCCTATAGTCATTGCAAATCTTATTGTTTACTTGCTGTTTTCTATAGCAACTCCGTATAGGCCTATGTCTGTTTTATTGCTTATTATGATTACCTTACCGGTAGGCATACATTCTTTGATTATTCATATTATGTTGTTCTCGCAGTGCGATTGCAAGCGGCTCAATAAATTACATACATACTTATACAAGTATTAAGATACTATATGAATTAACTACCGCTGTCAATCAACAAACAAATAATCAATGGTGAGATTATTCATGAGCCAGCGTTTTTCATTTATGGCTTTACAACAACACATTTAATATTAATTTTGCATAATTGGTGGCCCCTAAAATTCGACGGCTTCAGCGGCTGCCTAGTTTACCTAACAGACCCTGCCCCCAGACACGCCAGTGGGGCATTTGAGTTAATTGTTGCACACTTGTTCGCATGCATCCATTGGAGCACCCCGCTTGCCTCACACGCCCCTCCTACATGGTACTTTCAACTCGTCCGTTCACAGATCTGCCCCTTCCAATCCAACTTGACTTCAATTATCATGAATTTGTGTGTCCTATAAATGACTAAAACAATCCTCTTTCTATTGGCCTCACCAAGATTCGCATGTCTCCTATCCAGTAAGTTCCTAATAGTGCCATCAGATTGATTGATCGCCTTCCTAAATAATCCCGCATCTTCTCTTTTATCAACTGGCACTCAATTGCGCTGGCATTCTCTTTCTACAGCTGCTCATCGCGACCCGGAGAGGTCGCGATGAGCAGCTTCTTGGGCTGCCATGCTCTCTTTTTTCCGCGAGTTAGGACCACTATTTATCACCAGTGGTCGTTCACTATCGAACGCCGTTACCTCATCTCGCACTTTGTGCCCTACCAACTGGCCACTGTAGAGATTTCTTTGCTGGAGTTCAGCATAATAACGATGCATAACCGCGCAATTACTCAATCAGGATATAACAGTATTAGAGGCATACGCATACTATGTTAAAGTGCATGATATAAAATAATAACTCGTTTATTACCGAAACTAGTAAGCCATTAATGTTATACAATATTCTTGTGCACCTACTAATCGATGTCTTTGTTAGTTTTCTCCTTCAGAACTTCGTCCACTTCTTCTTGACATAATTTCTGATGTTCAGGATGTTTGGCTAATGAGTAGAGTGTCCACGAGATCCCACTCGCTGTTGTATCGTGTCCTGTTCAAAGAGTTTCAGATGTAATATTATGCTTCAGCACATTTATGTTCTTCTTCTGCGAATGTCATCAGGCCATCTTGGTCGATTTAATCGATTTCTGCCCACCACTGGTGACTCTTTTCAGCTTACTGTACATACTTTGCTAATAGATGTACTTTACTTCACTGTTACATTTGACATCATTAAGGCCAGCGCATAGAGCGCCTCTGAATAGATATCTTGAAGAGGTGCTGTATATTTGATTACATTACATTACTTTATCACAGCTCTTCTGTTCTACGCAATTAATCATCCGATACTTTCAACTACATTTAAAATTCTCCTAATTGAAATTCGTCTGATTATGCCTTTAACTGTTCGTCACTTCATACCAAATGTCGATTGAGTTAAAAACTGCCTTACCACTGCGCTCAAGCAAGTATCCACGAAGTACTTAACCATCTCTGCTAGAACGGATCGTTATTTAAATCACATGATTCTCAATACGTGATCCCTTCACATTCTTGTGTTTTACGATTCTATAAGAGACCAAAATAAATTTTTGTACGCAATCAAACGTATGGTGTGTTCTACCTTCAAAGAGAAAAGTGTCGGCTTCATCTCTGATCTCTTGGTCGGTCAGTCCGTGACCGTCGGAGTCTTTTGCAGTCAGTAGGATGTCCACAAAGTCAAGATAGCGATTCTTCGGAACAGATTCCATATCAAGACGATCCTGACAGAATATAAATGTAGATATATCTTGCATTGTCTACGCTATTTTCACATCTTCATATCTGACTGTGTTATTACTACTAACATCATTGATTTCCTCGGAGAGAATATAATAATCGTTTTATGTTTTGTGATCAGAGCTATCGCACTCTCTACGATACTATGTGCTTCAACTGAGTTAGCCCTAAGCATAGGTCTTACCAATGTTGCCTTTCTGTTTCGAATGACTTCATCTGAAAGGTTGTGTACGAAGTCACAGTCTCGTCTGAACTGTCTCCCCATTGGGGTTAAATAGAAGATGATGTCCGGGAATAACCACGGCCTTCTGTTCATCAAAGACATACATCCACATAATTCAGCAAACATAAATCAAACGTATTACTATATATATATATATTATATACCCATGTATGTCTATAATTACTGATTCATACATATTATAAATATATATATTTACATATAGGCCTAAACACATGCACATGCAGTCATGTACATGTATATACATTTATAATATATCTATTATGTACAGAGGCGGCGACCTCGTTTGACAGGTGGGGGGGACACCCAATGAGAGGGGTTGGAAATGTGGTTGACACACGTATAATGTGTCCCCACTCTGTGAAAGGTGGGGGACTTGTCCCTCTCGACCCCCCCTCCGGGATCGCCGCCCCTCTGATTACTAACATTGATCGGTGCGTGGCTGTATCGGCGAGGGAGTTAACGGCTTTGACGAACGGATGACTTTCTCTAAGATAATAAAAAAAACAGATAAATACCCTCATAGGTTTATTGGCTACGGCAAATATCTGAAGAATGGCTAGACTACATGCTTTAGTTAGGACTGCCTTTTCTATGGAACAGTGCTCTGAACAAGTGCTATCTTTGCTAGAAAACTAAGAGCGTTTAGCTTGCAAGTAGAACCATTGACACTCTATTGGAACAATGAACAGGATAGTCACTTCGTTACAACTGTATATACCCTCTCAATGAAAACAGCGACTGTCATCGTACCTGCAAGTGCACGAACTCTTAGTCACAACTGTGAATACTTGGACTACAATATCAGATATCGCCTTAGTTATTAGATGAGTAACCTCTTAACAAAGTTAGCAGGTAGTCAATTACTCATCTCTTACATACAAATGAATAGCCTCTTTCTAATTAACAATTATTTGCACTCTATTATTTGCTATGGTTGATTTTTCGGTGAATAGGCCTATACATGTACGCTCTTCATTAAAGCAGTGAATACCCTCTTTGCTGGAAGTCGTTTTCATAGCTGAAGGCGCATCTCAGAATGACATCAAGGGTCAACAGACTGACGTGATTGAAAACTTCAAAGTATTCATCTTTTGCGGCGAATTTCTCCAGTTTACTCTATTCGATACATACAAGATAGAACGTCAGAGTTGGTAAACCAATCTGCTATTTGCAGATCTATACGGGCAATAAAAACTACATTTTTCTCCTATCTGAGTTTAGCCGCAAATATCAGGCTATAAAGTATTGGTACTATTTCGTCCTGAGATTAAAAACACGGGCAAAATAGTGGTATGAAATTACCGAATTCTGCAGCAGAAAACTATTCTCAGTGCTTGCAGTGACAACTCATGTTTACAGCAATAAGCTAGCATATAATAATTATGTCAACCGGAAATAGTTAAATTATTCGGCCTTGGTTTATGATGGTGTATAATCAGCCATCTGTATTATCAAATGTACTCGTATTGTGGCAGGGTTCGCTAGATGACCCTATTGGAGTATTATGTTCTTGACTAATAAGAGTTAGGACCCACATGTAGGTCAACATTGATTGGACATATACATATGAGATGCGATTATTTTACATAAAATCTGAATGGATCATGATGCAGGCCTACTACATCAGACTAAATCAGATGAGACTCAGTTAGATCAGATCAAATCGGATCGCATTATCCCGGATCAGATGAGAGACTGCTTACGATGAGTATGTCGGTGCATCGGTTGTTGACCTCAATGTAAGGTCGCAGAATGTCGAAATGGAAGGCTGGGGTGAGCAGCCGACGATTCCTCTCCCACTTTTTGCCCCCAGCCAACAGCAGACCATCACCCAACCAGGGACGGACGTAGAAGTACCCTCCCATATGGAGCGGTTTCGGTTCTAGAGATCAAACAAGAATCCATGTCAATTGTAGGCTACTCAGTACAACACTGGGTCACACGTTGGCAATCCGTCTCACGGGCCGAGTGACAGCGTATACAGAGTCTTAGTCCATAGCGAAACAGCTGGCTCATGTAAGTTTCCTTAACATTTACAGTATGTGTAAGGAAAGTTTGTCTAACTAAAACGTCGAATACTCGTTTTGGTTCATAAATCTTTGGCATTTTGAAATCATATTGCCATTCATTAGTTCACTTATCTATCATCCGTGTACTTAGAAGTTGCAGAAAATCCAGCATTCTAAGCCGTTACTACCAATTATAACCGTCTGCATTGACCTACCTCTTGGAACTATTACCAGAGTGAAATAATTATGTCTCCCTCAATTTTACCCGCTGACTGCCAAGATCAAACCTGTGTTAGTAGGTCTATCGTACACTAAGCACGAATGCCTTGCTAAGTAATAGCCAACTCAATGTCCGATGCATTGTCAAATGCCACGAGGAGGTCTAGTAAAACGACAAATGTATACGCTTTCCCTCATGATAGAACTTATCAGATCATCAACTTAGCAATGAGGGTGACTCTATTAAGCTACGAATTGTCTTGAACTCGAACTTGAGAACTGATAGGATGAACCGCCTGCAGTGACCAAAGTTGCTTCATCAACATACCAGCTGTTTTCAAGATGATTTTCACGCTTTCTGGATGAAACAGGTTAACACTTGGCTGGAATGGGCCAAACCATAAGACCGTGAAGCCTTCTGAGAACTTCGCTGCTTTTTTCCTCATCCAAGTAAGACCCTCTTCGTTTGGGCCTGGAAACTAAGGCGACAAACAGGTAACATGCGTGCGATTAAACATTTGCTTGAGGAATATTCGTAATATGGATTTCTACAACTAAGCTGTACGTCGTGAAAAACGCATATAACTCTATAACTAGACTACGTGTAACAATCTCGGTCCAAGCACGTGAATAAACGCACTCGCATACATAAACTAATGCACGCATACAAAACTTTTTCAATTCAGTTCATTTTTATTAATGCCATTGAAAGTAGAACAGAAAAATAATTTACCATCAGCCAGCTACAAGAAAGGACCCAAAAAGGACAAGCCTTGATCTAGTTAATAAACAGCTTAAGACTATTCCAACGTGATGCTTACATCTTGAAGATTCCCATATAGCCAGTGTGGAGGATCGCCTGGAAAGTGCTTCACGAATTGATTGCGTTGTCGATTCCGGAGTAAGAACCTAGCGACGACGAACAGACCATAGACCAGAGACCCGATGAGAAGAGACCAAACGGCGAACCCTGACGATGGGAGTGGCATTCTGTCCACATCTAAGAATACAAACGTTCCGGTTTCTTCAATAGGCCTATGATTTACCCAAACGTATATAGACGAATGACAGAACTAAATGGGCCTAAATATGGACGAATGAAAATATGGACGAATGACAGGCCTAGACTCAATAGTATCAACAGTGCTAACTCGATTGTGGTGAAGCATGGTTGCCAGGTTTGTTTGTATATCGATTTGTCAGACCTAAGGTTTGATAAGGAGACACGCTCAACCAGAAGCTCTTTAGTTATCTAAGTCCTCAAGGAGGAGAGCAGACATGACGGCAGCGGTGGCCGTATGCAAGAAGAAGATAAGACCTTAGCATGTAGAGTACTTGTGTATTATTATTGTTATTATTATTATTATTATTATTATTATTATTATTATTATTATTATTATCTAGTATTAGCAACTGCAACCTAGTGACTTAATATGCAAACGTACTGCGGCAAATAAGCAATTAATACAGCTGTCTGCAACTAAATCGTGGCTAATATCATAATTATGGAGCTCCGTTGTACCAATCGTTTCACACATTTTGTGCAACACATTTTGTCGCTCTCAATCTTATACTTAACCCAGAGCCGGTAATCGAGTAACAAACACGGATAAAGGTTTGACAGTTCAGATTTCAACGAGGCCCTTGGCTATGTTATCGGAGACGATGCTTTTCTGGTTAAAAAAGTAAGGACACAGTAATCTCATCGAAATAAACGAACCTCTGTTGACTAGTGTCGTGTCTCACACGGACAAGAACTGTGTACACTTGAAACTAGTTTCACGTAATCCACTGTGGCAGACAATTTGAATGTTTGATATCGTCAGGTTTTCAAAGAAGTTCCACTCCGTAAGGCTCAATTTTCGAAATGTTACTGTGAAAGCCTCATACATTGCTCACTTTAGAATCACATATCTTAATTTCTAGATGCATGTTAGTTCATCAAATGTTCTCATTGACTTGTTGGTAGATACAAATGTAGCGTACATAGGATTAATTTCTATAACCAGATCCTGAATGGGTTCACTGTATAAACATCTGACGATATACAATTGACCTAAATAGGCCTGCTAAACTCTCTCATCGTGACGGCGATATCGGTCCACCACAGAGATCCTAAAAGGAAACGATAAAGCGTTTTGTGTATCAGGCTGTCGACTGGGGGATTCTGCGCTCATGAATAAAGGGACGTAAGGAAGGAGTGATAGGTGGATTTAGCTGGTGGTGGGTGTTAATTCAATGCTGTCCAGACTGGCATCCAAAAAATGTAACTTGAACATTAATGCACTAAAATATGTCTAAAATATTCTTGTCGTGTGCTGCGGTGTATCAACACAGGCCATCATTTCAATAGACGAATACCTTACAATCAGTAGTTGGTGCAGGCCATTTACTCCAATCCGTACTCTCGTCACTATTGGTTGCTTCTCGACTCTGTGCTCATCACCTCAATTCTGACTTATTTTCATTATTTCCATCGTTCGTTTGCAATAACCCGCATATAAAAAGCATTTCAACACGTGTGGCTATATTAATGGCCTCACTGTTAAAGGAACAGCGAATTGGTTTCTGGGTCACGTAAACATCTCCGGCTATTCAACCCAATCATACGTACAAACTGCGACCCTTTATAGCTAAACATAACATGACGACGGCTGTGGTTCATAAGAAGTCCAATCTATGTTGAAACCATTGCACGTGAACCTGTAACTCTTTATGATCCCATTTCCATGTAGATTCCTCTTGGAAGCCCTGACATTGTCCACTGAAACATTACTACCATCCAAGCCATTCGTCAAGTCAACAACTCTTGCACTGAAGAATTTCAGCCCAACTGTTTCTTTCTACTTCTTAAATAATTTGTAACTGTGTCTTCGAGTTTCATTTCTGGAACTAATTCAAAACACCCCTATCTCTGTGTTGTTTTGTTTCTTGTAGGCATCGATTAGATCTCCTCTGCGCCTACATTTCCCTAATATTGTTAGTCCACAGATTCCACACCTGTTCAACTTTTTTCATAACTAAAATCTTTGTGACTCCAATGATTTGTGTAGCACTTCTTGTCACCTTGACCGATTTTCCGTGTCCTTTTGGAGATATGGACTACATTCCCAGCTGCAGAGTACCAACAGTGGCCAAAATATGGATTTGTACAACATCGGTATTTTATCCTTGTCTCTGCTGACTACAGTACTGTATCCATTATCAATCCTACGATTAAATTTAAGTTTAAATTCAAGTTGAGCCTTTTTATGCTTAAATACATTGCCCGGCTGGTAGGTCGCATTCTTAAGCTTGGCTGAATCTCGGGATTCGTGGGGCCATGCGGGATACTTTCCGTAATAGATAACCTACACGCAGCACACTGCCCGCAGGGTCCTACCGAGTTTGAATGACATCAGACAATGCATACACCGGCTGTTATCATGCGCTTTGAATGATCATAGCCAGATGCCAGATAATTAATTTGTCGGGCTGGGTGTGAACTTAAGAATTAAAACTAAAATCTGTTTAGGCCTAATCAACTTTCCAGGCCAGGTCACCGGGAAAATGGCCGGATGCCCGGGGGGCCAGTCCGCCCTTTGGTCTGATAAATCATAATTACACAGATAACTTGGTCGAAATATTGTGATAACTCTGACGAAACACAGTCACGCTAATATGAAACGAATGAGCTTTAAGCCCATAGCTCTGAGTCACAAAGAAAATGTTGCATCAAGTGTTGATAATCATGTGTCACAACGACTCATGAGCTAGTGTTTTCTATTAAAGCGATCACGGGACCGAGTGGCTAGCAGATTCTTAACATCTGTAGACTTAGAAACGTGTCATATTCCTCGACTTAAAAGTTGAACGGTGTCTAAAATCTGGTTGCCTCGATGGGCGTGGAAAAGTTAAGTGACATTTCTACTAATTTTCTAGGTGTTGCTTTCATGTAGATTCCATCCTCGGCTTTCATTACGATTGCAATTCGATGTCGCACTACTCTTCCGGGATCCAAAGAAATGTCGAATCTGAGAGAGTAACAGAGAAATTGCAGAAAACTTCATGTTAATTTGTATATCGACAAGAACAGTTAATAATTGAAGCACATGATAGGATATCATTACTGAGATCGATCAATAAATGATAATATGCGCAATTATATAATAACTATTGTTAAAATATGCCGTCCTCTATATTGTCTTCATCGTCAGAAACAATATAAACAACATACTAAAGCAATATAATTACCATTCTCATGACCACTATGATAATAAACACCATTTCGTTCGCTTGCAATAGCTGCGTAGTCAAATAGATAGCAATGTTTGCATGAAGATGCTACGAATCGTGGACTGAAGTAGCGACGTGTAAGACTTGTCCTTAAAACTGTCATCTTGTTTATAAACTGACCTATTGTATTCTCGTGTCATTCTGTCTGTCTATAGACCTATGTGTGGCTGTCTGTTTGTCTGTCTGAGTTTGCTCATATTGATTTTCTATTCGTTTGTGTTACCGTTAGAATGATATTCCCTGCCCATAACACATGTAGGCCCATAGAGCTCCCATTGTTATGCCAATAATGTTTATTGCGTAAAGCGATTTTGCAGCCCGCGATTCAGCAGTTGAAAAGAACACCCGTGCGTAATAGTTGAACATAATGTGTTGCTCGAACAGTATTACTCTGCTTATTTGAGCTATCATTGGCGTGAACACGCTCAATCAACCATCACGTTCAATCAACCATGATGAGTCTACAATACAGAGTCGAACGAAGTTAAGTTTCACTTCAATGTCTCACCTGTTGATGATTTTCGCTATCACTGTCTTCATCTCGTGCAGTGCGAAGTGCTGCCCAATGCAATTCCTGTAAATATAATTTCAAAGCGGTTAGTCTGGTATGTGTCAATCTCATCCGGTGCAAAATGAGACTGTAGGAGATCTCTGAGAATTGGGATGTAGTTGCAGTTCAAGCAGCACTGTGATAACGAAAATTACACGCCGTCGTAGGCCTACCTTCCAATTAATCTGCGCTTGGAGTTGGCACCGTTGAATTACAGCATTGATTAACTTTCTCGTCGTTATTAAAATATCAGAATTTTATGTAATTTTTTATTGTCGATCTGTAATTCTGTAAAAATTCAGTGTTCGAGGTGGAAGAATTATCAGAAGAAACCGACGCGAAACCCAAGCTCAGGCTGAAGAACTCATTCACTGACTCCGAAAGAAAGGACGCGTAAGTGGTCATCAATGAGTTTGGCATTCCAGGAAACGATCGCTCAATCACTAGAACGGTTCAGTATGACATTGTGTTAATCACTGCGTTTATCAGTTTCGTACAAACACAGGAAACCTTCTTTAAACGTTTAAAAGGCTCGTAATGTCAAGACCAAACCATGATCCTCTGCAGCCCTACTTTGCAACTTATAGTTCGCCATGACCTTACTAAGAACCTTGCTCATTGCAGTGAGTAGCCTTGCTAACTGACCTTGGTCCGGCTGAAAATGGACAGAAGGCGTACGGATCCATCTTCTGTATGTTTTCCGGAGTGAATCTTTCCGGTCGAAACTCCTCCGGATCAGTCCACACCTCCTTGATGTGGTGCAGAGTGTAAAGAAGGATGTTGACCATGGTTCCAGCTGGAAGGTGTCTTCCACCGATCATCATGTCCTTGGTCGTTTCTCGTTGGACACCTGGAACGGTTGTGTGGATACGCAGAGACTCTTTGATACACATCGTCAGATACTTCAACTTTGGTAGGTCATCACTAAAGGTAAAAGGTTACACAGCGGTGTATCCGCATCTATAAGAACTTGTCTGAGACATAAAGGATAAGGCAACGTTCTCCTGTCTCCAAATGAACCTCTTCAGCAGCAGGAAAACAACTGAACTGATTTCTATGTGCACTATATCGAGCAACCACAAAGATCTCGTCTACCTGGAACAGTTCTGTCTTTTGGCAAACGAGAGAAGGATAATTAGAAATCATATAACCTGGTGGATTAAATTATCAGTGTGAGGAATTAGAACGATACGTCTGGGGAATAATTGCAAATCTTGGAATATACTGTATCACATTACATAGTTGAAAATATTCACAACTATCTCAATTTTGCAAATATTTTAATTCATAACCTGAATTGCGGTGCTATAACTCATGTGCTTAATCATTAATAAAAGAAAAAACAAAATTCAGCATTACATCACATTTCCTGGTGTAGCAACTTCGTCCTTTATTTGGGGTTATCTGTGAAAGGATCCTCAGTTTTGCAGAGATAAAATACAATACGACACATCATACATTTAGCAGTTAATATAATAAAGCTGAGCTTAATGATAATAATGTCCAAAATAGAACTCGTGTACAATAGCGCAACGTAAATACTGTTACAAAGATTCCTGACTTCTGCTTACTAATCGATGTCTTTGTTAGCTTTCTCCTTCAGAACTTCGTCCACTTCCTCCTGACATCGTTTCTGATGTTCTGGATGTTTGGCAAGTGAGTAGAGAGTCCACGAGATTCCACTCGATGTCGTGTCGTGTCCTATTCATAAGAGCATCGCATAGTGTGATCTACAGTCTCAGCTATTAAAGTCATGTGTATTTTTTTAATTAATCAATTAAGAAATCAATATAAGTACGCATTATAGGCCCCTATAGACTGCACGTTTATTATAGTATAAAGAGAAAAGGAGACAGATACACAGAGTCAGAGACAGAGAGTAGGACTACTTAACATAACCATAACCGTATGTTTTTATTATCCATCTCAAACAATTAAACACAGAAGTAAGGCTGCATGAAAAAACGGTAATAAGAGGGATAATAGGGTAAGTAAACCCCTAAGGGACCGATTGGTCCCGCTAACAGGGCCTATCCTTTGCAATTAGATATTGGGCAACAGGTACATACAATTGAAACATAAATCTTCATCTTGACTAGTTAACTAATGCTGTGCACACACCAATTAGGCCTATTTAGAAAGGGTAGTTAACAAATGTTTTTTATATTTATTTTTAAAACATAATTTTTCAGTTCTATTACTTTTGCTCTATATCATATAATACGGTTTAATGGATATATATGTTCATCATTGGTCATTTTATTGACATTCTTTGACAAAGTTTAACATAAACAATTCTATGTCCATCCTTTCGATTAAACTTAACAATCTCTACTCCAGCAATCTTCTCATATCCAACTATTTCCTTGTATATGTAAATGTCAATTATCTGACTGTGAATACACTAAAATGTCCTTTATAATTGGTCGGATGCATTCAAACGCACACAGTGTCTGACCTTCAAAGAGAAAAGTGTCTGTTTCATCTCTGATCTCCCGATCGGTCAGTCCCTGTCCATCGGAGTCTTTCGCGGTCAGCAGGATGTCCAAGAAATCCAAATAACGATTCTTGTCAACAGTGTTCTCACCAAGTCGTTGCTGCCATAAACGAATTGTAATTGTGTAGCATTGTATCTATGGACTTACTATTACTATTTACTAAAGGACAAGACGATACGAGAATCTGAGATTCGAAAAGACCAGCAAAGTTACCATACCTCATTTCACAAAGCATTCTATTCGGCAGGTTATTTTTTCAGGAGTATACGTCTGTGTTACTAATGTCTTACCAATGTAGTCTTTCTGTTACGAATTACATCATCCGAAACGCCGTGAACGAAGTCACAGTCTCGTCTGAACTGTCTCCCCATTGGTAATAAGAAAAAGATGAAGTTCGGGTATAACCACGGCCGTCTGTAATATATTAAGTCAACCATTACTCATAAATTCAATTTGAATAGGTCCAATAGTTGGGTAATCTTAATCACCAAGCTTTTAAAGCCCAACTTGAAAACCAAGCGGAGGGCACCATCTTATTCACGTCCGCTATGTCGATTCAGAGGGAGTGTCTAAAGGGTAGTCTAGAGGTGGTCAAAGTCCGGTTCCGGAGGAGGTCAAAGTAGCTGTTACTGCAGGTGACTTAAGTCATAGAGCGGGAGTTTGGAGGCGGAGGATCGGATGAGTCAGAGTATAAGTTCTTGAAGAGATGGCACTTCAGTTTTGCATGGAATGGCCGTGAGGTTTATTGACAGATGAGCATGAGGTAGACGATGGTGGGCCGTGGCAATGATCAAGGTAATGGAAGTGGCATCTGGCATTTTGGAATTCGGAAGGTACATTGTTCTGTAAAAAACTGGATATCTACAATGTTTAAAACAAACTCTGGCTAGTAATGACGCCACTTTGTTAAATATTACATATATATATATATATATTCAAAGATTCAACTATGTATCTCTTCTATATCATGATATTATATATTATATATATATATATATATATATATATATATAGACCCGTCATTGAGGCAAATATTTATTTATATGTAATTTTATTTTTCTTGCAAAAAATTGTGTATGTATATCTTTCGTACTTACAGGGCTCGGTACACAGCTGCTTCGGCGAGGGAATTAACTGCCTTGACGTATGGATGACTCTCTCTACAGCAAAGAAATAAGTATATTATTCTCGTTACCCTACAGATATTAATTCCATACATGGGTTCAGTATTCCAAGTGTGGCCTAACCAGTGATTTGTACAACCTTGGTATTGTGGCATCGCCTCTATTGACTGTTGACTTTGAATCATTTCTAAAGTTGAGCTAACCTTCTTTGATGCTTCAGAAAAAGGCCTTGAAGGTCATGCTGTGACATGCATAATCATTTCCAAATCCCGCTTCTCCCACTTTCAATACCAGACCCCATATCATATGAAAACTCATTCTTTCTCCTCCACACATGCATCTCTTTATCACTAAATCCAAAATGTTGTCCCGTAGCATTGTTGTGCAATGTCGGCATTAATAAACGGAAATATTAATGCCGTACCATTACATAACAGAACTTAACTTTACCTACCTAGTTACAACAGTGAATACTCATTACTAGGCCTTTCAGTGCCATCGTAGCTAGAACAGCAAATATCCTGGCAGTTTTAAAAGTAAATACCCCCTAAGCTGGCAGTCGTTTTCATAGCTGAAGGCACATCTCAGGATGACGTCCAGGGTCAACAGACTTATTTGAGTGAAGACCTCAAAATATTCGTCTCTTTCTGCAAATTTCTCCAGTTTACCCTATTCGATACAAACGAAAAACATGGATCAAGCAGTTAACCATTTGCGAATTCAGAGCATGTCATTTTCTGTCCAAGTGAAAAGATTAGCTGCTGTGGCGTTTTCGTATAATTATAGCAAAATACTTTTGCTAATCTGCGTCAATGGCTGGCTATATAGTTGAAGTAACCGGGTTTGACAAGGTTGAACCCACATTATCTTATTGTTTTTTCTCAGTTGCTAAAAAGTATTCGTGTTTAATATGAGAACAATAGCCCTAATTGATCAGAAATTTACTGATGCTCACTGTCAACATCGGATCGCCTATGTTGTGAAATGTTTGTCGCCTCGATCGTAAGGGCGTCCGTGAGATCGTCACTGTTGTGAAATGATATCAATTTCATTTTTTCTGCCATGACGAGGCATCCTGCGATTGGCTTTAGAGAATCGCTTTGGAAATTTGGAGTTCAAGAGTACGATCACAATTGTGGGGCCCAGATTAGGCTGAGCCAGGTCAACTAAGATCATGTATGGTCTAGACTATATATTATTGCACAGATTCTAATTGAAATATAATCAAGGTGGATTGCAAATCCACCGTGTATTATATTAGATTAAATTAGATGCATTGGTTTCAGCTAGATTCAATTATATCAGATTAAACTAGATTCTTACGATGAGTATGTTGGTGCATTGGTTTTTGACTCCCATGTAAGGTCGCAGAATGTCGAAATGGAAGGCTGGGGTGAGCAGCCGACGATTCCTCTCCCACTTTTTGCCTCCAGCCAACAGCAGACCATCACCCAACCACGGACGGACGTTGAAGTACCCTCCCACTGAAAGCGGTTTCGGTTCTAACAGATCAAACAATCATCAGTGAAAGACGATTTAACAGTGGAGTTGATATTTATAAATTAATGAATATATTAATTAATTAATCAATGAATATATTAATTAACTAAATAATTAATGGGTGAAGTGGCCAAGACTTTTCTGTTGCTGATGTAGATGGTCGTAGTGTTGGCTGTAGGTTTTGGGGTGTGATAGGTGGCGGTGGTCAATTAGATGGCCCCATCTTGAAACTTCTGTTTGGCAAGATGATACGTTTCCTATTCTCACTTCTTTCCATCTGTATGCTATTTGGCTTTCAATCCATAAATTGCCCACCTTTTCCAGAATGTTTCCTATATTTAGCCAGTTTAACAATAACATCAGAGTATTTAATCAAAACCCTTGGCAATGTCTAAGTAAACGACCTCAATAGGTTTTGAGCGCCTTTATTCTCATTAAATATCTTCTCATAGAACTGTTATAGATCACCTTCCACTCTCGTGAGCTATATCGAGGTCTACGGCCTACGTGTACACAGTCCACTCCTGTTTTGGTTCCTCTTTGAACGCACCAGTGACCAAGATGGCTTTAGTTACTTACCCGAAGTTTTCAAGATGAGCTTGACAGTTTCTGGATGAAACACGCTAATGCTGGGGTAGAATGGACCAAACCACCCGATTCCCATACCCTCTTTAGCCTCCGCAGCCACTTTCTTCAACCAGATCAGACACTCTTCATTTGGGCCTGGAACCTAAGACCAGAAAACAATATCGTTCTCAGCAGTATTCTGTCAACGGACAACCTAACTTATGAATTTCTATTACAATTATTAGATGTATAAATATTGAATACACGTACATGTATTCGTCTGCTGTTTAAAGCATTCGCTGACGAATCTATATTATGATTTGAAGTGACTGGCATTAGTATCATAATAACGATTTGCTTTTGGTGTTTATGTTGCCATTTAGATTATTCATGTACATAATACATAACTAAGCTATATTTGTACATCCATACACAGCTTATAATTCATGCACGCAAACTTGCGTGCATAAGATAATGCATCGTATATACACATAATATCATGCATTATTATTTTTATTATTATTATCATCATCATCATCATCATCATTAAATTTGATATCGTCCTTCTTCCAACGTTTCTGCTCAAAAGTGCACACGCCGCGACGGCGCAATTACAGCTGTACTGCAGAGCAATAATTGTGCGCGAAGGACTTGCTCACTAAACAGTGACTCCTTGGACGAGGGTCGAACTCGCTCACTCAGCGCACTGAGCGTTACTGGTCGACCGCTCTAACCAATCGGCCATCGTGCCACACAACCATGCAAATATACTTTAGGCGAGCTTATGGTCTAACCGGGGGCAATTGTCCTAGTCTTTGGGGGAGGAGGTGGGAACTGTTGTCTGATCCACGGTTGTTCTTGCGTGTTGCTTACCTCGTGAAGATTTCCATAGAGCCAGTGTGTCGGACGGCATGGGAACTTCTTGAAGAATTCATTACGTCGTCGAATGCGAAGGGCGAACCGAACGAAGATGAACAGACCGTAGATTAGAGACCCTGCGATTAGAGTCCAGACGACGAACCCTGATGATGGGAGCGGCATTCTGTCGACAGACAGTAACGCAATTAAGGACGTTCCAGTTTCTTCGATATATCTGACTCAGGTCCGTGGACTAGCAACAGAGAAACTGAGGTGAAGTGTGGTTGTCAGAGGTTTGTTTGTCTGTCAATGGTCGTTGTGATGTGAAGCAAAGTTTTGAATTTGTCAGTATCAGGCAGATGTGGCTATGTCAAATCAAGTCGGAAAGGGATTAGGACGGTAACCGTAGTGGTTTATGTATATACGCATGAATCCGAGGCATGTACTATGCAAATGTAACGATAGGCCTTATCTAGTAACAGACATCTTTGCGTAAAACCCTTTAAGCACCTAGCGATGGCGTTGCCGACGTATCGACCTATCTATTCTTACCAGCTGTATCCTGAATTAAGCTAAACATGTATTTTGAAATGGATATCAACGTAAACAAGGCGGTATCCCGACACTCAGCATAGCCATCTGTGTTTAGATTTGAAAGCATGCGGAGCCCTACTGTAACATGTGTTTCAACCATTTTAATGCAATAATATTGACGCTGCTTTCAACTTTATTGAATCTTGTTATCGAGACGCCTTATCTAGTAGCAGACACGGGTTAAGTTCTGATCAAGTTCAAACTACAACAAAGTCCACGAATGAGAGATTACACGATGCTTGCGGCTCACTCTCGTTTAGACTGTGGTATATCTTGATTCGTGTTTCTGTTTTGAAATTAGGAGACATTAATCTCACTGAAACAAATGAACCCACGTCAGGTGTACGCTTTTCTTGTATGATACCGGGTCTAAACGGTGGGCACTTGAGACCATTGTCACGTACAGTACTGTTGCGGTTAATATCATGCTTGACCTTTATGCCGCAACCTGGGGAACAAAGGAAGACACCTGAAACCTCTAGCTAGAGCAAATCATCTCTGTCTCCTCTGACCCACTGGGAACCGGACTCTGGCCACCAGCTGACTGCACTTTTGACAACCCATGTGGTTTGACGCAGTGCTCGTGAAGGAGCTGGTGTCCTTTTCTTGACTTTTGAGTGACGCCTTAGAAGTTTCAAAAATTACGATTGGGTTAGAAGAGCGTAGTTTAGGATAGAATAACGTCTATTAGGTTAGGAAAACTTAACTAAGGTTAAAATAGTGTGGGTCGTGATAAAATAGCGTAGAATAGGTGAGAATAGCGCAGCTAATATTAGAAGATACTATGCTTGATTGGAACTACTATGTAGTCAGGCCATCTTGGGTCGTTTGTTGTCAGACGGACAAGATAGTCGTTGTTTATGTTTTGACTCTTTTGATAGATTACTTAGCCATAATATATTATGAGACACAACATCCATTTACATATCTACAGTCAGGAGTCTTTTATCCATTATCTCGGTGGCTGTCATCCATGCAGGGAGTCCTGAAGTGGAAACGTATTGGCCATCATCATCAGCGGCAATACCATCAATGGCATGTGGTTGTAACGTTCACCATCACCCCCCTATGCGTCGAGCCCTTAGGTCCCCTTAGGGGCCTCTCGGAGCGCTGGAGGGCGACGCGATGTTTTAGGAACGAAGGGCGAGGATTCGACAGAATGAAACTAGCCCCATTGGAATTGGGGCTAGCATGGGGTGTAATCGAGGGACCTACGTCTGGCCTGTTCTTGTTTCGTAGTCTCTCATTCCTCCGCAAGAAACAGATGGGGTTTGACAATTCATTTAGCCAAACAGATTCTAGACTTACAGCATTCTCACTAGTAGCAGAAGATTGGCTGGTAGAAGATTCCATGAAGCTAAGTCATCTGGTTAGATTACTCAGAGTTGTTTCCTGGTGCTCTTTCTGCATGATCGTCAGTTTGGTCTGGACCGTGGCTAAACGCTCGAGTAGGTTATAACTTGTTGCACTGAAAATTATCTACTTTGACCAGAAAGAGTTGGGCTTAAGGGACTTAACCTTTCCGAACTCACAGTTCTTTCATCTTCAAATTCTCTTATGTCTCCCATTGTTAATGAAAACTAAGACTGATTTGAATTTATGTCTTTAATAAACAACTAACGTTAAGCGAAAAGTTCTACAATGATAAGTCTAACAGTTCTATCAATGCATGAGTAAACGAAGAAGGTAAATGGGCGCAAGTTTGGCAAAGACAGACTTAGCAGCAAAAGCGTTACAAGTAATTTCTTTACACGCACAGATTCTCGACTTACAACATTCTCCCTAGTAGCAGAAGATTGGCTGGAAATAATAATAATGATGATGATGATGATGATGATGATGACGACGACGACGACGACGACGACGATGATGATGATGATGATGATAATCAGATAATGGTAGCAGTAATAATAGCAATAAACCAGTAACTGTAACGCTTCAGTTTGAACCAGCGTTCATGCGCTACATAAATGAACGAATAATACATTATCGTCAATGAAAAGCCGTGTAAAATGCGTATCAGCGTAGTCGTAAATGCTTGTAATGACCAATTTATGGTCGTTACATAGTAGCTTACCGATAACAATGTAGGCCCTGTATGCTATCTTGCTGATATCAATGGACGTATCAGAATTTTCACAGGTGATTTTCAGTATTGGCTTGAACAGCGTGACAGATCATTTGCAAGTAACAATGAGTCACAGGCTTAATTATATCGTCCCCATAAAAATGGCAATTACGAAGGAACGGTGCACAATCATAATAATGCATAATTAACTGTACAATTTTTTGTAGAATTATAAAAATGCATAATTATTGTCCGATCGTTACATGAAAGTGTTTAGTCACTTATTGGCGTGTGACAGGATTGTCCACCACCGTCCATATGCAGGGCGTGGTCTATAGATGTCACATGTTCTTTCTGGGCGTGGCTTTCATGTAAATTCCGTCCTCAGATTTCAAGACTATTCCAAGGCGTTGCTTAACCGTTCTCGATGGATCCAGAGAAAGATCGAATCTAAACAAGTATGCAAATAACAGAAAATGTACATTTTTCAAGAAATGGACACAGAGACACGTGTTTCTGTTCAAAACATCCGTCAAAGTTTCTTAGGATGGATGCTTCGAGTCCAATAATTGTTCAATTTGAAACATAATATTATCTAATAAGCGGTCAGAGTAGAAGACGAAAATGCGAAAACCATCTATCTCCGTGTCTCACTAAATAATTCATTATTATTATGTAGTTCAAACCTAAACAAGACTTTATTGTTGTTCTGATCAGACATATTATATTCTTACCATACATAATCGACACTCTTCCAGCCAAATATCAACGATTATTGTCACGGTAACCTATAAACATTCGCGTCAAGATGCAAGGCTCACCTGCTTATGATTCTCGCAACGATTATCTTCATTTCATGCATCGCGAAGTGCTGACCAATGCAGTTCCTGAGATTAGGAAAAATGCAAATGCAGCTGGTTTATTTTTACATCAGAAATCAGCAAATAAACTTTCAAAACCGACGGGTAACACTCTAACGAAGAATGTATACATGCTAAATATGCCTGGAAACCATGCATTGGTTTGTCGTTGATGTTTAAAGGCATGAAGCAAGGCGAACGAAGCAGTGTCTAAAGCTATCTTCGAGAGGCAGCCACTCATTTTTCACTTATGTCACTTAACCACATGAGGTATTTCGTGAATAATAAATTAACTCTCTTTAGAGCTACTGAGGGCTGTTAAAGCTGGACTATCGAACCTTCGAACAATTGACACAGAACCGATATAACCGCAGTCCGATCATTCATTTCATACATGTACATGCAAGTTATAGGTATATTATAAATTATACCTATTATAAATATGTATATAAATATATAAATTATATTATAAATGTAGGTATATTATCCAGAGTTTCCCCCATTATCCCTAATTCCATTAAACTTCAATTATACCATACCTTGATTTATCCATACTTAACCTATTGTAATTTAATTTGGTCCTCAAATTATAAGTCAAGGCTCACTAAACTAGTGGTGATACAAAAAAGGGCGATACGTTTGGTTGCGGGTGCCCATAGAGTTGCACATACTGACCCATTATTTAAAGATTTGCAGCTTCTAAAATTTGATAAGATAAGAATTCATTTCGTCCACCACCCGTCGTCCGAGCTCACAAACCGCTTTAGTTAAGTTATTTTTTTAAGATTCTGTTTGGTCCTGAGGGTTAGTTGGTAACTTATTTGCGTTTATGACTGTCTAATGGTTTCGGCGATCCTAGCCCTCTCGAGTTAGAATTAGGACTAATATTGATTGACGGCTATCTTATTTTTTTCCTCTTGTTAGTTTCAGCTACTTGGGTGTCCCTGCTAGCGGGATTTCGATCCTTTTTGTGGTGCCTTTTGTAGCCTATAGTTTATAATCTGTATTGTTTGTTAACTGCATGTACCGTTTGCTATGGCTGCAATAAACGAGATTGAATTGAATTGAATTGAAGTTAGTTCCCAGGAGCCCCACTGGAACATAACTCAGTATAAAACAACAATGTACTCTTTTGGCACTACAATCAAATACAGGTGTAATTTAACGATGGTATATTCAAGCCAGGCATCAGGCAGCATCAGGAACCGTAAAATTACTGGAACAGGTAAGTTTCAAGTACAGAGAGAAGAGTTGAGAATATGAAACGGTTGAGAATTACAGCTAAAAGACCGACCTGCGAATGGCGTCCGGCAAAAGTCGTGTAGGCGCCATTGGACAGAGATGGTTAAATATCGTTCTGCTATTGGTAAGATATTCTCTTATTTTACCATCCTTTACTCAACCCTACTTTACTCTGCCCTACTCTGCCCACCTTGACCCTGCCTTGCCCTGCCCTATCGTTTCCTCCACATAACTAACATTGCCATAGTCTGCACTATTTCACTTTATACAATGTACCCTATTCGACCCCAATCTCTCCTTCTGTACTTCACCTCATTTCACATTACCCTTCCACAAAACTTAGTTCTTAGCCCAAAATAGCCTTGATCTCTGACCTGGGTCCGGCAGAAAACGGGCAGAAGGCAAACGGATCGGCCTTCTCCATGTTTTCCTGCGAGAATCTGTCCGGTCTGAATTCTTCCGGTTCCTTCCAGGTCTTGTCGATATGGTGCATGATGTAGAGATGTATTTGGATCGTGATTCCCGCTGGGATGTGTTGCCCATCGATCGTTATGTCCTTGGTCGTCTGACGCTGAATGACTGGAACCGTTGTGTTAAGTCGTAGAGACTCCTTTATGCAGAGCGTCAGGTATCTCAGATTTGGAAGGTCGTCCCTGAAAGTTTGTTAGCGTTATAGCGCTTATTCAAATCCAATCAGGTTGCATATGCTGAGGTTGATCTATTATATATTCTATTCTAATCTCATACCGTTCTGGTCTATTCCAATTCATTCTATTTTAACGTGTCCTATAATTCAATCTAATCTTATCTATTAAAGTAAATTCGATTATAATCTGCTCTTATTCATTCCACTCTTATCTAATCCAAATATTTCGATGCTTATTCAATTGATTGTTACTTTCTAATCCATTCAAGTCTAATCTCTTCTAAAACTAGATACTATTTTCTAGACTGACCTAAAACAATGTGAATACAGTTAAAAATTCCAATTGCGCATCTTGAAGAGAAACACGTTCGAGGGGCTCTCAACGATAGAAAACCTGAAATGTTGAATCACAGAAAATGGTCTTTCTTCAAGCGCTCACTGAATAGAAATAATCTCAAATGATCTTCCAAACTCAAATGCATATTCTAAAGTAGCAACATTTGCACCAGACTTTGTCTACCGCATGTTAGTCTAATAAAGTAGCAATAAAGAGGTCAGAATTGTTTTTATTCAGGATGACCAATCTATCAAATAAATTTACGCTATAGAATAATTTAGTTTAGTTTTGTTGAATCGTATCCTGTACCATTCAATGTCTTTGTTAGTTTTCGTCTTCAGAACTTCGTCGACTTCCTCTTGACATTGTTTTTGATGCTCTGGATGTTTGGCCAGTGAGTAGAGTATCCACGATATCCCACCCGCTGTTGTGTCGTGTCCTATTCAAAGAGCTCTAGTGTAACATTATAAATGTATTAAGTAGCCTTAATACATTTATAACAGCTTGTGGAGCCCCCGTTCATATTGAAATTGAAATTCTTGAAATTTGAGATCACCCTTCTTCCAACATCTTTTGCTCAGAAGTGCAAGCGCCTCGACGGCGCAATTGCAGTATACTGAAGAGCAATTGTGCGCGAAGGACTTGCTCAAGGTCTCTACACAGTGACTCCCTGGACGAGGGTCGAACCCGCTCACTCAGCGCACACTGAGTGTTACGGGCTGACCGCTCTAACCTGTCAGCCACCGTGCCAGATATGCTGAGGCTAAGAAGATGAAGTCGCTAACACGTCTTCTTATCCTCATCATACGTCTTTATTCTATTTGGCTGCAAATCTGATCTAGTCTGATCAGCTCCGACGTGATCTTATCCATTTTATTATAATCCAAGGTTATTCAGTCTATTATTTATTTTCTAGCACATTCTCTACTAATCTACTCAATTCTCATCTAATCAATCATCCTTATTTGTGTAGTCCCACTAATTCCGCTGATACAGAATGGCAAGTTATGTCTTAGTGACATTCCTGTAGCCTCCAGTGCTTAAATATAATGCCTGACCTGCAAAGAGAAAAGTGTCCGCTTCATCTCTGATTTCTTGGTCGGTCAGTCCGTGACCGTCAGAGTCCTTTGCGGTCAACAGGATGTCCAAAAAGTCCAGATAGCGATTCTTCTGAACAGAATCCGTACCAAGACGACCCTGAAATAGACATGGATGAAGTAAATAATAATCAGACCACGTTTCCTCGTTATTGTTGTAATAATTATTATCATTATTTTCATCATTACCGTTATTGTTAATATTATCATTCTATTATTATTTTACTATTATTATTATTATTATTATTGTTATTTTACTATTATTATTATTATTATTATTATTATTTTCGATTCCTACTGTATGTCCGATGCACAGTAATGTAATCCCTCTCAATATAAATATTATGAACAGCAATTTTCTGATGTGGACAATATTCAGAGGTCTTCTGATTGTTCCCACTAGGCTCAATCCAGGAGCTTTGCTTATGTTAGCCTCTCAGGTGAAGCCATCTTCCACAGGAACTGCGGCTTAAACTCCTCAGCCTTCCACTCCCCCGTTTCGGAAGCGCTTGAAGTTATCTTATTCGTTAGTGACAGTACAAACTTCGATCGGGAGCGCCTCTGATTCTCTCAGTACCACCCTATGTTAATGTTCCTCTGCACTTATAATCATGGACCACAAATTAAGTGGTTAAATGCACATTGATTTGGTATTTAAAGTTTCAAACCGTCTTGCGTCTGCACATGACAGTCAATATGTAGTACAATGGCTGACCGGTTAGAGCGGTCAGCCCGTAACGTTCAGTGTGCGCCGAGTGAGCGGGTTCGAGCCTCGTCAGGAGAGTCACTGTGTAGGGACCTTGAGCAAGTCCTTCGCACACAAAAGCTCTGCAGTACAACGGCAATTGCGCCATCGAGGCGTGTCTATGTACTTCTGAGCAAAAATGTTGGAAGAAGGGCGGTATCAAATTTCGGTAATAATGAATATTTTTTAAATATGCATGACAGTCGATGGACTGAGGTTCTTACTAGTGCTTCCTTTCTCCTCTTGATGACTTCTTCTGAAACACTGTGAACAAATTCGCAGTCTCTGCTGAACTGTCTTCCGCGAGAAGTCAAATAAAAGACGAAGTCTGGATACAACCACGGCTTCCTACATACATACATTATTGCATTTCAGAGTACATATTCAATCCATTTGCTCGAAAATCTGGACCAGTCTAATCAACTGTGATACATAATCTGATCTATTCTATTCTATTTAATTCTATTCTGATTAACTCTATTTTGATCCATTCTATGCTAATCTTCTGTTGCTTTCTAATCCAATCCATTATAAGTCAAATCCACTCAATTCTACTTAATTCTATTGATATTCGAATCAATTCCAATGCAATCAAATCCATTATGTAATATTCCAATATATTCTATTCAAACCAATGGCAAACCAAAATTATCCTAATCTGAAAACTCGTATTCTTCAGCTTGCTATCGTTTTTCAATCCTGACGCTTTGTTTCTCATACTTATAGGAATTTGAACCGGATATTCAACACTTCATCAGACGGGCAACAACTTAGCTGTAGGGGACCATCACTTTAAGAATTGTTTATGTTAATACCACATAACCAGTCAGTCAATCAATCATTAAATGAGTCAATCATTCAGTCAGATAGGTTACTTACAACATACGGTCCATGGCAGTTTCAGTTATTGAGTGGACAGCCTTCACATAAGGATGACTCTCCCTAAACTCAAAAAGGATTATACCCACAGAAAGGCATCATTAATAATAATTTATGCAAACAGTTACTGCAACTAACAGCAGGCATAACGGACACAATTTAGATCAATTACTCCTGTAGCAAACATTACCAATTGAAGCTACCAGGCGACTATTCAAAATTATACCCATTACGTCATTGATGGAGTAGCGACTAGTTATAGAATTATAATGATGAAATCATTCTTATTTGAAACAATGAGTAGCCTCTTAGTAGGCAATCAGTTAAACCATCTTTTACATGAACGAATGTCCTCTTCCTTAGTACAGTTCACACCTCTCTTTGTAATCCAACAAGTTTTTCAGTGAGAAAACTCTTAGTTAAAGCAGTAAATATACCCTCTAAGTTGGCAGTCGTTTTCATAGCTGAAGGCGCATCTTAGAATGACATCGAGGGTCAACAGACTGATGTGTGTAAAAACCTCGAAAAATTCGTCTCTTTCGGCGAATTTCCCCAATTTGTTCTAAACCAATACATTTATCCTTTACCGCTTGTAAGTAAGTAAGTATTACTTTATTGAACCGCTTGCAAAGGCACTGCGGGGATATCATATTATGAACAGTCAAAGAATTTACAATCACAAAATTATCATCACAAGCAATTACACAGCATAAATCCTCTGAGTAGTTAGAATAAATAGGAAGCAAACAATTGAATAGTCAGTCACTATACATGTAGGAATAGATTTCTTTGTATTGAATTCGGGTGATAAAACCACACTGGGTGTGTGCGTCAGCACGCGGGATATCTCAATTGTGCGATCGAGCACGGGGTGAATAGGTAGCGCTCTTTAAAGAAGGTAAAAAACAACTCGGGACTTGGCAAAAGAAAAGGCTGGTTAATTAAGAAAATTTAGCAGTACTTTCAATTTAGCCACACAGATTACACAGCGACAACCCTCATTATTTATCCATGCTTGGGACAAGCACTGCCAGAGTACGAGCTGCGACAACTCTGAAGATTGGGCATGCGGACGTTTGGTCAACGGATGTTTGATCAAAGGACGGTTGATCAAGGACGATTGGTCAACTTGCCAATTGCGCAAAACGGACTTTCGTCAAGAGTACGGTTGATCAATAGTCCGTTATAGTTTACAAGTCAATCATTGAAAATAAATTATTAAATAGATAGGCATTATTCCTCAAAATAATACACTGTAATATAGTAGTTTCTATATCAAATGTGATCAAATCGTTGGTTCACGGTGAATTACTCCTAAGCTGTTCTTCGTATACAACATGAGCTAACTGTGACTAAATGGAAGCGAAATTAATGAAGCAAATATACCTAAATGATGAAATTATGATTGATGAAAGAAATACACCTGAATGGAATCGACATTATTATTTGCATCGATCCCATTTCATTTAGGTATTAATCTTTTCATCACGAACAATCCGCTTGACCAATCGTCCGTTGACCAAACGTCCTAGAATAGAAGATCGTCGAGCGTGTGACCTCGAGAGTTCCGACGGCTGGTGTTTTGTTTTACTCAGGACAACGTCACTTATTTCGCATTAATTGTATTAAATAAATTCGAACAGGATTTGATCCGAAGAAATTACAGCATAACAGACCAGATCAGACTAAGACAGGCCTGATTGGGACAAAACTGCATGAAAACAGAACAGAATTTTAGAACAAAGCAGAATTGAGAAAAACTGATTGGAACAAAAGAAATTAGAACAAAGCAGATAAGAAGTAACCAGACTAGAACAGTACAGATTAGAACAAAATTAGAACAAAACATAGATCATAGTATTTAAGATTAGAGAATGCTTACGATGAGTAGGTCGGTGCAACGGTTGTTGACATCCACGTAAGGTCGCAGAATGTCGAAATGGAAGGCTGGGGTGAGAAGCCGACGATTCCTCTCCCATTTTTTGCCCTCTGCCAACAGCAGACCATCGCCCAACCAAGGACGGATGTTGTAGTACGCTCCTAGCTGCACCGCCTTCGGCTCTGACAGACCAAAGAATAAACTTCGATATTGGCCATTATAAAATTGAGGGGTTATTTTAAACTTACTGCAGGAAAAGCCTCTATGAAAATGTGCTGATGATGGGCGTGCTGATGATAGTGGTGATGGTGCTAGCGGTGATAATGACGATGATGATCAATCAATTAACTAAGCATTCAAGCAAGCAATTAATCAATCACTCTACCAGCCAACCAACCAATCATTGAATCAGTAAGCGAGCATCTACATTGTATAAATTATAAGGTTCATGTATATATTTCTGCGATAACCCTATAAAGTTTCCAATCTCTAAGACAAACCTAATCAGGGGTCATCCCATCGTAATTAGAATTTTATGAAGTTAACGTAATGATCACCGTTTCATGAATACATTTACCCTTCACTTTGTCAAACATTTCATCAATTGATTTAATTAAACATTTCAAGTATTAATTTAAATAGTTAAACATTTCAAGAATTATTTTGTTAGTTAAACATTTCAAGAATTAATTTAATTAGTAATAACATTTCAAGAATAAACCAAATCAGAAAAACATTTGCCAAACAAAGTCGTGCCTTCTCACTGGTTGACCCCTCGCTCCGGAAGAGGCTCCCTTTATTACTGCACTTGTCCCCAAGATTCAATATCATTCTTTTTACACTCGCCTTAAGCCTATCCTTATCAGCCGTGCTGAAGTCGGGAGAGCTCCTAAGTAGTGAACTTGAAAGGACGCTATATAAATCCTTGCAATGAATGGACGAACGAATGAATTTCAAGATTAATAATGACGACGATGATGTTGGCAAGTGGTGACAGTGATGGAGATGATCGTGGCAGTGTCTGAAGTGATAGTTAACATTTTCCGGAAATACCTGAAGATCTGAGGACAACTTTGACGGTTTCCGGATGGAAAACGTTGACGGTTGGGGAGAATGGCCCCATCCAGAAGACCAAAATCCCAGCTGGAATTTCTGCTGCTATTTCTTTTATCCATGTTATGCCGACCTCCGTTGGACCTGGAAACTGAATAATATTTTCCGATAATATTCTCTTCTGAAGATTATGCATGTACAGGCGTACGTATGTATGCATGTATGCATGTATGCATATATATGTATGTATATATGTATGTATGTATGTATGCATGAATGTATGTATGTATGTATGTATCTATGTATGTATGTTTGTATGTATGTATGTATATATGAATGTTATGTATGTATGTATGTATGTATGTATATATGTATGTATGTATGTATGTATGTATGTATGTATGTATGTATGTATGTATGTATGTATGTATGTATGTATGTATGTATGTATGTATGTATGTATGTATGTATGTATGTATGTATGTATGTATGTATGTATGTATATATGTATGTATGTATGTATGTATGTATGTATGTATGTAACATCCTCATCATCGTCCTCATCATCGTCCTCATCATCGACCTCATCATCAGCCTCATCATCATCCTCATCACCTTGATTTTTATTATTATTATTATTATTATTATTATTATCCTTATCATCATAAATTTTATTATTTTTTGCTTTGCCCTGAGGTGCTTCGTTCCCCAGGGCTTAGAGAATATTACCATAGAGATTTAATTGTCCGGAGGGTCAGACCTCGTCTTCTGGGGTCATTATTATTATTATTAGTATTATTATTATTATTATTATTATTATTATTATTATTATTATTATTATTATTATTATTATTATTATTATTATCATTACTATTATACATATATGTTTCACATTATGCTGTTATCGCCCATGATGAGTTAAGTGAGTGTTGGCAATGTCCCGAAGAGGCAGGCTGCGTTCCCACGCTGAAGAACAACTATAATAATAATAATAATATTATTATTATTATTATTATTATTATTCGTCTTCCTCTTCTTCTTATTCTACTTCTCCTTCTTTTTCTTCTTCTTTTTCTTTGTTTTCTTATCAGTATTATTATCATCATTATCATCATTAGTGCTATTATTATAATTAATATTAATAATATTATTAATATTATTTTTACTATTATTATTATTACTATTATTATTATTACTATTATTATTATTATTACAGTCATGCGACTGAAATGAAAATTATTAACTAGATAGCAGTAGGATAACATTAAGACATTCTTTACAGTTTCTCTATTTTAAAAACCGACCAGCGCCTCATGTGTACCTCGTGGAGATTTCCCAAAAGCCAATGCCTTTCTCGGCTTGGGAAGCCCTTGGCAAACTGGTTCCGTTCTCGAAGTCGAAGGAAGAACCGAAGCAGGACGAACAGACCGTAGGACAGGATCCCAACCAGTGAAGTCCAAAGAATCAGCTCTGAAGATGTAATTGACATTTTCTCGTTGCAGCCTATCAACAGAATTCCTTATTTTTTTCTGATATTTGATATCGCCCTTCTTCCAACATTTTTTGCTCAAAGGTGCACACGACTGCGCAATTTCAGTTGTACTGCAGAGCAATTGTGCGTGAAGGACTTTCTCAATGTCCCTACACGGTGACGTCTCGGACAATGGTCGAACCCGCTCACTCAGCGCGCACAGAGCGCTCCAGGCCGACCGCTCTAACCAATCGACCACCGTGCCACAGAAAACTTATTAGCTGATGAGGTACGTGTTAGGGCCTGCAGATTGGCAGAATGCTTCCGACATAGGCCAACCGGTGTAAATTCACTCGGCAAATAAATAAATCAGGGTGATTTCGTAACTTTTTTGAAAATCCGTATAGTGCTTCTGATTCAATAATGCAAAAACTTTTTATAAATGGACCTGAAGGAAAACAATTAAAGAAAGACATTCCAGACATGGCGAGACTTTGTTTTTGGGTATTTCATTGAGACACTGGCATTAGCTACACAATGCTGGTGACCGCCTTGACAAAGTTCGCATTATGCAGTGTCAATGGACACTAGCTCAGCGGATAAGAGGCATGTGCTGATCAATCATTATGTTAATGCTGGTGATCGCCTTGACAAAGTTCGCATTATGCAGTGTCAATGGACACTAGCTCAGCGGATAAGAGGCATGTGCTGATCAATCATTATGTTAACTATAGACAATATAACATAATTAATATTTAGTCCATCACAATGTCATGTGTCACATATTATGGTCAACATTTGCACTTTTAAACCACACAAATCGTCTTGTAATGTACATCTGGCGTTCCAGGAACTGCTCGCTATAATGCTAAAACTTCTGCATTAAAATTATAAGGTCGTGTACACAGACTCAATTCGACAAGAAGAGTTCATGAAACACAGAAAGCTCGACAGGGCGTTAAAGCTCTCTGTATTTCATAAACTCTTCTTGTCGAATTGAGTCTGTTATGGTACACGACCTTTTATGTGCGCTGAAGGCTTGGCATTCATTTCCTCCCTGGGACAGAACCTCAGCACGATATCCGAGGATGGACGCAAGACCTCCTATACATGTTTCAGCGCATTTCGCAGTACTTTTGCAACGCTGGATTTCAACGACGACGAATAATAAAAATCATAATTTTAATAGGTCTAATAAAAGCAGTGTTATGCAACTGAAATAAAATTATTGTATGTCAATCAACGTCTACTTTCTTTCTTCTGCGTCCTTTCCAGTCTTTGGGCTCGTTGACTGTCGAACTCTTGACACGTCACGTCCGGCGCCAGGTCCAAACTCATCTGTCCGCTCTTCCTGTCTGCCAAACCAATTTATGTCGCACCCATCTGCCTTCAACCTATCCGAGGCGTCTATATAAATTAGCATAAAATTAAAATCTACATTTAGCACTTACATCATAATTTAGAACTCGATGATTGGACGAACATTGCATCGTAACCCTAACTGCGCAATTATGAGGGTGAGGTTGCATTGCGTCAACGACACTCATCCTTCGTTTCTCCTCAGTTCTTCCCTAGCTTACCAAATCCATTACTAACCGACTGAAAATATGCCCTCAGCTCTTACTTTATCAGACACTACATTATGTTTCATCAAAACTGTGTTTCAGCGTTTGCATAGCACATTTTATACTGTGCGATAACTCCACGTGATTACCAGATATCCATAACTAAGGATAATTTGCTCGTGTCTCGGCATTTGACTAACAGCAACTGATGACAACAATAATCGTTTGCATAGCACATTTTATACTGTGCGCTAACTCCACATGATTACCATATATCCAGAACTAAGGATCATTTGCTCGTGTCTCGGCATGTGACTAACAGCAACTGATGACAACAATAATCTTGTTTATATGGTAAACTCTGCCCTTCAGGCGATTTCATCCACCATCATCTGCCTCATGGTCCCACATGATTACCAGATATCCATAACTAAGGATCATTTGCTCGTGTCTCGGCATGTGACTAACAGCAACTGATGACAACAATAATCTTGTTTATATGGTTAAATCTGCCCTTCAGGCGATTTCATCCACCATCATCTGCCTCAGGGTCTTAGATCCATCAGGCTTTCAGTTACGAATAAAAGCCTTGTCAATAGAAAAAACTGTTAGAACTTTCAAGCCCTAAACGCACTCGCTTTCACAGCACCTCTGCCATAGATATTTTTTGTCGTAGATATTTGGTGAATTCAACGGGGATAAGTGGTGTACCATTAACACTGAGCTTAGGTTGTTGTATGGGACAAGTTTTCATAAGAGATTTAAATAGCACATAATTAGTTTTATCCAGGTTGAGTGAGAGTGTGTATACACAGAACCAATCAGTAGCTAAGGAAGATTCAGCATTCATAATATGAAATAGGGAACATTAGCATCGCCATGGGGGCAAGGGAGGCGGTTGCCCCAAACCTACCCCGGCAGAGTCTTGTGATTCGTGCAAATCCGATTAGTTTTTATATGAGGTGGTACCTTACGAGGTTTGAGATTTTACATTTCATATTGAAGGTCCTCTGCATAAAATAAAATTATAGTTAAGTGTTGTCACACATCCAGATGATTTGGGTACTTTTATTTGGAAATCATGGTTGAAATATTTGAGGTAAACAAAAGCCCAAAATGTAGCCCATTTTGTATCAGATGCGCAAAAATGTACACGTTATTTTGTTGGCATCAACGGAGATATTGGGATCTTTAGCAGACGTTTATCAGTATTGGCTTGAAAAGTGTAACAACTCATTTGCAATTAAACTGAGTCAGAGTCTTAATTAGCGTCTACCGTAAAGCGGCAATTATGTGTGTACAGTGTTCACTCATAAAATGTATAATTTACTGTAGAATTTATTATACAATTTAAAAATATATTATTTTTGTCCGATCGTTTCATGAATGCCGTTGTCAATTATTGGCGTGAGTCAGCATTGTTCTCCACCGTCCATTCGTAGGGCGTTGTCTCATGATGTCACGTGCTCTTTCTGGGCGTGGCTTTCATGTAAATTCCATCCTCGGATTTCAAAACTAGTCCAAGACGTTGCCTAACTGTTCTCGATGGATCCAGAGAAAGATCGAATCTAAACAAGTATGCAAATAACAAATGTCGATCCATTCCAAAGAAAAAGATATAGGGACTCGTGACTCTGTTCAAGACATGTTAACTTTTATTAGGATAGATGTCTTAATTCAAACTCAATTTGAAACATTCAATAATCTAGCAGACGGTCTTATTAGAAACCGGAAATGCGATAACGATCAAACGATTTCCGCAACTGACTGAACAATCTAGAAATTGTAGTCCGAGAATAAACAAGACTTATCTACGCAGCTGCCGATTCAACATGGTCCGAAACTAGTGTTGTTTTACCCAGGTACATTCTATTCTAACCTAATATATGCTAGTGTAACCAAATCTACGCTTTTCTCATCATCCATGCAGTAGCCTATACACATTCGCGTCAAGATGTAGAACTCACTTGCTAATGATTTTGGCAACGATTGTCTTTATTTCATGCATTGCGAAGTGCTGGCCAATGCAGTTCCTGCGAAATGGAAAAATGCAAAAGGCATATTTTACCTCAACTTCATAGAACGGTGTTTATAAGCTAACAAAACCGACCATTAATAAATTAACGAAGATCGTATGTTAAATGTGTCTGGGAAATCAATACAGATCGTTGTTAAAGTTCAAAGTTGTGAAGCAAAGAGAACGAAGCGAATGTTTACGAAGCAGTATCAAAGGCTGTCTTTGAGAGGCAGAAAGCCATTACTTTTCTCATCTATACATATGAGGTATTACTTGAAAAAAAAGAAATAAACGGTATCTTTAGAGCTACTGAGGGCGGGTCAATAATTTCATTAGCTAGTTCCCAGGAGCGCTGGTGGAACAGTAGGGCCTGTGCGCATTACAATACAATAAGGGCGCTTTTGCACTACAATCAAATAGAGATATAATTTATATTGACAAATTCAAGTAGGACATCAGACAACGTCAGCAAGCGTAAACTTACTGGAACAAGTAAGTTTCAAGTACAGAGAGAAGAGTTGAGAATATGAAAAGGTAAAGAGTTCCAGCTGGAAGACCGAACAGCTATTGACGAAATGCATTTAGGAGTCATTGAGTATAGATCTAGATAGTTAAATATATTTCTGTCATTCCAATAATGTTCTATTACTCTTCCCTCCTTTACCCTAATAATTCACCTTGCTTCATACACTGCCCTGCCGAATCCTTCCCTCGTACCACACCTTGCTTTAATCTACACTATTCCACATTGTCTAAAATGTGCCATATCATACACCAATCTCTCCTGCTGTTCTTTACCTAACGTCACATTAGTCTATTACGAAACTCAGACTTTGTTCGCAGCCCAGAATAGCCTTGCCCTCTGACCTTGGCCCGGCGGAAAACGGACAGAACGCATACGGATCCAGTTTTTCAATATTTTCCTGCGAGAATCTGTCCGGTCTGAATTCTTCCGGTTCCTTCCAGGTCTTGTCGATATGGTGCATGATGTAGAGTTGGATTTGGATCATTATTCCCGCTGGGATGTGTCGCCCATCGATCGTTATGTCCTTGGTAGTCTGACGCTGAACGACTGGAACCGTTGTGTTAAGTCGTAGAGACTCCTTTATGCAGAGCGTCAGGTATTTCAACGTTGGAAGGTCGTCCCTGAAAGTTTGGAGAAACCACTAAGACTAGACATTTATGTCCAGATTCACCTATAAATTTATAATTGTAATTACGAATACGTCTAGCGCTTCTCCAAGAGAGAGGCTTATTCGAGTGGCTCCCGACCTAGCGATAGAAAACCAGAATCGAGCAAAATGGTTTTCAAGTGCTCACGGAATTGAAGCAATCTCATCTGTTCTTCCAATGTTGAATGTAAATTTTGGTGTAGCAAAATTTGCACCGGACTTTGTCAACCACATGTTAGTTATAGAGTAGTAGCTTGCCGAAGTACAATGAAGCAGCAGTACAGAGGTTAGAATTGATTTTATTCAGAATGACCAATTTATCAAATAATTTAACGCTATAGAATGATTTTATTTTGTCATATTGAATTGAATTGTGTACCATTCAATGTCTTTATTAGTTTTCTCCTTCAGAACTTCGTCCACTTCTTCTTGACACCGCTTCAAATGTTCCGGATGTTTCGCCAGTGAGTAGAGCGTCCACGAGATCCCACTCGCTGTTGTATCGTGTCCTATTCAAAGAACTTCACATATTGTAGAACTGTGTCTTGTCACAGCTCATGACGACTCCTGGTCATACGCTGAGGCTAAAAGATGGAGTCGCTAACATCATACACGTACGATTAAATTCTATTTGGCTGCAAATCTCATCTAGTCTTATCAGTTTCGAAGTGATCTGATCGATTCTATTATAATCCAAGGTTATTCAGTCTATTATTTATTTTCTAGCATATTCTCCCCTTGTCTACTCAATTCTCATCTAATTGATCGTCTTTATTTGTGTGTTCCCACTAATTTGCTGATACAGAATGGCAAACTCTGTTTTAGGGACATTCCTGTACAGTGAATATAATGCCTGACCTTCGAATAGAAAAGTGTCGGCTTCGTCTCTGATCTCTTGGTCGGTCAGTCCGTTACCGTCAGAGTCCTTCGCGGTCAATAGGATGTCCACAAAGTCCAGATAGCGATTCTTCGGAACAGAATCCGTACCAAGAAGACCCTGAAATAGACATCGATAAAGTAATTTATATTCGGACCACGTTTCCTTATTATTATATTTTTGCCCTGAGGTACTTCATTCACCAAAGGACCTAGAGATTATTATATGATGCGAAATGTCTGGGGGTTCAGGTCTCGTCATCAAGGCTTGAAGAGAAGATGCCATAATTATTATTATTAATAATTATTATTATTAATTATTATTTATTTATTTTGACACGGGGTAGTTCTGATCCGTGAAGTGATAAAAAATTGTCTGGAGACTGAGAATTTGGGTTAACTGGAACGTTTACGTCTCCACCGGTTCAGGCATTAAGAAAGTACCGCGAAACGCGACTGCATTGAAGCGCTGGGTGATAATCGAGAGCCGCTCATAAAGATAGTCGCTGAGTGGCACTTTTTGTAAATCTTCGACTGCATTTACAACCATAAATAATTAATTCGGTGTTTGAAACCTGCAGCATGCGTGTATACAATACATTCGATATTCATAACAGTCGATATAAAGAAGACGGTCGAGAGACTGCGGTGTTTACAAGTGCATCTTTTCGCCTCTTGATGACTTCCTCTGAAACGCTGTGAACAAATTCGCAGTCTCTGCTGAACTGTCTTCCGCGAGAAGTCAAATAGAAGACAAAGTTTGGGTACAACCACGGCTTCCTATAAAAGCACATTATTGCAATTCAGAATAAAATATTTATTCTATTAATCTGATCCAGTCTGAATCAGCTGCGACATATAATATGATTTACTCCGTGCTAGTGAATTATAATTCATTTCATTCTATTAATTTCATTTCAATCATTTTAATCTATTTAGTTGATTGCATTCTCATCAATTCTATTGCCTAATAATTACACATATCAATTCTATGCTGAGTAATTCTAGTGATTCATTCTCTTCTAATCAATTATATTCTGATACAATCTATTCTGTTATATTCTAATCAATTCCCTTATATTCTAATCAATTCTATTCCAACCAGCGGCGCACAAAGTCATTATAAATTTAAAGCTCTTATGCTTCTAGCCTTCATCTTGC
Source organism: Bimastos eiseni (assembly GCA_959347315.1). Lineage (NCBI taxonomy): Eukaryota > Metazoa > Annelida > Clitellata > Crassiclitellata > Lumbricidae > Bimastos > Bimastos eiseni. Next base: position 69,192,231 of record OY365806.1, on the reverse strand, counting down.
TTACCTTTTCGAGCTTGACACCTGGTTTCTCTAACTTATCGGATTTTGTCCAGGATTCTCAAACACTTCTTTTTTGGGCTACGGGTTGGCTTGAGGAGAATATCAACGTATTTAAGAATATAACAGAATCATTTAGATCAATACTACATACAGCCAGATAATCAAGCATTCAATCAGTCAATCATATACTTACAATAAACGGTCCAGTGCGGTTTCACTTAATGAGTTGACAGCTTTCACATAAGGGTGGCTCTCCCTAAATTCCAAAATTATTTTACATACGGTAAAAGTTAAAATTAAGGAATAAATAATGATATTGCTACTAATATCTGATACGATGGTCACCATTCATTTCTATTAACTTTCTGGAAAATATATAGCCAATTGAAGTAACTATGTATCTACTCAAATATTACGCTATTGGTGGAGAACTGAATCGCCTCAAAATTTTAAAAATGAACACATTTTTAGTTATAAAAATGAGTAGCCTCTATGTAAATACAGTCAGTTGAACCATCTTTAACATAAATGGATGTCGTCTTTCTTTGAACAGTTCGCATCCCTCTTTGCAACCGTCGTAGTTTTCAATGAGTTATTATTTAGTTAAAACAGTGAATACCCTCTTAGCTGGAAGTCGTTTTCGTAGCTGAAGGCGCATCTTAGAATGACATCGAGGGTCAACAGACTGATGTGAGAAAAAACTTCGAAGAATTCGTCTCTTTCGGCGAATTTCTCCAGTTTGTTCTAAACCAAAATCCTCTTGTACGAACTGATCGGTTTTTAAATTTTGAGACCTAATCAAAACCCTGGAAACTTAGATACAATCAGACGATCTGAATCTATGACTTTTATGGCGCTATTGTAAATTGAACTAGTGGTCAAGCAATGGTGCACAGTAATCTGGTTGAGTCTAGGAGGTTAGACCGGGTAGAATAAAATTATAACATGGAAGCCATGCGCGAAGAGAAAATGCAGATTAATTCTGAAGATTTATTTGTAGTTTCAGTTTAGCGACTCTACGTAATTACAAAGCGTCGCCCTCGTCCTTTGTGCAGGCTAGGGACTGGCACTGTCAGAATACGAGCAGAGGAATTAACTCTGAAGATCATCACACATGTGGCCATAGGAGTACCAACGACTGGTGTTTTGTTTTGCTCAGGACAAAGTCATTTATTGCACATTATTTTCATTAAATAAATTCAAACTTAATAGATTAGATTCGAAGAGATTACAGCATAACAGACTAGAACATAATAGAACAAAACAGATTAGAACAAAATAGATCAGAACTAAATAGATAAGAACAAAACAGATTAGGCCAAAACAGATTAGAACAAACAGATGGGGATAAAACAGATTAGAACAAATGAGAACAAAACATGGAGCATACTAAAAACATTATATAATACTAACAATCAATATGTCGGTACATCGGTTGTTGACCCCCATGTAAGGTCGCAGAATGTCGAAATGGAAGGCTGGGGTAAGCAGCCGACGATTCCTCTCCCATTGTTTGCCCCCAGCCAACAGCAGACCATCACCCAACCAAGGACGGATGTTGAAGTATGCACCCAGCTGCACCGCCTTCGGTTCTGAAGGACCAAAGAAGAAACCTCATCATAGGCAACTTCAAATTTGTGAGGGTATTAAATTTACTGCAGGAAAATTTTCTCGAAATAAGTTGACGATGGGGTTGCTGATGATGGTGGTGTACAGATGGTGGCAGTGATAATGACGATTATGATAACTCAATCGATCGATCAATCAATCAGTTTGTATTTTATTCAGTATCCAACTTAAAATAAAATATACAAATTTCTTAAGTAATCCTATGCAGTTGTTAATCACTATGACAGGCCCAATTGGGGACCGAGGAATCCCGATTGGTAGGATCACCCAGTCGTAATACAAATTTTCTAAAGTCAACATAGTGCTTATCGCTTCAAGAACTAATTTAATTAGTTAAACATTTCAAGAGCTGATTTCATTATTTAAACATTCAAAGAATAAATTCCATTAGTTAAAGTTTCAAGAATTAGTTACATTTTTTCAACATTTCAAGAATAAATTTAATCAGTTGAACGTTCAATGTTTAATTTAATTAGTCAAATATGTCAAGATTAAGTATGATGTTGTGTGGTTATGACGGAGATTGTGTTGGAGATGTTGGTGACAATGGATGGAGTGACAGTTAACCGGTGGACAATATACATTATCCGGATTGACCTGAAGTTTTGAGGATAACTTTGACGGTTTCCGGGTGGAAAACGTTGACGGTTGGGTAGAAAGGCCCCATCCAAAAGACTGCAATGCCCTCGGGAACTTCAGCTGACGTTTCTTTCATCCATGTTAAACCAGCCTCCGTTGGACCTGGAAACTGAAGGAACAAATTCAACGACATGAATTATTCACCTCAAAGTTATCTGCTTCCGATAATTATTCTCTTCTGAAGATATGAATGTGCAAACGTATGTATGTACGTATGTATGTATGAACGTATGTATGTACGTGTGTACTTATGTATGTACGTATGGCCGTATGAATATATCAGTAGGGCAACACAAAAAACCTTCCTAGAAGTTTTCAGTTCCTACTGCTCAAAATGTTAACGAAAAATTATTTAATTTAGAAAACCACACAGCGCTTCATACCTCGTTAAGGTTTCCCAAAAGCCAGTGCTTCCCTCGGTTTGGAAAGCTCTTGGCAAACTGGTTCCGTTCGCGAAGTCGAAGGAAGAACCGAAGCAGGACGAACAGACCGTAGGACAGGATCCCAACCAGTGAAGTCCAAAGAATCAGCCCTGTCGATGTGAGTGACATTTTTCAAGGCAGCTTACCTACAGAAAACTGAGGAGCAATTGAAGTAGGCCTGTGTGTTAGGACACTGCAACTCTGCAGACTGCTTCGTACATATAATTGTCTTCCGGTGTAATTTCAGTCACTCGTCAGCGATTTTAGGTAACACCCTATTTAGGTAGCACCCTCTCTGTTTCGTGAACTCTCCTTTTTGAATTGAGTCTGTTATAGTACACTACCTTATATTATGCACCAGTTGCAGTATAGCGAGCAATACCTGGCACGCGATATACATGTATATTTCAAAGCGATATAGGCCTTTGTGTCGCATCAAAGTTCACATGTTGAGTAATGAGAGATATGTGTCATTATCGGCGTGTGCCTCGTAGCCGGTAAGCTAGCATGCGTCGACGTTTATAAACGAAGCTAAGCTATCATCAACGACCTGGATAATCATGACCTGGTTAGCGACGCTGTATCATGCGAACGTTGTCTATATATAGGCTTGAGTTAGTATGCAGGCGTATGCCAGTGTCGCAAATGAAGTACCTCAAAACAAAAGCTTGCCCTGTCTGGAATGTCATGATCCCCGATTGTCTTTAGTTCCTCTCATGAGTATCATGCCATTTTTACATCAAAAGGATTAAATGGATTTACAGTAAGATCAGGAAATCACCTGTGCTTAAAAGTTTAATTATTTTACAACAAATGTGGCTGTGCTTCTCAATGAATAAGCTTCAGTCTCCTCTGCTTTAGTAAAACGTTTATCGTTTATAAACGGATCCATCCATTCAAAATTCACTTGCAAATTCAACCTTCTAATGCCACGATAGCTTTATTTTAATTCCCTTTACAGGATTCTTCCTCTTGGTTTGGCCCTAGCAAGTCCAGGTGCCTCTGCTCAATGAAACTGTTGAAACAGCCATTGCTATGCCACTAATTATAATTGATTACATATATTATTTATCAGTAGATACACTTGTGATCAGCAAATATCCATTTAGGCCCATAGTTCTGATTTAAGGATCATTTGCTCGTGTCTATTCGGCATGTTACCAGCAGCAACTGATAACACTAATTGTCTCCTACAATGTTAAATTTGCCCTACAAACGCTAGGGTGAGGTCCCGTCATACCACCCACCAGCATCTGCCAAAGGCTCTTAGATCAGTCCTCCATCAGACCTCCAGTTACGTATAATGGTCTTGTCTAATTAAGAATTGTCAGATCTTTCACGCACTAAACGACACCCGCTATAACAGTACCTCCGCCTTCTTCTCTCTCTTTCTCTGTCTCACCCCTCTGCCTCCTTCTCCCCATCATCCTTATACCTTAACTCTCATTCTCTGCCACTTATCTCTCCTCATCTACCTTCTTCTGTCCTCCTCTGCTTCCTTCCCTCACTTCCTCTCCTCATCTACTCCATCTTGCTCTTCCTCTACCCGTTCCTGCCTCTCTACCCTGTTCTGTCTCGTTCTGTCTCATCATCTGCCACCTTCTCTCTCCTTTCTGTCTTCTCCGCCTCCTTCTCGCTCCTCCTCTTCGCTCTTCTCCAACTTCCTCCTTCTCCTACCATCTCCTCATCTGCCTATTGTGACGTTCGCTACTCCAAACTACGGACAAATGGCGCAAAATTGCTCATCGCCGAGGATTTTACTTTGGGAAGAGGATGATACTTCAGCTTTAATTTTGTCAAAAATGACACGAAGATAACAAAAGATATGCTAATGTTATTATGCGTTGAATCATAATGCTAGATCTTGTTCACCGGTGACGACGAATTTTCGACAATAGGCCTACTGCTATTCACACTTTTAACGTGCATAACAATCTCTCCCCATCATACAATTAATATACCAAGCTATCAGGAAAACTAATCATTCAACGAACGCAGATGATTATTGAACTACAAACAACATGTTCAACTACAGAGCAACAAATGACCGGCTTGGACCCTACAAGTACCCAGGGTTTACATTTCACGGAAACATCTGAACCGGATATGCCAGGCATTGCCCATAACTGGACAGTGAATCGTGAGGCTGTTACAGCTTCGATTTCGCGTCGGTAAACCTGGAAATCTTGAAGGGACTGAGGTCGTAGGCGGGTGTCTTTCCACTCGCCAACTCCGACAGGATCTTTCCGACGATCGGCGCGAATTTGAATCCGTGACCTAGAAAAAACAAGGAGAACAGCAGTTGCTGTGTTTGTGACTGGGATTTTATTCTTGAGCTTGAAGAGGCACTACAATGTATAGTACACATTGTAGTGCCTCTTCAAGCTCAAACCTAATCAGTTCAAGCCGATATAGGCCTAATGTGGACTGTTGTCCCTAATAATGGTGATAGTCATATTGACGAAGATGAATATGAAGACGACTATATACGGTGATGATGATGATGATGATGATGGTGGTGGTGGTGATGGTGACGATGACGATGATGATGACGATGATGATGATAATGATAATGATGTAGATGACGCTGACGACGACGATGACGGCGAAGACGATAACGAGAGAAGAATTCATTTTTATTATTCTATAGAATAGAACCACATTGTTGATTGCTGTTTTAAAACTATTTGACTCAAAGGAATGCCAATTTTAAAAGGAAAAGGCTGCATGATATTGTAATCATCTTCAAAACAACTAGAACTTCATAAATTGACGATCTACGATTAGAAGCCTCTGTAACCTGAAAATCCAGCTCCAATCACAATGTTCTTCCACTTGGGATGACGATCCAAAATAAAATTGTCATCCGGAGTAACCTTCAAAACCGATAAAAAAATCTTTCAAGTTGAGAAAAACTGCCTTCGAAACTGAAAAAACTTTATGAAACAATATCTCAAACTCGAGAAAATATACCTTCAATCTGAGAAAAACTTTTAAAAGCGAGAAATAACATTCAAGACTACCTTCAAAATAAAGAAAATACATTCAAATCCGTGAAAAGTTCTTCAAACCCTAGACGAGAAAAAATATCCTTCAACTCGAAAAAATACATTCAAAAGCCAGATAAAATTTCGACGACAACAATTAGACCAACTGATGAATTTGACATGGAAAAACTTAGGATTTCGCCAGAAATCTGTCCCCTGAATTAGTTACTTTATAAAGTAATCACAGGGGTGTTAAAGTTATTTTACCGTGTACATGCAAGTCTCAGCAATGCTTGGCTTGGCTTCCAGTCCCGGCAAATGACTACTAACGAACTGACTGACACGTCTCTGGAATCGGTCGTCTCCCGGATTCGCATCTCGAAAGTCTGGATCAGCCAAGTTGTGTCCACCGTGGTACGCCACCTTTCCAATTGAAAATGTAATTAAGACTAAGACTAATTAAGATTCTGCAGCATCGAAAGTAGCAAGGTACTCCCAGGATGCTTTGTGTAGCGTCAACTATCAAGAAGTATAATTATGCACATAGTAAGTGCATTTTATACTCAGAGTTACAATAATAATAGCAAATTAATTTTTAGACTGAGAGTTATAGAGTAAGTGTGTAATAGACTAATGGTTATACAGTAAGTCTATATTTTAGACTGAGACTGGTATATAGTAAGAATAGTTTAAACTGAGAGTGATATAGTAAGAAAATTTTAAACTGAGAGTGAGAGTGATATGGTAAGTACATTTTTAACTGAGAGCATGTGCATTTTAAACTTAAATTGATATAATAGGTTCACTTTAAAATGTTTTTAATAAGTGTATTGCTTTTGGTCCCGAATAAATGCAAAACAGTTGGCTAGCACTATACCAATCACCCGATCGATTGCTTTAGTCTAATTGCTGCAACTTTGCTGGGACCAACAGAATAAAATAGAATACTATATAGATGTATAAGCGGACTCTAAACAATCGCATCCCTGACCAAGTAGGGTCGTTTCACAGAGGCCTGATGCTGCTTGATCACCTATAGAGGTAACATAATATAAAGTGCACAGTTGCTGAGACATTTGTGAACCATATACGAGGCTTGAATTGTTTTTCCCATATAAATGAATCAATTCAAAGTGTACATAAAGGGCTTATTATTATTACTCTAGTCCGCCTCCCTTCTAAATTCAAATCCTGGATCCGCTCGCAAATGAGACCACCATCTAAGGACGGTCACTGACCTTCACAAGTCCCGGATACTCGTGGGCCGGAAGTCCGTATATCTCGCGGTCCTCGCTGAAGTAGAGGAAGGTGGGAAATCCATCGGAGGAGCTGTATCCGTTTTCCAGTTGCTTCCAATACCAAACTACCACACGCTGAGGCTGCAAAGAACACAAAACTCCAATAAGCAAACAGCAATGTCAGTCAGCAAGTCATAAATCAGTCACTCAGTCAATCCATCAGTCATCCAACTAGCCAGCCAAAAGTCATTCAGTTATTAAGTCAACCTATCGGCTACATGTATTCAGCTATATAGTCCGTCTGTCAATCAGTCAGCCAAATAGCCAGGCATTCAGTCAACCGCTAAGTCATCTTTCCGGCTATTCAGCTAGTCAATCAGTCAATTTATTAATCAGCCAATCAGTCAGTCAACTAACTAGCAATTCAGTTAGTCACTTAGTCAGCCTAACAGCTATTCAGCTAATCAGTCAGTCAATCAGTAAGCCAACCAGCCATCACGCATGCAACAGATAATTGTTGAAACCTGGAGTGGGAGCTGGAGACCAACAGTTTGCAGGATCCTGTTCGTCCATGCTCCAGCTGCGACGACAACACTGCGCGCCAAATATTCTCCGGCCTTCGTCTCAACACGGACTTGATCGTTGGCGGATGGAATCAACCGCAACACTGGTTCGCCGTCTCTGATCACTCCGCCATTCGCCTTGAACTGATTCTGAAATACTCATAATCATGTGCAGTATTTATTAATAGTAATATGTAACACTCAGTATTCATGCAAAGCACAAGCATTTGAGCAATGGATGAATCTGTGAAAGAACGTTATCAAAATCCTTAAATGATTTTTAAATATTTTTTTAGTGATTAAACATATGAAGACTGTGTAAATCTATACAGCATTGATATAATGCATGGTGAAGACATCATCAAATGCTTATTAAAGTTAGATAATTATCAGAAGAAAAGCAGGTGGTCCAAGATTAAGCATGGTACACGTCAGAATTAATCGAAGTTTATGTGATTGAGTCTTTTCAATCCTCTGCATTGTCTGCAATTCAGTCTAACCCATTGATGCATGAATTTTTCCACGGTGCTATTTACTATCATATGTCTTCAGACTAAAAAATAAGAGATCAAGTGCTAAAAAATGTTTTTCGTGAAAAGAAATGAAGAATCAAAGTGTCCTTAAGAAAGGACGCTATGCGTTACATGGCACCGGTAAATTCCATTCTAATATTGTGAAAAGTGTGGTGTCCTTAAACTATGCATTAATGGGCTAATATTATAATTATATAATCTAGGCTGATCTAATCTGGTCATCGTTGGTCCAATCTAGCCTTGTGACGTTTCGTTCTCAAAGCAGATTATCATCATTCGTTCATACTATGTTGTAATCATACCGTGGCTTTCAGGAATGTGGTCTAGAGACCGGAAAACTGCGGTCTTGGTCTTAGTCTTGGTCTCGAATGCATCGGTCTTGGTCTTGGTCTCGGATCATCGGTCTTGGTCTCGGTCTTGGTCTCGAATGCGTCGGTCTTGGTCTCGGTCTCGAATGCGTCGGTCTTGGTCTTGGTCTCGGTCTACAATGCGTCGGTCTTGGCCTTGGTCTCGGATCATCGGTCTTGGTCTCGGTCTTGTTCTACAATGCGTCGGTCTTGGTCTTGGTCTTAAAGGTACGGTCTTGGGATTGGTTTTCATCTTAAATTAACGATCTTGGTCATTTGTCGTATCAGAGCAAGTTTTCGATATTTGTCGGTTATTTTTTGATTATTAGAGAATCGGCCGATGTTTAGGCTTTACGCGATTCTTATCGATTTATGGCGTGCTGACCAAACTAATAGATATATATAAATATATATATATATGCATGTTCTGTGGGCAGAAAAAAATGCATTTGTAACGGAGAGAGCCATTCCAAAATTTGCTTTCACAAATTTCAAGGTTTTGGAACAATCTAATATTTATGTTGTTGTCCATTCAATGCTCTGCACTACGCTTCTATTGTAGTAAGGCAACCGCTCCGAATAGCATCACCCTCGTACCTGGAACGCCCTGAGGCATTTATCAGCGAGCAGTACCCCACCTTCGGGGTCGAAGACAGCTGAGTGGGTAGAGTCAAAGTTCGTCGTAGGGAAGCGACGTCTAAGGGTCGTCGAATCCAACAGATCGAACTTTGATTTGATCGACCTCAGTGATTGCTCCGTCTCTTTCAAATCATGGTGACCAGTCTTTGCGACGTTAAGCACACCCGTTTGGCTGGGAGAAAATAACAGAAGATTTCATGTAGCTCCTTTTCATTCATTCATTCATTCGTTCATTTATTCTTTCGTTAGTTCGTTCGTTTATTCGTTCATTCGTTCATTCATTCATTCATTCATTTATTCATTCGTTCATTCGTTAAATTGTTCACTCGTTCATTCATTCGTTCGTTAGTTCATTCATTCATTCGTGCATTCATTACGAGAATTCATGTATAGCACCTCTTAAAGGTGACTACTCAGAGGATCTCCCAGTCCGAGCACGACCAAATAAAGCTGTCCTAAGATGGGAGAGGAATGCCAGAGAAGGGATTGCAGGAAGGGAGCCAGTCCCAAACATCAATAAGGAGGGGACGACGCTAATGATATTCGTTATCACACAGTGTCGATAGACTTAAACTACTATTACTGGTATAATTATTATGCTTAGGCTATCTAAATCCTCCACTGGTTGCACTCTGGCAGTGCTAGTCCCACGCCTGCGATAAAGGAGGAGGGCTCACATATAGAACTTCGTCTTCTCCTCGTTTTCCAGTCTCTTCCAGATGTCAAAGGCTTCCACCATCATCCTTGCATAGAAATCCTCTGCGTAGGCCTTTCGAGTGATTCGACTGTGTCCATGGGAACTACCTCTCGAGTGTGGCAACGTAAACTACAGTCATTGAACAGATTTTATTCTTAATTAGTCTCTTAATTTGGAAACGGAAAACTCACTCTGTTAGATTATTTTTGGCTTCTCTGAGTCAGTATAGGTTTATAAATAGCAAATGCAGCAGTTGTTACTGGCATAACTCCTCCACTGCTCGCACTCTCACTGTGCCAGTGGCGTAGGCAAGGGGGGGTTTGGGGGGTTAAATCCCCCCCCCATTGGCATAGTTGAAAATATTTTTTAGCAACAACCTACGGAATAAGTTGGGAAAATTTTGGGGCCGTGCCGTGTCAATCACTCACAGTGCACTGAGTGCAGCATACGCGCCGACTCCACAGAGGCAACAGTTGTGGCATAGAGTTGATATATACTCGATACCGTATACTAGGGTCACTCTAGCAGCGTGTAAATGAAGCAGAACTTAGCTTATAATGTGACAAGCGCAATGTATCATTCAATTATTTTCGGATATAGGACAGGGATATAAGACAGCTGACCTTTAATGACCTTTATAATGACCTTTATTCTCACACAATGTCCTTAAACTTTAACTATTGTTATGGCATCGAAATCAAATTGAAAGTCAGTATGACTTCCAACTCAGTCAGCTGAGACAATCATAAAGACCCGAAGACAGACAGATACATGTAGACAAACAGACAGAGAGACACAGAGACATGCAAGCAGGCAGGCAGTTGCAACATGCAAATCAGCACCAATTACAGTTGGTTCAAGAACCATTAAAAGTATGTACATAAAGCAATTCTTTGCAAAATATTAACTAAATACTCACTAAACCTAATCAATGACACAGCTATGCTAGTAATTGTTTTTTGACTACAAGCATTGGAGTAATTCCACTTTAGCACCACCATGGCGGGTTGCATGCATTGCCGCGCAGTATAGATAAGGACCTAAGCATGCAGGCACCGACCTGTTCCAGGAGCAAGGTCCTCTTCCCTGCTTTCGCCAGGCTGTACGCCGTCGCCGAACCCTCGATTCCGCCTCCGATCACAATGGCATCCCAAGTCTTCTCCGCCGACATTCTGTTCGGATGTCTAGAAAGAAGAAGAAGCCGTTTCGTTCATGTCACAGGCCTACGATGCACATCATCAAGAAACCATTGCATTCGCGGTAGAGCGAAATGTCATTTCAGAGGGTGTGACTAAGAGTTAAAGTTTGAATTAGATAAGATGGTTAGTAATGTTTATTTTCGTTATAGGTTAACTTAATTTGGTTCTACGCAGTAGGCTTGCTGCAATGCTGTATGCAGAGGCGGCGATCTCGTCTGATGGGTGTGGGACACCCAATGAGATGGGTAAGAAATGTGAGGAACAAACATATAACGTGTCTTCCCTCTGTAATAGGTGGGGGGGTTGTTCCCCTCAGCCCCTCCCCAGGATCGCCGCCTCCGACTGTATGCGATTACGACACTGGAACCGCTTTAGGTTACACGCTTCCTCTCTCTCCCTCCCTCTTTGTCTGTCTGTCCGTCCGTCGGTCTGTCTCCCTATCGGTCTGTCTATCTGTCCGTCCTTCTGTCTGTCTATAAGTCTCTGTCTGGTCTCTTAGGCAACTGGTTCTTGGCTTTCCGTTAACATCTTTAGACAACCCCTCTGACGCGACGCAGCACGGTGAACAAGCGCTTTAGAACTGTAGTGTTTACGTTACGCTCTCGTGATCTGCCGCGTTTAACGATACCAGACAGACATGTCTGTAACCACTAACCACTGTAACACATTCTAGGGTAGTGTTCACATTTAAGTTGAGCCTAAGTAGAACGCATGCATGAAAAACTAACCTCGAGATAATGGCTAATACAGTTACAGTTCTTGTGTGTCCCCGCTAGCCTTATTATAATGAGACTCTGGTTATCTACGCGGCTTTTTGCAGACCTACCGAACGGTGGACTATGACCAACAGCATATGATGTCTGTTTGTCCAATCGAGCATCAGTGACGGATCCAGGTTCATTAGTCGAGGGGGAAATGGGCGTCTGGGCCAGCACATACTTCTTGATAGAGGGGTACAGTACCGCCAGTCCGCATGAGTAGGCCGCGCCTTTCGTGCGTTGCGGTGTTACGTTGGAACTAAATTTTGAGTCTCCCATTGCGTGCAGCACATGAGATATTTTCTGGGCTGATGAAAACGCATTTATTTTAGATATGTAAGGTAGCTTCTTCTAGCGCCTTCGTGAGTTTCTATTAGTGCACCATGACCATGGTAATATACATACATTACTGTTTCAATTTCAAATGGGGGACCATGATCAGATTGGATCCGCCCCTAGCGGGCATCATTTTTTATTGCATAGGCTTACATACATGATATCTGTGTATGGACCTTTGCAGGATGCAACTTCGATTCTAATTGAGTTGGATGACTCGCTGAATCGAGCTACAAAGTTCAAACTCAAGGTGCAAAGTTCATGAAGAATGCATTAAAAAGACAATAAAGTGCTATTCACAGCGTCGTTGTGTAAACACCGAACACGTCCACTATACTCGGTATGGGGCTTTTCATAACGCGGTCTCGTCTCCTTATTGAGATACCCGATGCATATTCGAGATTGAAGTTGGATACGTCTATACATGACTAATAGGTGTAAAACAGAATTTGTGTCTACAGCTGATCCACATAAATGTTTGTTATTGAACATACCAATACCACTGTATAAATGCGTTTATCCATACAAACCAGCGAGGCAATCGAATGGCTCGGATCACACGCTTTTATTTAGGTCAGTAGGCCTAAAACTGACGGCTACAAAATAATGTTATGCTGGGCGCCGTGGTCGCATTCAAAAAAGAGAACCGAGATACTGAGCTTTTTTAGACTGCCGATAATGCTGTTTCGTGTTCCTTGGTATTTGTGTTACGCAGAGTTCCTGAATAAGCTACGTTTAGCTGTAACGTTGCGCATTAGAAATTTCCCTGCGATTGTTTTTGCAAGATTACGGTAACGTTTTATATACGTCGTTGTTCAGTTTGCTTGGGCAGGGCGGCGATCCTAGGGTGCCCGAGGAGGACAAGTCCCCATCTTTTACAGAGAAGGGACAATTTATACATGTGTCCTCCACATTTCCTAATTCTCTCATTGGGTGTCCCAATGATCTCGCTTTGCAGATGGGGGACCTGTCAAGCGAGATCGCCATCTCTGACTTTGGGACTAATGTTGGACCATACTGGTTTGCCAGAGTACATAATTATGTCATTCAATTTAATTAAATCACAACAATTAGGAGTTTAAAACCCCTCTGTTCTCAGTGTAGGCCCTACTTTAAGTAAATATAGGCCTACATGTAGCGAGACGCGCTCGCGTACACGACTTGTTTGTTATAACCAAGGCTGCAAATATGATGGTTTTCTGGTTATTTGTTTTTTGTTTTATTGTACAAAAAAACCAAAGGATCTGAAAAAAGGCAATATTTGCTTTTTTGGGGTTTAAAAAATATTTTTTATTCAATTTACTAATATTTCTATTCTATTACTCATTAAATGTGCGTCATTCAGTCCGAAATCAAGCTAAATTAATTATAAAAACGAGTTGCAGCTTTGTTTCATGCTCTGTTCGCTGCTTTTGCAGCAAAACTGCTGTGACAAAGTCCAAAGGAAAACCTTAAAAAAAACAAATAATAAAAAAACGAAAAAACGAAAAACAACTTTTGATTTCAAAATAATCTTGGTTTTTTGCATCTCTGGTTAAAACGCATTTTATTATACAGTTCAGATGCTTTTCTTGCATAGCCAAATCAAAGGGCAAATCACAGTTAAGATGGTTAAATCAAATGAATATATTAACACTGCAGATCTTGGCTATTATTAAGGCGCTGCCCTATCACTCTTTTTGCTTTAGTTATATCTTAAATGTAAGTGACAGCGATTACAATAAGTTTAGTAGAAAACATAATCTGAATGACCCACAAAAGGCCACACACTTGAATAGGTTTTTTAATCTCTTACAACAGATGGCGCTAAGTAGGTAAATACTAATATATAGCCCTGAACGACTCCAGTTTATATTTCGTTGGGCGCGCAAGTGGGATGAACTTCGAAATTAATTTTATCAAATCAACATCAGTATTCGCTTTAAAATATTACAATCTTTGTTTATCAGTACTATTCGACGATTTACCTACCTAACCTACATTTTAAGTAAGTTTGCACACTATAGACAAATTGGTTCCTGATAAATTTTATGTTTGTGCCAATGATGTTATGGAAATGTACGGTAGATATAAATAAGAAAGGCCAATATCAGTTTAATAGAAGTCTATGCATGATGCTATTACTTTCCTTAGTTTAGGTTTATTATATCTGATTCCGTATTGGTAAGGACAGTTTCATCAGTGTTGTTCATTGTCAGAGAACTCGCAATTTATATAGACTCTCTTGTGGCTTAAAATACATACAATTTATCCGATTAAAAGATCTTCGATCTCTAAATAAGTATAACGATGTTATGTTTATGTCATTATCTTCATCACTAATGGCTTGATTGGTTAAGTTGGTTCTTTTTACTAATTTACTAGGAATTCAGAAGAGTTGGTGACATTGCCATCATGTCGTTTACGGGGCCACCAGGCATTCCTATTACTCCAGTTCCGATGAGAAAAGGTGTTGCTAGCGTCCACAGAAATTTATCGTTCTTGCCACCTTTTACATCCACGCCAATAAGTCGTGTGCCTGTAAAGGCAGCTAAGAATGGAGATGTGGATAAAGGAAAGGCTACAGTGGCTTCGCGACAGCAGACAGAAATAGCTGCAATTAAGCCCTTGAAGTGTCAAAATCAGAAGGCATCTGAGGCTGTGCTCAGCTTGCAGTCGAAAGTACTTGCCATCAGAAATGGACTGCCTGGCGCTAAACCTGCTACATCGGAAATGAAAAATCCAGTGGAAGATGCGAATACGATACCAGCAGCTGTCAAGAAACTGATTGTCATAGGAAAAGCTGTTTCAACTGGAATTGAAAAGACCGCTGCAATGTCTCGGGGTGATGCCCAAAGAAAACTTGGAGGACAATTTGTGAATAAAGCTTCATTAGCGACAGAAAGCAAGGAAATCGGAAAAGAGAAAACTCGTTCAGGATTAAGATCTGGGAGCACTAACGCTAAACCTCAGGACAAAACCACAAAGGTCGCCTCTGAGCCGAGAGAGAACACAGCAAAAGGTGACTGTGGGGATGAAAATACCCCAAACGAAACCAACCAAAATATCGACCCCCATGTTTTGCAACTATCTAAGTGCAATAGCTTAAATCATTTGCAAGGGAAGCATTCAGAGTCTGTTCATAAGGTTACAGAAGCAAGTTCAAAGTCGACTGACTCCTCGCAGAACAGCAGTGGGAGAAGCAACAAAGCTACTCGGACAGCTTTGACCTTACGACCAGTTGGTTCCAAGGGACTTCTTCCAAAGGATGTGAATTCAGACAGAGGTTCTGCGCAGGTCACTCCCGACTTGGATCTGAGAGCGGCAAAAACTGATTCCGCAGTGCATAGAAACCCGACAGAGAGAAAATCATCTTTTAAAGCACCCAATCCCAAGCATTTGGAAACTAATGAGAACAATATGAACCGCAAGTCTACGAGCAGAACTAAACTGGCTCAGACCACAACTTCGACGAATGTTGTCAAAATCACGGCTCATAAGTCATCAGGTTGCATAGCTAACTTTTCAACAGCTGAAAAAATACAAGTTTCAGCGGCATCCCAAAATTCTACAAATGTCATTAAGACCACAACTCATAAGTCTTCAGTTCATGCAGATAACGTTTCGACGGCTGGAAAAAAACGAGTTTCAGTGTCCGCTGTCCCCAGAGTCCAAATTCCTCGCGGAAAAACTTCAGCGATGATTAATTCTGAAGCTGAGGCTTCTCGAGTCTATGCTTTTCAAAGCACGAATTCTGAACGGTTGGCTTCTGAAGTTTCTAACTCCGATTCCACTCAATCAAAAGGCTATGATCGAGAGACTTTGACCGGAAGCATAGAGTCCAGACCTGTCAAGACAAGAGCTAGGAAGCGCGTGGCTCCTGCGGAAATTTCTGTTGATTTGGAGAGGTCTACTGATGTGAGTGTCGGAGCCGACAGACCAAAGGCTAAACGGAAGAAACTAAAGGTTGTCGAGGATGAGGTTGGCAGTACACAACCGGAAAGACGATTCCTGAAACGGAAGATTGCAGAGCCAAAGAAATTATTGGTAAGACAATTCATTCATTCATTTGAATGAACTTATGGCATATATCAAAATATTAATTTTTATCTTTTATATAGCACCTATCCATTTACACATTCATTTGGGTCATTCATTTTGCCCATGTTCCTGATATCTATCATTCCCAGCCCAGCCCCTGTGAAAAGACCAATTTGACTGCAGGTGTTTGTAGTATCCCTTCTAAAGGAACCTGCTAATCCCGAAGATTTCAATTCCAGATAGATTGACCCAACGACCAAATATGCAAGATGCATTAAGAATATTATTTGGCTATGATCTGCAACTTTTTTGTCACTTATTTTTCCAGCTGTATTCGCCAGTTTTATTTTTGAAAGCCATGGAGATTTTATTGGAACTAAGTTTCATTTAAATGTTCTTGTTCTTCCAACCCTTTTGCTGTGAAATTCGGTGACCGACACATTTTTCGCCATCAATCCCACTTCCATTTAAGTGTATTTCTTTTCATCAATTCCACTTCCATTTAGGTATATTTCTTATCATCAATCCCGCTTCCATTTACGTATATATCTTATTGTCAATCCTGTTTCCATTAAGGTTTATTTATTTTCATCAATCCCGCTTCCATTTACTTGTATTTGATGCAGCAAAAATTTGATGATGGAGAATTGATGATGAAAAATTTGCCCAAAACCACGAAATTCTATGGAATTTTGTTGATGCTTTGCTTATCACTTTGTTTTTGAATGATATAGTTATTTAACCTGTGATATTTACTTATTTTACAAATGATTTATTAATAATAATAATAAAATAATAATAATAAAATTTATTAATTGATCTCATTATTTACTTCATTAATGAATGATTTAGTAATTGGCCCTTTGTTATTTACTTATGCAACAAAGGTCTCGTGATTAATCCTGTTATTCGCTTAGTTAGGGAATGATTTAGTAATTAATCATGTGCTTTTGACTTTATTAGCAAATGATTTATGTGCTTGGTTTTTAATTTTACAGCCTAACTCGTCTCAAGAAAAAGCCATAAAGCGAGGTAAATTTATTTATAAGCAAAATTTCTTAAGTTGTAACCAATTTATTGAGGATTCCTGTCAATAGATTTGAATTTTCTTTTTTGCTATGTGGCAGCACTAGGTTGTTAGTTCTTGTGTTGTGACTAGGGCTGCCGCAAGGACTCAAGTATGTGCAAGTACTCGACTCCAAAGTTTCTATAGTAATTTTTTGTATTCGCGTACTCGTTTAACTCCACTTCTGGTGGATAAGCAATTGAAAAAGGTAAATGCTAAGTCAAGTATGAAATGAGAAAAGTTAATGAGCAGAATAGGTAGATACAGGGAGATAGTTACTGAGTAGAACAGACAGACAGAGAGTTACTGAGTAGAACAGACAGACAGAGAGTTACTGAATAGAACAGACAGACAGAGAGTTACTGAGTAGAACAGACAGACAGACAGAGAGTTACTGAGTAGAACAGACAGACAGACAGCGAGTTACTTAGTAGAACAGACAGACAGAGAGGGAGTTACTGAGTAGAACAGACAGACAGAGAGGGAGTTACTGAGTAGAACAGTCAGACAGAGAGGGAATTACTGAGTAGAACAGACAGAGAGAGAGTTACTGAGTAGAACAGACAGACAGACAGAGAGTTACTGAGTAGAACAGACAGACAGACAGAGAGTTACTGAGTAGAACAGACAGACAGACAGAGAGTTACTGAGTAGAACAGACAGACAGACAGACAGAGAGTTACTGAGTAGAACAGACAGACAGCGAGTTACTTAGTAGAACAGACGGACAGAGAGGGAGTTACTGAGTAGAACAGACAGACAGAGAGGGAGTTACTGAGTAGAACAGACAGACAGAGAGGGAGTTACTGAGTAGAACAGACAGACAGAGAGGGAGTTACTGAGTAGAACAGTCAGACAGAGAGGGAATTACTGAGTAGAACAGACAGAGAGAGAGTTACTGAGTAAAACAGTCAGACAGAGAGAGTTACTGAGTAGAACAGACAGAGAGGGAGTTACTGACCAGAACAAACTGATACAAGAAGAGGTTTTCAACATTTTCTATCAATCAAAACCATTTTTTATCGAAACTGATTTGCATTTCCTTTTTTTCAGCCCAGAATTTTAGCCGACGGAAGAGTATGGAACAGCAGGATATTGAGCTAAAAGTTCAGCCCAATATCTATCGACGCTGGAAAGTGGCTTCAAAGCCAACTGTTGAATTTGCCGTGGGAACTGTGACTCAAACCTTTGAGTAAGTAAAATGGGTTTCTATTGATGGTGTAGTGGTTAGCCTGCTGGACTGTCAATAGAGAGGTCGTGGGTTCAATTCCCTGTCAAGACAGAAATTTGTTAAAGATTTCTGCTCCATCTCACCCCAGCCAGCATAGCCGTAATGAGTACATTGACTGTACACTGTCGGGGGAAGATGGGATAGCAAGGGTGAGGACTGGCCATTGATCGCCATTTGCCAAGGCTTTGAAAATGAAGTTGCTAACACTTCATACCATGGCTGCGTATGGAGCTGTTATTTGAGGCTGTTAGAATCTGTTTTTGATATAGTGCGGTCTTGACGGGTGAAATGTGAGTTTATTGATAATGAGAAGTAACTGATTAATAATTGTTTAATTAAAAATTAATTTAATTAATAACTGATTAATAATTGTTTAGTGGTAAATGCACAGAAGCTGTCATGTGTGTTAATTAAAAAATTGCTTCAAATTTTTTAACTTTTTGTTGTGTTGGGTGTCGTTGATACCTGTCATTAAGTACTGTTGATTAAATACTTACATAAATTACGCAGATTACATCAATTAATACTCATCCGAGTAATTTCATCGATAAGAGCTGTATTGTTTGTTTGCTTATTGTTCTTTTTTTGTTTAGTGTCAAAATAGAACTTTTGTCTCACTGTTTATAAGATATTTTATGTAAATTACTCGTTATAGAGAGAAATTCGATTCGCAGAAAGTCGACTTGGTCTCTTTGGTGAAATCTTTCGAAGAACTAAAGGCTCGGTAATTGGTCATCATATCTTGTTTTATTATTGTTATCATTGCAGTCCGTTTCATTTTCAACCAGTGTTCCATGGAACCGTTAGGTTCCAAGGGCTTTAGCAAAGTGTTCCACTGCAGTTCAACTACAAAATGAGCAATGTTTAACTGAATTCACAAAGGGAAGAGCATTGACATAACTTGTCTTGTCTTGTGCTGTTATTTCTTGGAAATCTAGCGACCGCCACGACCAATCCTCTCCAGTTTTTTCTGTCTGAAGTTGCATCTCTTAATTCCTCCAGGCTCATTTCAGTTTTTTCATGTATCACATCCATTCATTTTTTCCTTGGGCGCCCTCTTTTCTTCCTTCCTCCTCCACATGCCAACATCATTTCCTTTTCCATTCCATTTGATCGCATAACATGTCCGAAAAACCCTAGCTTCCTTCTCAACGCTGTTTGTTGTAACGTCTCATCATCCTCGACTCCAATCTTCCTGCGCACTTCTTCGTTTGTCTTCTTCTCCGTCCATGATATTCTCTGCTTCTTCGTCCATATCCACATTTCGCATGCGTTGATTTTCTTCTCCATGTTCTTTGTCATTGTCCATGTCTCACAGCCATATAGTACTGTAGGAAAGATCATTGCTCTCACTAATCTCTTTTTTGTGTCTATGCTCACATGTTTGTCTTTCTATATCTTTTCCAGTCCGTTCATTGCAGCTTTCCCTATCGCCACCCTTCTCATTATTTCCGAGTCACATTTTCCCTCTTTTTCTATTAATGATCCCAGGAACGTGAAGCTTGTTACAACCTCTATTTCCTCTCCGTCTATCTCGAAACTGTCCCAATCAGCTGTTGTCATTATCTTTGTCTTCTTTAAGTTGAAGTATAGGCCTGCCTTCCCACTTTCTCTCTTCAGTCTTCTTATCAGATTTTCCAGATCTGCTTTCTTCCCTGTCAGTAGTGTTGTGTCATCCGCATATCTTAGATTATTTTCAATGTCCTTCCTGCTATCTTTACTCCTTCAGTTGTCTCTTCCATTTCTGCCCTCCTCATTATCCTTTCTGCATACAGGTTGAAAAGAAATGGGGACAGGATGCACCCTTGCCTCACCCCTTTCTTCATTTTAAATTTGTCTGTGTCTCCAAATTCTGTTCTTATCACCGCTTCCTGGTCTTTGTACAATCCCTTTAGTAGTTGTATCAAATGTTTTGGTATACCCATTTCTATTAGAGTTTTCCACATCAGTTCATGGTTAATGCAGTCAAATGCTTTGGTATAATCGATGAAACATATGTGTATTTTTTGTCCATATTCCCTTTGCCTTTCCATTATCCACCTCATGTTGGCAATATGATCTCACGTTCCCCTGGATTTCCTAAATCGTGCCTGATTGTCCAGAAGCTCTCTTTCAATTATATTCTCCATTCTTTTATGAATTATTTTGAGTAGTATTTTGCTTGTGTGTGATATCAATGCTATTGTCCTGTAATTTTCACACTCTCTTGCATCTCCTTTCTTAAATAAAGGGATAAGTATTGATCTCTTCCATTCCTCTGGCCACTCTCCGGTTTTCCATATATTACTGCATATTTTTGTTATTGTCTTTATCATTGCGTCATCTCCCGCTTTTATCAGTTCTATGGGTATTCCATCCTGACCTGGCGCTTTGTTGTCCTTCAGTTGATTGATTGCGCATTCCACCTCTGCTTCCATTACCACCGGTTCCTTTTCGTGTTCTGTTATATTGTTTTGTTCTATTTTTACTCTCTTGTCTTCGCTGTACAGCTCCTCTGTGTAGTCCTTCCATCTTTTCTTCATCCCCTCTTCATCACCAATTACGTTTCCATCTCCTGACTTCAGTGAGCCCATTTTAGGTGTAAATTTTCTCGTTATTGCTTTCACTTTTGAGAACATTTCTTTCGTTCTCCCTTTCTTTCCTTCTTCCTCCATTTCCCTGCAAATTTCATTTAAATGTTTTTCTTAATCTTTCCATGCTTGCTTTTGGAAGGCACTATTCATTTCTCTTACTTTATCTTTGTTTCCTGCGCTTTTTGCAGCTTTCCTTTCTCCTGCTATACTAATAGCTTCTAGCGATAGCCATGGTCTTGTTGTGAATTTCTTCTTCTTTGGAATGTGTTTCTCTGCAACTTCCAATATCGTTCCCTTCATCTTCTCCCACAGGTTGTTTGTGTCCTCCTCTACCTCCATCACATCCCTCTCCAGTACTTCGAACCTATTCTTTATTTCCATCCTGTATTCCGGGGTGATGCCTTTGCTGTCATATGTGGTCATTCTTTCTCCTTTTTTAAGTTTCTTCAGTTTCGTTTGTAATGTTACCATTAATAGTTCGTAATCAGTTCCACAATCCACTCCTGGTTTCGTTCTTACATTTCTGATTGTGCTTTTCCATCTTTTATTTATCAATATGTAGTCAGTCTGGTTCCTGTATTTCCCCATCTGGTGACGTCCATGTGTGTAGTCTTCTTTTTGGTTGTTCAAACCATGTGTTCATAATTCTCAAGTTGTTGCCTTCACAGAACTCTATCAGTCTTTCACCTGCATCATTTTGCTCCCCGAGACCATAGTTGCCCATCGTGTCCCCTTCTCCTCCCGTGCGCTTTCCCACTTTCGCATTAAAGTCTCCTATGATCCTTAATACATCTCCTTTTGCAGTTCTGTCCATTACACTCTGTAACTCAGTGTAAAAACTTTCATGTTCCTCTTCTGGTGCTGTTGATGTTGGAGCATACACCTGTACGATCGTGGTGTTTACCTTTCCTCCCCGGAATCTTACACTCAATATTCTATCGCTCACAGTGTCGTATCCCATTATTGCATTTGTACTTTTCTTATCACATGATTGCAACCCCATTTCTTCCTGTCTGTTGTTGGCCTGACATTATTATCCTGTATCCATTCCAATTAAAGTGTCCTTGACCTTTCCATCTTGTCTCACATAATCCTATTATTGCTATGTCTAGTCGCTTCATTTCTACCTGTATGATATTCATCTTACCACTCTGCATACTTCTCACGTTCCAAGTGGCTACCCTCATTCTCTGTTTACAGCTCAGGTTAAGTTTCTGCCTTCTGATGTGATCCACCACAGGACATCCTTTCGGCTTTGGTCCTGTTGCTTCATTAGATCCGATGGCTCTCGACTCACTGTCTCGCTCTTCCCCAGTAACTGTTGAGTTGCACTCCGGCCTGGGGGTCTCGCCATCTGCAACTATCAATTGTTCTATATTGATCATTATGGTTTTCTTGGCAGATTAACAAGGGTGGTTTGCCATTGCCTTCCCCTGGGTGTTTTTATTGAGACACCATCTCCTTGCGTTGATGACTTCCACCATCCGTCCTTCAAGATCTTCTCCTCTGGGACTCGCATATATTGGCGAGGGTTCAATCGTCCACCACACACTTTGCTTCCAACAGGGGTACCTGGTGTGATGGGCAATTGAGCAACTGAGGCTTTATGAGATGCATGTTGCCCCATTTTACTCCCAATATTTTGACATAAAAGTTACAATTAATACTTGAGAAATTGGATCGCTTAAATGTGGTTGTTATCGTGAACCAATTGAGAAGTTTGTTTCAGGTTCCATCACTGCAAACAGGTTGAAAACAATTGGTGTGATGCATTACACCAATAGTCTTGGTGTAATTTTATACCAGTGTTTTGCACATTGCATTTGCCATTGAATAATGATTTAATTGGTTTACCTTTTGATAATAAAAAGAATTAAGTTCATTGTATTGTGTTTGATGCAAACTTTGCCAATTCGTTTCTTGAAGGTTGACATCTGCAGTTAGTCTCGTCAAAGTTCCGACTTCCAGGCAACCAGTCAACTATTTGGCATTCACTACTCAAGAGGTCTCTATTTGCTGTACATTGGGTTAATTATTGTTCACTGAGTAGTATTAGTAGTAGTAGTAGTATGTATGAGCT
Organism: Bimastos eiseni; assembly: GCA_959347315.1. NCBI lineage: Eukaryota > Metazoa > Annelida > Clitellata > Crassiclitellata > Lumbricidae > Bimastos > Bimastos eiseni. Next base: position 69,169,274 of record OY365806.1, on the reverse strand, counting down.
TTGAACACCTAACACATCACAGTAGAAAAATAAAATAATTTTAGGCTACCATGTTCCACAATGAATACATGCACAAAAAGGTGTTTTTATATTTGTTTACAAATACTAAAAGGTGTTGGAATTGGTTTACAAGCACAGGAAGGGGTTTATATCGGTTTTTCAACCATTTTTTTACCGTGTTTGACAATTAGTGTGGATGTTCTTAGATTTCTATAATAAAGACTAACAACACCGTACAAGTTTTCTCAAAGAATTCTTTATTAAGTTTTCAGGTTTATGGTTTTTTTTTAAATTATGCATTTTCTGTTTCACAGGAAGCACTGAAGAAGCATCTTGACGAGTCTTCAATGGATGTTGAACAGATCGACAATACGATGAGGAATTGTGAAGAGTATGTGGAGTTTTTTACTACTGTGTCCATGTAATTAGGTTGCTTGGCCTGTTATATGGGGACCACAGGTGTTCAAACCTAACTGGAAACAGTTACTGTGTATGAACTGTGAGCAAGTTTTTTACTCACCATTATTGCTCTGTGACATTAATGCTCTGACCGGGTAGTCGTTCGCACTTTTGAAATTGAGAAGTCGAGCAAGATCAAGTGGAGTTATATTCATTCATTCGTGTAGAAGATTTATATAGTACCCCTTCAAGAAATCTAAAAAACGCAAAATATTAAATATCGTTTAAGCACTTGAATGAGTCCTCCTTGACGAGCTCCAAGTTTACATCATCAATGATGCGTAATGAAAAATCTCTTAGGTAATGGAACGATTGTGCCATCTACCAGATAAGAGAGGGTTCGGAAAAACCCATGTTTTTACTTTAATTTGTTCAAGGTGAATTAGAATGTTGCTAACTCATTTTATAATTTAATTTTGTAGGTCAAATGAAAAATTGAAAATCTTAAAGGAACGTTTTCAGTCTAAGGTTAGAAGTCCTAGAGCGATATCAGAATTTTTATTCTTATAATATTTTTTTTTAAATTTTAATTTAACATTTAATTTTCTACTAGAACTGTGGTGGATTCCTTCAACTTTAACTCATGATAATTATATCTGTAAAATATACTATCTTAGTTTAATTTAAAACTGACAAACTGCAGTATGATTGCAGGTAGATTATGAATGGATGAGGCAAATATAACTGCATAGTTTTGCTGATGTAATTTATTCATTCATAAAGGCTAGTACAGAAAGGGACCCTGAGTGGATTTGAGATTTGATATCGCCCGTATTCCAACATCTTTTGCTCGGAAGTGAAAGGTCTGCTATATAATTGTTCAATTACGTAACATAATTTGTAAGTGGTGCTTTGATGTTTCATATTTTTCTTTTTCAAGCACACAAGAACTTCTGACGCAGAACGTCTGTACGAAGCAGTCCTCGAGCAGTCAACAGTAGAGTCAATTCTTACCACGGAACAATCAAATGTATCAGAAACAGAGAAATGAGTAGCAGTCAACGTTTGTCATCGCCATGCATTGTTGCTTGCACGTTCCTGGGACAACTGCAAGCTTGGTTTTTACGTTTTGTGTCGTGTCAAAGGTCACAAAGCTCCCTGTGAACTCCTGCTGAGATAGAAAAGGACTCTGTGACAGAAACGCTTTGTAGTGTAACTGTAATTGGACATTTAGAGCAAAGTAAATCGGAGGTGCTTAGTAATTTGGTTTTGATATAAAGTAAGTAAGTAAGATATATTTTTTATTAGACTACCAGTAAATGCACTATGGCTTATAAAAGGTGTAAAAAATAGCAACAATGTTAACAGTCGTATGATGTGAGTTCTCTTGGCAAAGGCATCCATTCTAGGTAGGGAAGGGTTATGTTGACTGGATCACTTGTTGTATGGGTGACCTTGCAGGGCGAGCAAAGGTTGCAACCTGGGTTAAATGGAACCAAGCGGAAAAGAGCAGTTGGCTCTTAAGCAATGTTATTCAAATGAAGGAAGGAAGCCAGAAGGAATCAATTTTCACAGAAGACCGTTACTGCAATTGTACTTTGGCCAAATTCCCACAAAACGTGGGGGGTAAGTAGCTGTAAAAATTTTGTGGCTTCCACTGCAAAAACTTAACATAATTTATAGTGGATTTTTGGTTTGATGGAACACCCTGGGTAAAGACTGATATTTTGCAGATGGTGTGAACAAACCGAGCTTTGGATAAAAGATTTTTGTGCACTTTCAAGTGACTACAAGTTAAATGAATTGTTTTTAAGATGATCTGTAATGACAATTCAAAGCATCTGTTGCACTATGTTTAATCTGTAACATTCTAATAAACTTGTACATCAAAAGAGACGGAAGTAACCTAACTTTGCGGCAGTAACCTAAGTTCACCTATGCTCAAGCAGAGTACAGATCTTGCAAGATAAACACAATTCTAAAGCAACATACCAAACAAATACAACCACGGCTGAATAATTAGGTCCATACGTTCAAGTCTGGTAATGTTAACCAAGTCATGGAACACGTACCCAAATGGGAAGATCAAACTAAATTTGGTACATAATGAGTGCTTTAAACACCAATTAAACTTTAATTGGATCTAATAGACTCCTTGCTGGGCACAATTAGCCCTGGAAGATTTACTAAAGAGCATAACATCAGTTACCCTATTGTGTCAGATGCCAGAGGTGAAGTTGGTCATCTTGTTGAGACCATGTATAACCCTTAATGTCATCTTGATACCCTCATAGCGGTTTGTCACTGCTACAGTTTAAGGACTGACAGCACGCTAATTACTATGCTACACAAAAGCACCACTAAATTGAGGCTAGCAGATCGTGTACAACAAAAGCCTTGCTTCTCTACATATTTATAAAAGCATCTGTAGCAACTTTCAGACATATCCCATGCAAGCCAAAGCGTCATGGCCAATTAGTCAGTTTCATGTCGCCAAAATTTTTTTTATTTCTCATCGCTTAACTAATTTTGCGACCGATACTACTAATGCAGCAAGTCACACTCACTTTTAGCAAACAAATATTCAATTCCTTTTACAAACTATAACAAAACCACAAACAAAGCATAAAAAATCAGCCATTTTTAGCAAGAGGAGAGTCTTAATCACAATGGTACGGAAGTTACTGGCAAATTACAAATACTACGGCGAAAACAGGCCAATGTCACGGTGCATTTCATATAACAGCTTTTTACCTTCATACCCGTAGGGTGTACCGTTAGCTAAAGCACAAGGCATCAAATGACGGTGCCAACTGACTTCAAAACATTTTGAGAACTTTGCCGTAGAAGAAGTCTCGTAGCACAGAACCGGACGGACACTTCGCTCCAAAATCAACCACACTTGACGAGATTTATTTTTAATTGCAATTCGACATTTACAAAGATCCACTTCAAGAAAAAACTTGTCAGTGGAAATTACCGTAGAATACAGATTTCATACACTTGTAAAAATTTATATTGTCAAACGTTAGCAGAAGCCTATGCAAAAAAAAAGCTGCAAATGACATTCTGAAAATCTGGAACATAAATCTGGAATGCCTAGACAAAAAAAATATACGACGAAGTTAGAATGTGCAATTGTGGCTTTGCAACAATTCAATAATGTCTGGTTAAGTAATCCTCAGAAATCAAAAGGGGGTTCAAAGTTCTGCATTAGTTGTGACCCGTGCTTCTAAGCTTACCAGAAAACTATGGAATACCTGGAGGTGCGGATAAGAAAATCTGTTAGGTTCAAAGAACTTTTTTTATGTCAACAGCCGTTATATTCCGCCACCTGAAGAGTCACTCGCTAAAGTTCAGGGTAAAAGAAAGTCTCATACTGAACCAAGTGACAAGGCATCTAGATGAGCTCAGGCAATAAAACCTAGGCATGGGTATGGGTATGAAGTGCTAGCGACTTCATTTTCTTAGCCCCGGCATACAACAGCACTTGGCCGTAGTCCTCTCTCCCTCCGGCCGATCCTCCCACCCACCGAGGTCAGTGTATCCATTATAACAGAGTTGGAGGGGCACAATGGAGCCACAAATTTCAGCCCTGGAATGGATTTACCCCAACCTCTCATGCTAACCACAGAACCATCAAGCAGTCCTATTCTGAACCAGAGCAGCCATTAAACCGGCATTAATGTAACCCATTTACTAATAATCGTGGCTGTGAAAAGTAAAAACTAAATCATAAACATTATCATTAACTCTTTAAGCTTCTACAAGCTAAGCAGCACTCGTGAGAACAGAAATCCGCTGTACTTTAACGATACAGCATTTCTGAAAAATTTCACACTAAGAATAACTGTTGGCCCACAGCAACATCGAACAACGAATTCGAATAAACCAAGTAGAATCGACATCTTCTGAGATTCTACAATTACAAGTCATGACTGCCTGCGAGATGTTTCTCGGAGAAGGCATCCGATCATACAAACAAATATCGTCACTCAAACGTCGCGACCTCGTGACCTCACTGCTGGAAGTGGCAGAGCGTGGAATTGACCACGTCTACTTCGAGCACGGATTCTTGGCCAGGAACTCTTCACCCTTAGCAATGTTCTTGTCGAGTTCGGGCAATGCGGCCTTGATTTGGTTGACCTCGTAGTCGTTCATCTTGCCAAGACCAAGGTTCTTTTCAATACCGTTTTTCTGTTCACAGAACAAACATGGTTTTATAATGCAGTACACTATTACACCATTACATTACAGCAATTTACCAATCGTAAATATTGACAAGCTCTCAGACGAGCTGCAGCATGTAATGTTAAAACAAGACGGTACAAATGTCAGGTTCTCATCGAAGACACGTCCTGGTCGCCTGCTAGGCGATACCTCGTTGTACAGCTGCCCCTAGTGAAATGCTGGTCCACCTAGAGGGAGTCATGGGTATTGACGCCCGTCATTCAACATCTACTTATTCCTGAAGCAAGAATTTTACCATTTCACTACCCCTTCTGATGACGAAGATAAGTGGGGTTCGTCAAACATTGTAAGAAGTCATTGTTGATTCTTATGGCCATGGCAGACAATTCTTAGACTGACCTCTCTTATCCAATCACATCTATACCATTGTTCCGCATCCCGTTCGTGAGGAAAAGGACTCGTCTTACTTTTGCGCAAAAAATGCAAAGTTTTTGCCCCATGTTACTCTAAACTGCGTAGGAATCCTAGTAATAAACTCCTTTATTGATTATATATACAAATCATTACACTAGGTGAATTGTTTAGTACCATATTCTAATTCAGTTGAGGAAGAGATGTTAAAAAGGGTTTTAGTTGACAATTACTCAGTTGTCTCGCACTCACAATTGATCGGCGCCATAGTCCAAAGCTTTGTCGTGAAAGAGGGATGCACCATAATACCAATTAGCAGGTTGAACTCGTTGTATACTCACCCCGAGCAACAGAGGAGTGGAGAAGTACTTGGCCTCACTCTCTTCCGAGCGCACGTACGCACACTCCACAATCCCAGACTCCCCGGCCAGAGCCTGCAGCATGGAATTGATGAAACGCGATCCAGCGTAAGCCATCGACAGCGTGGCCGAACCCTAGGGGAAAGAAATAGACATGAGGTAACAAGTATTGTAATGTATTCGAACATTTATATGGCACCTCTTCAAATTATCTACTCAGAGGCACTCTCTGTACTAGCCTATATGAAAGTTAAATATCATTACTAATGAATTTGGAACAACAATTAGCAAAACAGTGCACAGTAAGCTGTGTGAAAGTCACCAGTAGCGGCCCCCCGCAAGAGCGCGGAACCGAACAACGAAATCCCATTGACAGCTGACATGGATGTTCAGAGTCTCTGGGCCAAGTTGCCAAAGTAAATATTAAATTGTATTTACATATTTCTAGAGCGCCTCTCCCAGCACAACCTAATATACCAGTGTGAAATAGGTTTTCCCATGCACTTTAGCACATGCCAGCAGTTAAAGGAGTAGAAGACTGCTAAAAAGGCAGCTCCTCCTCTTTATTCATCTTCACAACACTACATGGAAGAAAGACAGAGAAACCTACAGCTCCAGCTTTTGCCTCCACAACTTCCGTTCCTGCATTCTGGATCCGCGTCGTAAGGGCAACGCGTTCGTCCTAAAACAAACAGGAAATGTTTTTCCACCAAGAGAGCAATTCCAAAGCACAGAACTATGGAAAACAATTTTATCTCTTACATTATATTCAAACCTTTCAAAAATTCATATGATGCCCCTTCAAGATATGCACTCTGTGCTGGCCTATATGTATGCACATATATTTATATATATATATAATCTGCCGTTAAATGTTGTAACAAACAAATATTACACATCAATTAGCAAAACCGTGCACATTAAGTTGCCAGTGGTGGGCCCAAGCACACACGTGGAACCAACCATGGATTCAGGTTGCCAGCTGACAGATGGGAGTTCAGATATGTATCAGCATTTAAGTAACTGGTGATTTATTTGTGCCTTCACTTAAGACTGCACAGGAACCACGATCTAACTAGGGCATCTAATGCATCAAAAACGCAATGTGGGTTGATAATGCTTCTTGAGCCATTGCCATATGAAATGCATGTATTTTCAAGCAAAGGTTGTTCGAAAAAGATACCACCAAAGAATTTTCAAAATAGGATTAGAATGGCAAACACAACTGATGATTAGCTTGTATAAAGCATTGATCCATGGTCAGTCTAATCTCAGGCAAGATGAATAACGATTAGACAATGGTTTTCAAAAGGGGTGTTATGCTAAAGGTTCACTCTCTCAGAGGACTCATATGGCTCCCTCCAAGAAAACAAACTACTCAGAGGCACTCCTAACTCAACTCAGGTGATGAAGAATGATGATATCGTTCAAATAATTGTGAATAACATATGAAGATTCCCTAGATAAAAAACATGAAGACTTACACTGAAGAAGCACAACATTGCATCTTTGCAATGTGACCATAGGGAAAATACATTTCAACAATGCATTTTCAGTCCATGGCAAAAGCAACTAATTATATCAGAGGTTCCCAATCTTTTTTGGCCGCGGAACGCTTTTGATCTAAAAAATGTTTCGCGGAACCCCGTTCAAAACCATTTTATTCTGTTGTAGGTACAACGTTTATAAATGCAAATAACTATAGTTTGGAATTAGATTAAGCTACGTTAATAATAGGCCTAACACAATAATCGATTACAATGACATATGAATTCTCTTTCGGTGAAATTTTATTTTAGCGTCGTAAATTATTTCCATTGTTTGAAACATGAATTTAACAAAGAATCCTGCATAAATGGAAGCAAGATTGATGGAAAGAAGTGTTTAACTGGTTGCTGGATTGATGAAATATTTTAGGATCAAACGCATTACACGAACTTGGATTGATGTTGAGAATTCTCTTTAAATGGAAGTGAAAAAGATGACAGCATTTCCCCGAAATTGAAGCGGAAATAATGAGAAAGATTCCACGTCAAGTAACATTCTCATTTCTATCCAGCTTCTATTTAGCCTACGCATGGTTCATTTGTTCAATCCATCTTTTCATCATTGTATAAGGTGGACATCTTCTCGTCCATCCATCATCCATTTGAGCACGATTTTTCATCAATCCAGCATCCATTTAAGCATGATTCTTCTCATCAATCCAGCTTCCCGTTAAGCAGACAATTAACGGACTTCTTTTCACCAATCCCGCTTCTACTAACCGACGCTAACGAGGCTTAACCTGATTTGCCATGGAGAATAACTTACGACGCTATTTATTAACATGGGTACATAAAATTTACGACGCTAAAATAAAATGTTACCTTTCTTCCATATTAAGTTAGGCTATATGCAGATGTTAAGCAAAAAATTTTCCTATATAAAATTCGTGTAATTTATTCTAAATTGTTTTAAGATTATTCGTAGGCAAACTTATAAAGTAAGCCGCATCGCAAAATAGGTAAATATGTGCATCAAGTTTTTAAATGTTTAATGTGTGCTATGCTTTTGTTTCTTCTCCTGGCAAAGTTTGTTGATGTTTAGCTATAACAAATTTAAAATGCTGCTATAATATTATTCACAAAACACTTTTGTTAAAAACTTAACTTCTCTAAATTTTAAAAACCTTTTATACGGCAAATCACAACAAAGCCATATCCGAATCAATCAAGCTGTTTCACTGCTTACATGCCTTACAGATTAGGCTATATCTAATTATTTGTAGTGATATCACCAGTTTGCAACCTAGAATATAATAGGACACATTATAGCGTTTATAAAATGACCGATAGAGAAACTTAAAACAAAAAAATCTGTTCACACTCGAAGTTTTCCGCGGAACCCCTGCAGTCACCTCACAGAACCCTAGGGTTCCGCGGAACACAGTTTGGGAAACGCTGAATTATATCATCAAACAAAACTAACGTCGTGAAGCCGCATTTGAAACTTGTTGCAAGAAATTAATAGTATCAATGGTAGAGTAACCCCTACCTGTGGAAACGACACAGGTGGCGTGCACTGGGAAATCAACGGAATAATGGTCACACCTGAGTGACCACCGACCACGGGGCAGTTGACATGGTTGACATCTAGGCCCTGGAAACAACAACAGAAGCACACCAGTAAATAATAATAATAGGTAATAATATGGCAAGCACAATCCGGAATGTCAACTTGTAACACAGCCGGTTGCGTCAGTTGCTGATGCAACACAACTGAGACAGACAGCCAGAGTCATCTGCTGTTCCTGAGTGAACTGTAATGTCCTAAGCTACCTGAGCAATTCAGCAGCGTTGATATAGGACCTATTCAAGAAATCCACTCAGAGTCCGACCTCGGTCAAAGAAGACAGGTTTCAGGGTAGAATAGAAATGGCACAGAGTTCCTAGGCAAGAGATGAAGATCCAATGCGATACTTCATCATATGTACATACCTGGAATTGTTTCCCATTGAAATATTCTACATTCAAACAAGACTGGCCAGCTTCTATGCACTTAAGCGAATCATACACTTGACCGTCACGCACATTAGTGGCGTTGACCATAAGAGATAAATCTGTTACCTAATTCAGATGACTAGGAATGTGCCAAAACAAACCTTGGCCTGGGCGATGAAGGTATTGGCTCGAACTAGATCCAGAGTGGTGACGCCAAAGATTCGCTTTGGATCGTAGACTCCATGTTTCTTGAAGACTTCACTCGCAATTGGAACGGTAGAATTAACCTGTTTGGATGATCATTTTTCATGTAAGATATACGCATTAACCGTTCCACAATTATTCATCCCAATTGAAATCTCATTTGCACTTTTTCAACTACATCAGAAACAGGAAATTTCCTTGGTGACTTGTAAAAAAATAACCTGCCAGAGCACTACTGCAATTGAAATAAATATTACGAAGAAGAAGAGCAGTCTTTTGAGTTAGTCTAGAGGCAGCCATGGGTAGGACGAGTTTGCGACTTCATTTTCCAAGCCTCGGGATACGAAGGCGGGTGACCAGTCCTTTCCCCCACTGTCTTATCTTTCCACCGACAGTGTACGGTCAGTGTACTCATTGTAGCTGAATTGGCAGGGTGCACTGTTGGAGCAGAAATCTCCAATACCATTCCAAGTTGGTTTGTTTTGTCAAGACTTAGTGGGGATCAATTGCTGGTTTGTTTTGTCAGGACTTAGTGGGGATCAATTGCTGGTTTGTTTTGTCAGGACTTAGTGGGGATCAATTGCTGGTTTGTTTTGTCAGGACTTAGTGGGGATCAATTGCTGGTTTGTTTTGTCAGGACTTAGTGGGGATCAATTGCTGGTTTGTTTTGTCAGGACTTGGTGGGGATCAATTGCTGGTTTGTTTTGTCAGGACTTGGTGGGGATCAATTGCTGGTTTGTTTTGTCAGGACTTAGTGGGGATCAATTGCTGGTTTGTTTTGTCAGGACTTGGTGGGGATCAATTTCTCGCTTATATGTTTTGCATCCACACTATTATAAAGTGCATTTAGGAACACATCAAAAGTTATCTATATAGGCAAAGGAAGTAATATTAATGGCAGATAGAACCGACTGCAAGCACATTGCAAGACCATCAGCTATGAAGAATCAATGACTGTATACAACAAAGTAATTGCAATGAGTAATCACAAAATAGATGTTCTTGTCATTGTGAGAGAGTAAAGAGAAAGCAACAAGAATTATGATCACTATAGGAATAGATTCATTTGTACAGCATTTGGGTGATAAAACCAAATGGAGTTAGTGTGATTGTTGGATCAAGGACAATATGGCCCATTATAGCATCACTTTACAAAATACTCATTTGAGACTTAACAACCTTCAACAGAATGGATTTCAAGCATATAGAAAGTAAGAGGGATGAACCATAACTCGGTTCGGAACACAATTTTCTTGGTACTCAGCATTGCTTGGACTCGAACAAACAATGGCTCCCATTTTCTATTTTAAAACGAAAATCGAATTATTTCATTTACTAACTAAAAACACAAACACTGCTACTGTTATGGCTTACAAGTTACTACTTCCTAGAGTTAATAAAGGCAAAACTAAATAATTCATTACAGTTGTGCGAACTGCCAATCTAAACATCAAGAGAATGATAAATTTTATTAAATATTCGAAACTCAGACTCGGCAAAATTCAACTCGTAAAACTCTACTTGGCAATAGATTCAAACTCAGTTCATTACTAGTAAGACCCCATGTTGTACAGTTGCTGGCTGATGTACAATTGTTGAACCAATGACAATTGGTGTTACTTTATGTCCTACATGTAATGTAATTAATAATATATTTAGATTTATATAGTGCCTCTCACAGAATAACTATTCAGAGGCTCTCTCAGCATGGAAACCCCGGGGAAAAAGAGATGCCTTCAAAGAGCGAGAAGTCGATGGAGAGAAGCCAGTCATCAGTTTATCCCTTAGTGATGGACGAAGGTCATTCCAGGCAGATGAACCCACAACAGAAATGTATGTAATCAATCAATCAATGCAATTTATATAGCGCCTCTTCAAGATAACTATCCAGTAATGTAATTAATTTAATGAAACATTTATATGACTCGATCCTGTCATGCAATGATCGATCACTCACCGGGTTTGATATAATGCAGATCATTGCCTTAGGGCAATACTGGGCGCAGGCGTCAGCCAGATTCCGTACGATCGAGGCATTGGTATTGAACAGGTCATCGCGAGTCATGCCTACAGACAAAAATACTAGCAGCATTACTATTATTGCTGGATGTTTGCCTGTCCAAAGACGATTAAAACATTTGAAACGTTCTTGTAGAAGTAGCTAGATTATAAGACTCGCCTGGTAGAAGTTGCTAGATTATAAGATTCGCCTGGTAGAAATAGCTAGATTATAAGACTCGCCTGGTAGAAGTTGCCAGATTATAAGACTCGCCTGGCAAATGTTTCTAGATCATAAGACTCACCTGGTAGAAATCTCCATTTCATTATAAGACTGGCCTGATAGAAGTCTCCCTATTATAAGATTTGTCTGATAGAAGTCGCAAGATTATAAGACTCACCTGGTAGAAGTCGCCAGATAATAAGACTTGCCTGGCAAATGTCTCTAGATCATAAGACTCACCTGGTAGAAGTCTCCCTATTATAGGATTTGCCTGGTAGAAGTCGCAAGATTACAAGATTATAAGACTCGCCTGGTTTCCTCGGAACACCAGCGGGAATGGCAACGATAGCACAGCCTTCGACCGCCTCCCGCAACTGCTTGGGCCCAAGGTGACCTGTGACCTGGGCCGTCGTACAGCAGTGGCTGATGTCCGCGGCCACTCCTAGTGTGTGGATGATATCGTATAGAGCCAGATGGGAAATCATTGGATTCATCTTCAACAGCAGGGACAGCGGCTGCCCGATGCCTCCACTGGCTCCCAGCACAGCAACCTTTGTCCCATGCGGCTTTAAAACAAAACACAGGTTATTACTATTTCATTATTTAAATTATTTATTTGGAACATTTATATGCTGCCCCTTCAAGAACGTCTACTCAGGAGTGCTCCTGGCCAAACTCCAGCTAAACAGTACAGTCTTAAGGTTGGTACAGAACACTAATTGCCACCAGCGATCAAAACCGTAATGGTAAAGTGAGTGCTCAGCAAGACCAAGGTAAAATCCACAACAATGGTATCAGAAGATGCAGAAATCCCATGGGGATGCTAGCAGATCTGGATTGAAATACAAGACCGATGGAAATCGCTGAGTACACTGCAGTAATGAACTATCAATTAAGCTAACAAAGCCTGCACACAGTCAAGTCAATGTGCTATATAATTGAAATCTATGAATATTTTACAGGAATGAGATATATCCACCTTCTCTTGGTTGTATTTGTCTTGCCAAATTCGCAAAACTTTGAAGTGGTGAACATGCAGAGTTTATCCAACTCGCAAAAACAATTTTACCACCACAAGTTTAAAAGCTAAATTGGGACTATTTTATTTTGAATAATTGATTTAAGTTCGTACCAGCTAAAAGTCAACTGTCAATCACAGATCGCGCCGGATGTATTTTGTTACAACCAATGGCAGTAAACTAAGATATGATATTATTTGTGTGATCCTTAAATATATGCATACAGTGTAGTCCGCGTACAAATGCTACAAGCCCGTCATCTACGCTAGAAAATAGCTAGAAAATGAATGACGAATTTCTGAATTTCTAGCTCACAAATCGGTTTTGCCACACACAAGCAAAGAGGCGACCTTCACGAACAGTGGAGACATCCGCCAATTTTATAGTATTTCACGGCCGTAGGACCAAGATTCGCATGCGAACAAACCTGAGCCGAAACCGAGAAGCTTCTAGCAGTCACAGATACGACCCGATCCGTCAAACATTTAACAGACTTGAACATTTTTGCTTTTTGCAGCCACTGAACGCCTTCTCTGGTATCTACGTGACTTCCGTCAAGTGAATCTGCGAAGGTAGGATGCTCTGAGATTAAGGGCACCGGAATCAAAGAATTCGATGTCAGGCACCTTCGTTTGCTCGTCGCTCAACAAACCAAACTCATCAAATTAATCGTAGTCTTCAATTTTCAAGAACGCCACTTAAAGGTCAAACGAAGGGCGTCAGTTTCTTCACGCCCAATATGCAAGGTTCAAAGAGAAGTCCATCGAAAGCCACGACCTGGTTGCAGGATGGGCAGAGGGGCAAAGTTATTTAAGCCGACGTTGCCTAGCTATCACGCATATCATCCTTGTCATGGATGCGTCGTTAAATAAATTTATTACACACAGCTATGCCGAGAGTGGGAGGTCGGAAGATTAATAAGGACACAAAATTACGCCCCAGCATCCCCTACACACCCTTCTTCGGTCTCCTCCCACGTTGTTGAAAGCCGTGTAAAAATATTCGTGCACTGCAGTGTGCAGACTATATAATAGCAGGATAGCATATAGGCCTAGGCCTACAAGGATGAGAATTTCATCATGTAGCCTATACGAATTATCTAACTACAAAATGCAAAAAGTGAGGTTTTTACTTTTTAGAAACCTACAGTCTTGTTTAGTTTAGATAAAATTCTACAGCTCTAGTATTACAGGGTTGCAAACGTGTTGGTTTTTTTGGGTTATTTGTTTTTTTTTTTTACAAAAAACCAAAAGATACAAAGAAAGGAAATTTTGTTTTTATGGTTTTTAAAAATATTTTATTCAATTTACTAATGACTATTACTATTATAAAGTTATTACTAATTGTGCGTAATATTCAGTCCGAAATCAGGCTAAATTACTTATAAAAACGAGTTGCGCTTTTATTCATGCTGAGCTTGATGCCTTTTATAACAAAACTGTTGTGACAAAATCCAAAGGAAAACTAAAAACCAAGTAAGACAAACTTTCGATTTAGAGAAATCTTGGTTTTTAACACATTCGTACTCTCGCACTGGCGTTGTCAGTCCCAAGCTTGGATGAGGGAGCGTGGCGACGTCTGTGATCTTTGTTATCAGCACATCAACACAGTGTCATTAAACCGAAACTTCTGGCTTCGCTTGTCAGCCGCAAAAATGGCGGCGTTGACAAAGTCATCGGTGTGTCGGTCGAATTATTTGTTCACCTTGATCAGAAATGCATCGCCCTTTAGAACGAACGTTCAGAGGCACGTTTTACATACATTGATATCACTCTGTGGCTTAATATTTAAGCATAACATTTTCACCTAGTTGTAGTAGATGGCCGTTATTGACGTAATTAGTGTAAAATACAATACGAAGCTGTTGACTGCAATGCAATACAGTGCAAAATGGGTGCGATGTGCGCAGTTAACCTGCTCTTTGCTTGCATGCCTTAGCTGTGCAGTATAAATCTGGATGGATATTTATACTTTGCGTAATATAAATGCCCTTGAATTTTGCAAAGCGACACCAACTTAGAGTTGTGTATTCAGTTTGAAATAACAATCGATCAGAATTTATGTAGCACCCCTTCAAGATCCCTGTCCAGGCGAGAAAACATTCCTATGCTTGGGAAGTGTGTAGGATTGCAGTTGTATTTATGGCATTTTATGCTTGTAAATATCCCAGAACTTTGGTTGTTAACCAGCAGAGGTGTTTGATATTTAGGCTAAACTTGTGTAAAAGCAGATAAAACCTGACTTGAGAATTGATACCAGGCCACAAATATATCATTAGAACTGATTTCGCTAATCAGAGTCATTTCAGCGCTTGTGAGCAGTCTGGTGCCCTTTGCTTAGCTTTAAAGTGAGTATGACTATTCAGAAATTTTGGGTTTACAATTATGATTCATAAATGAGAGACTAAGTTACATTTACAATAAATAGTTATTTACTGATTTGTTAACATAGTGACACTGAGCTGTGAAATGATAGCCGAAGACTTAGAACAGTCGACCTGTAACTCGGAGAGTACGGGTTCGATCCTCGTCCAAGGAGTTACTGTGTAGAGACCTTGAACAAGTCCTTTGCCCACACTTGCTCTGCAATATAATTGCATCTGCGCCATCTGTGCGTCTGTGAACTTTTGAACTTTGGAAGAAGGGCAATATAGCAATATAAAATTTCAATTGTACTATTGTTTTATATTGTCAAGATATGCAAGTTGTATATGAAATTATATTTCACTGCTTGCACAGTCTATTGATTCTAGACTATAATAAATAAATAAATAATGATGAAACAGAAATAATGTCATCTTTACATTAGATGAAACAATAACAATGTTTTTTTAATGTTTATGTGAAATTGGTGCGAAGACATTTCTCATCTCTAACGTGTATTTGTTCTGCAGGAGACTTGCATCCGATGTGAGACCAAACTTGACTCAGAAACTGGAGAGCAGTGGGACACAGGAGCCGTCGAAGACAGAGTCCGGATGGTTGTCACGATTTCTGGTCCATAGCATTGACACGGGTCACGAGTCGCAGTCATCCCAGTTGTCAAACCGAGAAATGGTCTATGAACTTCAGTGTCAGTGTTCTTAAGAATTTGCTCAGAGGAATCTAAGTACAATTGTGATTGCAATTAATCATTTTTATTTATTTTCAGTTTATATATATGTATTTAGTATTATATTTTTTATATCTAAGACAAGTCTTAGATGTATAACGTAATGTGCGCCTTGCATGGCTGCCAACAGTTAAATTCTATTCCTGTAATAACCTAAGCATCAAGTTGTCTCTCTTGTCTGGCGTTGCCAACTTGGCTCAGCCTACCTAATAATAGACCTTTGTCAGTTGGTATTGAGGGCCTGATTTAGTCACTCCCTTCACTTTTATTGAGAGGGAGGGTTCCTATGGTTCCACTTGCCCATACAGCAGCTATGAAACCATGCATTCTGTGTGGTTGGCCCCCTACTGTTTGTAATATTCTCCCATCTGTTGTTGTGTTGTATTTAAGCATTTGCTTAGCACTTCTAGTGGGGTGAACCAACAAGTGAAGCTATTGGTCAAAGGTTAGCACTAGAAATAATATTTATGTTTTAATTGCTCAATAGAAGTGCTGTATAAGTATACTGACTATGCCTGTACTCTGGTGGTGCCAGTCCCAAGCCTGGATAAGGGAGGATGGCTGTGCTATTTACGTTGTAACATAGTGTCTGTAAACTGAGATTACTATAATTGGATGTGTTTAATTTGTTTCAGTTGATGCAGTTAAACCGGAGCATATGGACCAATACCTTGAAGATTTGTAGGTTTATTTCTTTCTTAAAACCTTTATATTACAGGAGGATTTGCTGGTTTTCTTTATGGAAAGTCTCAAAAGGATTTTTTAAAAGTGTGTTTATTCATCTGCATGAAAAGTTGAATGCCTTTTCTTATAAAATTGACGATGATTATGACAATAAGTATTGAGTATGATGACGATTCGTCGTCATCGAGGCATTTACCATTGATATTCTAGATGTCGTTTGTGCTGTTGTTGATTTTTTGACGACAACGTTTCATATCAAAGATGACTTGGTGTCACCCTCCTCCTTTCTCCAGGCTTGGGACTGGCACTGTCAAAGTCCAAACAGTGGTGGAGTTATGTTGTCTGTGCTTTTGACCTTAACATAATATAATATATGCTGTGGTTGCAGCCAGGCGCTGCCTACTGTACGGACCACAGTATCACAGTGTCAGCCGTCTCATTTCTAAGTTTTGTTAAAGCAGTTCCATTCCTAGTTTACACAAACTGGCAGAAATATGCAAATATTGGACCTACATGTAGTTAACTAGTTAACTGTTTACTTTTAGTTTATGTATTAAAATTACTGAACTGAAACTTTTGCTTAACTCTTTGACGTTTTTGTTGGACCTATTTTGTACACTCTTCGGATATGTGTTCAGCCGAATAGTTGGTCCAACTATTTGTATTCGGCCGAATAGTGATGTGGTGATGATGATTGTCTGCTCTCTAGCCAGTTATATACAGAAAAGATTGAGTCTGCGAAGACTGGAGCTCGTCTCGTAGGCAGTTGGACGGTGGAGGTTGGAGATCTGGATGAGGCAGGTTAGTGCTTGCTTTTCCTTTCCTATTTGTGTAGTTGTCTTCTTGTGATAATGTTGTCTTTTGTTATCATGTTGTCTTCTTGTGATAATGTTGTCTTGTGATCATATTTTTTATCATGTTGTCTCCTTGTGATCATGTTGTCTACTTGTCATCATGTTGTCTTCTTGTCATCTTGTTGTTTTTGGCTCTCTTCTTGTTTGCTGTTGTCTTTTGTTGTCATGTTGTCTGCACTTGTGGCTGCCATAATATCGTGTGGCAGGAGATTAGGCGATCTGGGGAAGTTGGTTTATAAGATCTAAATATGTTTTCAGTTCTTATGTCTTAGGTCGGCCTGAAGATAGTAGTTATGGAAGAAGACAACAAGAAACATTGAGACAACATGATAATAAGAAGATAGCAAATGACAACAGGATAAATTGTTTGATATTTGTAAACGAATAAATAGAAAATTAATTTATATTTGTATCAATTTAAAATTGTTTGATATTTGTATATGAATAAAAAGGTTATAATTTGATGTTATTTAAAAAAATGCAAGATTGTTTTATATTTGTGTTGTGTAGTTCATCTGTGGGAGTTTTCAGAAGGATATCCTGAGCTCAGCGATCACAAATCACGTCTTCGAAATGATAAGGTATCCAGGTGGAATGGAATTGCTCTATCGTCATAACCATTACTTGATATGTTGCACTTCTTCTAGAGTCAATCAATCAATCAATCTTAAAAAGAATTGATATAGCGCCCCTTCATGATATCTACTCGTAGGCACTCCCAGCCTAACTGCGACTGAAAAGGACAGTTTTAAGTGAGGCGTGAAATGAAGATGATGAGTTTTTAGGTAGGAGATGAAGCCCTATATGGGAAGTCCATTCCAGATGGTAGGTCCCTTGACCAAGAAAGCCCGATTCTGCAATATGGAAGTGCATGCAAAAGGGACGATCAGGTCACCGTGAACCACAGAGCGAAGTCGTCGTCCGACCGCTACTGGCCAAGATAGAGCGACATAAGCAGGTGCAGTACCGCCAAAGCAGCGCCTAGCAAAAGCGGCCTCCCCAAATAAGATGCGCTGGGTTAGAGACAACTCGTGCAGGACATCCCGCATGTAGTCAGATACATGACCCGCTGTGGGAATGCCACTCTACATTGGAGTATTCTTCCTTACTTTACAAGACTGTCTTCAGGCAGACCGGTTTTTGGAAGAAGGTGGTATCATTGACTACATGGGACCCAGAGTGAGGGATCGGCCTCTGCACAGCCACCACTTTGCATCGCGGGGTATGCAACCGGTTAACAACCATGCAACCAGATAACAACCATGCAACCTGGTAACAAGCATGCAATCAGGTAGCAACCATGGGACCAGTTAGCAAACCAAGAAACCAGGTAACAACCATGCAACCTGGTAACAACCATGCAATCAGGCAGCAAATATGAAACCGGGTAGCAACCATGCAACCCCGAAGCAGCCATGCAGCTGGGTAGGCAACCAGAGATTGGCATGAATAGTTTAGTTATTGATTTGAATTAGGATTATCTACCGAAATTTGCTAATCCTGTAGAATTAGAATTTGCAAAATCTTAAAGCTACTTGATTAAATTTAGTTTTAGCTAGTTGATTAGATAAAACGATGATCAATTAGAATTAGCATTGTTGATCAGTTAGCTGAGATGACTTGGGTCACAGGCGAAGGAGAAATCTCGAGCCAGATTTCTGTTGTGGTCGGGATTTGAACCCGCAACCTCTCGATTGGGAATTCACTAGGGTAGTGAGGCACAGATATTTGGTTTGTTTCTGAACAGGTTTTCACTGATCTCATTCAACAACGGAAGGAGTTGTTACGTTCGCACAAAAACCAGATTCTTTTGGCATTCAGCTTTTGGCCGGAATTGAAAGAGCGAGACAGTGGCAACATATATGAGCTAAGGAGCTATGTCCTAAAGGTCAGTGGGATGATAATGTGAGATAATGTAATGTACTAATATGTAATTTACTATTATCTGATGTAAATCTGATGTATTACCATGATGTACATGGTATGCAACTTTTACAGAGCTTGAAATTTGGTCTGTAGCCTCACAGTTCAATCAATCAATCAATGAAACTTAATACAGCACATCTTCAAGAAATCTACTCAGAGGCACTCTCGGTCCAACCTCGACAGAATAAGACAGATTTCAGAGTGAAATAAAAATAGGGTAGAGAGTTCGTAGGCAAGAGCCAAAGATCCAATTGGAGGCTCTTCCAAGCAGTCGGGCCCGCAACCGAGAAAGCACGGTACTGCATCGTAGAAGTCCGAGAGAAAGAAACAAGAAGACCCTGCCAGGCAGAGCACGGTGTCCTGCCAGCATGTGTTTTAGCGTCAACAGAACAGCAGGTAAATAGGTGCAGCGCCAAAACGTTAGTCCAGTGTAGGACGTTTTGGACACTTCATTTTCTCTGGGCATTCAATCTTTTCTCAAGTTGGCGACCT
Source organism: Bimastos eiseni (assembly GCA_959347315.1). Lineage (NCBI taxonomy): Eukaryota > Metazoa > Annelida > Clitellata > Crassiclitellata > Lumbricidae > Bimastos > Bimastos eiseni. The sequence continues at coordinate 69,149,921 of OY365806.1, read as the reverse complement.
CATTTTCTTAGCCTCAGTTGTGGCTGAGTTCACCGAGTACGCAGGTGAAAAAAGATTCCATAAAAATTGTTTTCACAATTCTCACTGACAGGGACGTCATGTCATCTTTTTTCAGAGGGAGCAAACAAATTTTTGTCTGGCAACGGGGGTGAAAAGTTTTTGTATGGCGGCGGGGGGATGTTTTCAGTGATACCAAAATGTTAATATATCAAATTCAGTGATATTGTTATTAGATAATTATATGGCTATTAAATTATGACCTTGTATGGATATTTACATGCACTATAATCTAAATCTGGAAATTTAGGGGGGGTGCAAATGACATCTCTGCTTACTGACAGACTATGTACGATTACTTGATGTGTAGTAGGAAGAGATGATAACTAGTTTAACAGCCTTTCAACAGGAGTCAAATTATAACTGTGTGGCAGCCTGAAGCAATATCTGTACTAGCAGCACCCTCTAGGGAATGGAAGGCTAAGTCTACTTTGTTGAATTGTCTGTCTGCCCTGGTGAGAGTTTGAACCTCGTCCTCTTGATTGCTGTGCACCTTTTTTGAGGAAGATCTAACGCTGGATGTTGTTTTTTTTTAGCCAGGTACAATGATCGAATGGGGAAACTATTGGTAGGTCCTTCCGACATCTTCTCTTTTGCTCATTATTTATTTATATTCATTTAGTTGCTTAATTATAAATTAAATAATTAATTATAAATTGGTGGATCGTTGTTGTAATCTGACATATTAAAGAAGTCACCCGTCATGAGTGCTCCCAACCACAACCAGTCAAGAATAAAAAGACGAAGAGCAGTCCCTGGGGCAGTTATGTGTATGAAGTGTTAGCGACCTAATTTCTCGGCCTCGGTATATGAGAGTCGGTGGGTGGCCAATCCTCACCAGAAACCCTCATTGTCAAGAAAACTGACTTGAGGTGCATTTGGAATAAAGTGGGGGCTGATTAATGCACTTCTGATTTTAAAACGTTGGGTGAATGGATTAGTGGATGGATGGGTGGGTCGGTGGATAGATGGATGGATGGATGGGTGGGTGAGTGGACGAATGGATACGGACCAAACAAGGGCAAAACTCAATTCTTGGTGGTGGACGACCAGCTCGAGGGACACGGGTACACCATGTGCAGCTGGTCAGAGGAACTTGCGACCAGGAAGATGGTTATTTGTTAGTCATCAAATGCCTAGTGATGTTGGTATCTTGATGTGGAATTCTAATTATTTTGGAATTGTTCATTTTTCAGGGCCAAAGGAATAAAGTTTCGTAAGGAGGAGAACGAGGCAGTTGCTGGATACTTTTCACAGATTGGAGACCAGAATAACGTGCATCACTTCTGGGGTAAGTGCGTCCATAGTTCTCCTGTTCGATACTCACCCCTACCCTAGCTCTTGTGTTCTACCAGGAAGGATCAGGCCCTCCAACAGAAATTCTGGGCTCATAGCAGAGAAATTATGGCTCCTAGGCATAATATTCGGTTATGTTTGTCTTTTCTCATGTTTTTTTTGGTTACCAAATAAAATTGAATTGGATTGCTATTGTGTTGAGAAGCCTAAATTGTTTTTCTGCCTTTCAAAGTAATTGTTAATTTTTTTAAATATTGTTTGTTGCAATTGCATTTTATATGGGTTTTTGAACATGGTTTGTTTTGCAGCTTATAAAAGCCTTCAGGATAGAAAAGAGTTGAGAGAGAATAACTGGAGTCGTCCAGGATGGGATAGTTGTGTCGCACATACAGGTATACAATACAATGCAATACAATACAATGGTGGTCTCCCAAAGTTTAACCCACATGACAGCCTTTATTCAGGACTCTCTACATAGACTTCTTCACATCCATATAAAAATTTTGCTCTCATGCAGTAGTTGCTTCATGCCTTAGGACCTTTTGTACTCCAGGGTCTTAATTCCCTAGTTGCACCACCTTCTGAGGAAAAATATATATAAAAATACATATACATATCATATAAATAATATGCCTTAGTCTGGCGATGCCTGCTAGACCTCACTCCTGCCTAGCTGATCGAGCTTTGCTGACCCACCCTCAGCGCTCGGGGTACGCGCTTCCTCCGCTCGGCTGAACATGCTCCTCCTGCTCGCACCTCCACCAGGCAAAGCCATGCCTTCTCAGTGGATGGTAGGCCCCTTGATTTGGAATGACCTCCCTTTGACGCTCTGCTTCCTTCCTAGAATCCCTTTTCAGACATTTCTCTCGCAGCTGAAGACTACTTGATTTGGCCTGAGGTTAGGAGCACCTCTGAGTAGTCGCCTTGAACAGGCGCTATACATAAATTCTCGTATAATTAGAATGAATGGATAAAATGTGTGTGTGTGTGTGTTTGATTGTTTGATTGTTTGATTGTTCTCGAAAACAGGTTGTGTTGTCAATGTATGTATATTGTGTTAGTTTAAGAGTTGACCTGACCAGGTATTCAAGAGCATTGCCTTGCATAGCTACATAGTTGGCCAGAGGTGCGTACGCTCTGAGCATGTGTGGTGCCAAGATTAAGCTGCTGAAGTAGTTGATTTGAACTGCATACAGTTGATTGTTTAATATTGAGTTTAATATTGGTTTCCTGTGTTTTGAAAAGATTGTAGAGATATTTGAAAACAGTGTATATTCACTTAGTAATGAAAGTTCAAGAACATAGTTGAATTATGGTCGCAGAGAATAAGTGAGTTGTGAAGTTAATTTTCAGTGTTTCTTATGCACCTATGTTATCTTGTATATACAGTTCCATTGATTCGACATATGACATCACGCATTCTAATTCCAACAAGATTCTCGCCGCTCCAGTGACGACGTTCGTCAATCCATTATGAGAGATCTACTTAAAGATCGAAACTTGTAAAAACGGTTCTACGTGGTTCTGGATATTTACCTGATCTGATTTACCGCAAGATGTATTATGGGGTGGTGTTGATCATGAAAAAGATATTATTTAATTTATCTGGTTTAATCAAGTGATTAATTATTTACCTAACTATTAACATCTGTAATGCACAAGGTAACAGATAGCACCAAAATAGCTGTAACTTGCTTTACAGAGAGGCTGATGATAGTAATTCGTTTAGATTGTAAATCGTAACTACATATTTACATTAGGAACTGTAAATGCACATTTGCGTAACATTACACTAACAATTACATTTTCAATTGTGATCCAGTTTTCCTTAATTTAAACTCAGTACACGTGTTCTTCAATCTCGGTTTTAAAAGCATAACATTAATAATCATAACTGCATTTATAGATTTACTTGGCATCTCTTTGTAGATGCTCTCAACCCAAATGTGATTTATCTTTCAGCTTGTATCAATGTGGCATCTTCCCAATTGATGACTTACCATTCTGCATAATAATTCAAGACGTTAACTTTATTTTTTTGACTGTCTCTCATGTAAATCTTGAGTCATTCCAAATTCCTGCTCAAGCTGTAAGAATCTTGGGGCCAAACGATTAGAGCGCTCTGGCACATGGCACGAAGAGCACTGGTTCTAGACGCCACCAAAGCGGTTGCTGTAATCACTAAGTATAAAGACCTTGAGTCAGTCATTGACACATAATAGTTGCTTGATTCGATCTGTTGCGTGGTCAAGCTTGTGCTTTTCTGAACTTAAAAAGGAGGGTGATATCATATACTATTGTATTGATTTTACGTTCTACTGTCAGCTTACCTGGAAGGGCTGGAATGCCATAAAGTAAGAAATGAGCGCCTTTACTGTATTCCTGTAGGGACATTCCAGCTGTAGGTTTTACTTTCTGTCTGCTTTCTACTATGTATCTTTTTCGTGTTTTTCGGACTGTGTGGCTATGGTTCGAGGCGTGTTTTTTGAGATATTGGTTTTCAGATGTAACTTTGCACTTAACAAATAGAAATGATTGAATTTGGTTTCAAATTTAAGTATTGCTATGTGTATGATAATTATGAATGAAATCTTGTTTGTTGGCTTTTTGGAAGTGTTTTCTGAATAAAGGTTTGCTGGACAACAGTGATTAGTTCTCTTCTGTTAGAGAGGCTTGTGTTAATGTAACAGTACAAAGCTATCTATGTTCTTCTTTTCTTTTGGTTCTACGCCTTCCTAGGCAGATTAATGTGTCTAATTTCGTTATTCATCACACTTTTCTGCTATCTCCTTCACCTGGCTGCGACCGTCCTTCATCATCCAGTTCAATAACATCATTCTCGGTCTTCCTCTTGTCTTTTCCCTCTCCGTTCATCCCCAATTACAGTTTCTAGGAGTGAGTCTCCTCTCAATATGTGGCACAACCATTTTCTCTGTCTGCTGCTAATAATTTCTATAACGAATCTTGCTTCATTCACCAAAAGCAGTCTCTCCATATGTTCCACATTCCAACCAGCTGACTCTCCATCCTTTGCCAAATCCACATCTCGATTCTCGAAGACCTCCAATCTTTTTTTGTCTTCCTTATGGTCCATGTTTCCTATCCATATAGCACCACACTCCATATCATAGACTTTCTTCTCTGTACCTCTACATCATTCATAGTTCTGATCATTAAATAGCAGCGCTATAATAATCTATGTCGTAACCAGAGTTGTTTGGTCTCGAGACAGTGTCAATATAAAACTGTTCTCAGGAATTGGTACTATACATTATAAGTTTCAAATTGAAATTACGAATAAACCTTATTCCCGAAAACTAATACATTAGTATTTTATTGCATCTTTTTTTATAGGATCACTTGTCTTTTACTGTCTCGTACTGTCTTGAGTCTAGTGTCTCGGTCTTGGTACCTCACTGTCTCGGCATCTCACTGTCTCGGTCTCGTCTTGATCTTGAAGTTTCAAGTCTTGCATACAACACTGTGTCATAACATCTGAGACGACACGCTGGCTCAGCAAACTCAAACCCGCACCATTGAGCTACGAAACACTGCAGCAGAGTGCCGACAAAACTTTGCTGCATTAGTGCTTTTGCCATCGGACCCTTTAGCTCTGATTCATTTACAATATCGTTAACGTCTGATGTGGATAACTCAGGTTATCCGTAACACAACGCGTTATAGACGTTATAGATCAACAGCCGTAGCGTAAACTTAGCTGTGGCCCTATCAACCGCTGGTCAGACCATGTTCGGAGCATACTCTGAGTATATTGCGTTTGGAGTCGTACAGAAATGAGTTGAATCAGTGGACAAACAGGAGATCACAAGTTTTATAACGCCATGATTGAAGCAGCGACGTTCAGAGAACCCGATAATTCATTATAGGCACACAGTTAACATAAATTTGATGGGGCAGTTAGGGTCGTAAGCTTGAGTGGCATATCTACGCCGAATAAGTTCCGAGAACGGTCGGTGTGATATTGGAGCATATCCCCAGTGTCTAACAGTTTGTTTTCCTAGACAGTTTATAACGACGGATAGCGGAGTCTTTGCCATCCTAGACGAAGCAGAGGCAAAAATATCCGACGGGAAAGAAAGTATAACCTATCTTTGCATAGCTTTAATCTTAGTGATCAAACCAAACGATTTATTGAATAGTCTTATTTCTCTCCCACACTCGAGATCTGTGTCTATCTCTCTCTGTCTCTTATTCGATCACTCCGTGTGTCGCTCTCTGTTTCTCTTTGTCTCTCTGGCTTTTTTTCTGCTCACTTTTTCCTTAGTACTTGCGTCATGCAGCTGTTTTATCGGTAACTAATACAACCAAAACCTAAAAATCATATAAAAAACTAAATAGGCCTAATTAACTTTCTTCAGAAAACATGTTTTTCCACCTCTTGTTAAGATCGACTCCTCTTACTCGAAATAGACAACTCGTCGGACTAATCGTACGCTGTTAGTGCAAAGATCAGACGACACAAGGGAGGACTAGGACTAACTATCAGCCCATTGCTTGATTTAATGATACAGCACCGGTGTAGTAGGCCAAATACACTCCCCATCTTAAACACTCCGGGAGTCAATTTATCCGGGTAGTTAATTTAGCCTCCTACACCGACCGTTACTAACTTGACTGGTCTCACTTGTGTGGCGCTGCTTGAGAGACTCATGGAGATAAACGTTACATTGCATCAGATATAAATGCTAATCCCCGAAACGTCTCAAAATAATCCGCTTAATTACCGGCGCTATATCAATTGAAGCTCACGATCTCCTGATTGGTTGGTTATTTTTGGCGCCAATTTAACCCAGTTCTGAATCCGGGGTCAATGCTTTATTCTCCGTCTGTCAGCACGCACGCGCTGGACCCACATTTGGGTTCCTATAATTCAATATGCTACATAAATTCGAGAGATCTTATGGGAAAACGTACTGCCCGTGGAAATTGTGGCAGGGTCGGCAGACTTGTCTTCTGAAGACAGATACACAGAGACAGAGACAATGAGAGACCGACAGAGTAAGTGAAAGAGATACAGTGACAGAGACAGAGACAGACAGAGAGAAAGAGATGGCTTGGTACACTGAAGCTTGATACCCAGTACACGATGTCCCGTCGCTTTACCATTACCAAGCTATCCTCAGGTTACCATTCACGCAACAAAACCCTTCACGGTCAAAATCCCAACACGTATTTCGATGCACGCATTACCCGTTACACTACACCCATCGGTAGACCTCCCACCCTCCACTCACTCCCTTCATCCGGGTATCTCTGTGGGATGTCTTGGCACGCCACCTGCCGTCGATCCTCCAATGAGCGTCTGGTCGGCTGCTGAGGAAAGCGCATCACTTGTCTGAAGCATCCTCTGATTCCGCTTCTAGCCAGCCAAATTAAATATAGTGACAGTATATTTAGGCAGATCGGTCGGTGCGTCGTTTGGGGTCTGGTTTAGCCGCTGGAGTAACGTGGCATTGATGGTTTATGCCCTGGGGCGGTCCGTCGTTCTATGCTCTCTCATCTCCACCTGTCTCTGTCTGTCTGTCTGTCTCCCTCTGTCTCCCTCCCTCTCTCACTCTCTCTATCTCCGCCAGTCTCTGTCTCTTTCCCATGTCTCTATATCTGTCTCCGTTTTTGTCTCTATACATCCCTCTGCCTCTATATCTGTCTCTGTCTTTATATCTGTCTCTGTCTCTGTACGTGTCTCAATATCTGTCTCTGTCTGTCTGTCTGTCTCTGTCTCTCCCTATCTGTATCTCCTTTTTTCTTTCTCCGTCTTTTTCTCCATGCATGAGTTCCCGTTATCCTCGTCGTCGTCGTCGTCCTCCTTCCTTTTCCTCTTCTTTCTCCTCATCCTCCTCTTCCGCTCAACGCGCTAATTCGAGAATCGGTCTTGTGAAGTGGCCGGCCACTCCAAAGCAATTCAACGACTAATCGTAAATGTGTATGCGTCTATGTATGAATGCGTGTATCGTAATTGTAATCGTATTGCTCGAAAATTGACTTTCGCCCACAGAAGAGGACGCCATTTTAGAGGTCCTGACCTAGGTTCCTGTCGGAGCGTGGCACATTTGCGCGGCCAAGAGTCGTGGTCGCTTCGAAATTTAAAGGGTTACGCTTACGATTATGATAGGTGACTACTTTCCTATTGCATGTTCTGTTATGGGTGACCCTGTCAGCGAGAGGATGCCTTCCCTTGTAGCGCAACATTGTTCAATGATAATTAATTTCCTATTTCGCATGATTATTATTGTTACACCTTCATTGTCAATTGATTTCGTTTGGGTGCAGTCAAAATGATCGTTATCGCCATCGTTATACACAGTGGTTAAATTAAGCCGGATCTGATGTCCGGAACCTCGATTTGAGATACACCATCTCAACTATGAAATCCGGCTCCCACGACGAAATACTTAAAATGAACTATTTCACATTGTTTCAGAAATTTTGTGTTTATCCAAATAGTAAAATAATCTCTGATAGATTCGCCATGATTTGGGCTTAGCCTAAGTCTTAAATTTTTAAATATGTGGAGATCTGGCACCCTGGATAAAACATTTGACCACTGTACATACATATACCTTCATGTAAATCATATTGTGCTATAATTTCATGGCCACTTGAGAATTTTCCTTTTTTTAGGGCTAGGGTTGGGAGCGCCTTTAAGTAGTAACCTCTCAAGGGCGCTCTATAAATGTTTGAACGAATGAATTAATGAAACTCACATTTATTCCATGCATTGAAATGTAGTTCCGAGCGTCCCGTGTGAATCTTCCTGGACCAGCCCAATGAGTCTCACTTGCGCTACACCTGTGCAGGTGGGGAGGAGAGCGAAGAACGTGGCTTCCTTTCGTTGATGTGCCTGTTCCCGCTCCCCCTCCATCGGACCGGGCTCCTCCATCTCGGGTTCCCCGTATCAGAAGTGGTTTAGTATCGTATCGACCACTTGACGGTAGCGTCGGTTTTCAGGTGGAAGATTCAGCTGGTCCAAAGGAGGCAGACGAAGAGGTAAGTACAATATTTAAGCTGAATCTATCTTCGGTTAAGTGTTCCTTGTAACTCTAAAGTAATTCTGAATGAGGGAACAGGAGCGACAGACATTTGATAATGATGGTGGACAAAAGTAATAAGGTGCGATTTGCATTGCATTGCATTGTAGCTATGAATTTATGTGGCGCTTCTCACAGTGTACGTCAGTCAGAGGCGCTTCCAGTGCGAGAGACCCAGAGAAGTTGAAGTTCTTCAGAGACAACGATAAAGTCACTTGGCTCACCGGTTAAGTTGGAGGAACGTGTTAAAGGAGGAAGCAGGTTCCATAGTTTAGGGCCAGTGAAGGCAGTGGCTCTTGTTGTAGCCATGACAGTCCTCTGAGTAAGGTAAAGTAATCAAGCTCTTATATAGTGCCCCTTCAAGATTTATACTCAGAGGCTCTGGCCCTTCTCACGGGACGTAGACATCGTATCGGTCAAGAGAGCGCAGCGGGTGAAGAGAATTGATAGAGGATGCATGGTGTGCTTTGGCAGTTAATCATGGATTATTATATGTGCACTGGGGATATCGATCAACTCTAGTTTCATGTAACAGCCCTCAGCGCTCGTGAATAAACTGGTGCTCTGCGATGGGCGGTGATGTTGGTGGTGATAATGATGGTGATGACGACGATGAAGATGTCGCTGTTTCTGCTCCTGCTACTGATAACTGTTTCTTGTGGGTGACTGGTGCAGAGCTCCAACCCTTCCATAGCAAGGGCCCATGTCAGTTCAACTCTGCCAGTCTCCCTCAGGTTCCAATTTGAGACTTCTGTCCTCCTACCTGATTCTCTGACCTTTTGGTTATCTGCCGATGGTAGTCGATGAATTACGATCGCTGTCAACTTCTACCTTCAAAGCGACTATTTCTGAGCATCTTATCCCGATGGTAGCTTACCTAAGCTATAAAAATTTCGGACTAGCACGGTCTGCCTATGGGGACCCTAAATGGCGAGGGCACCCATTCAAACGGGTAGCCAAGATAAAGAATCTCACCCTATCAATTCATTGTGCAATAAGCAGGGTCGAGGTCAACTGCGATCGCCATAGTAAAATCTTCAACGTTCACATTTCAATTTGAATTTGGGAACTTCAGAAGAAATCCTTCTGACCAGGAAGACAAGACGCAAGACTTCGACACAAAAGCATAATTTAGTTAAACAGATGAGTCTCAAGTTCTTATTCCAATAGTCTGCTTAGTAAAAACACTCAAACCCTCTGACTGTGCGCCTGCGAGTGTCTGTAAGTCTCTCTGCGTGTACGTGTGAGTTTTTCTCTGTGTCTTTGTCTGTATGAAGACTATGACAGATGTGACATCTGACTGCGCTTTGTAGGACTCGCCATAAAAACTGTGAACTGATAAATCGTTCGCCAGGAAAAATCTGACGGCGGACGGATATCAGGTGGCAGACAGACAGACAGATGTTTGCCTTGTGCTTTTCAGATAACGGAAACACTGTATTGTGTTGGAGAGCATTAGAAAAAACCCAATAATATCAATATATAACATTGAATTCGATCAGATTAGATTATATAAAATAGTATTTGATGAGATGGAATTTAATTGGACTGTATTAGATAAGAGTGGATTACACTGAATTAGATTTGATTAAGCTGCCCCGCTCCAGTATCCGACACAGACAGATAGACAGACATACAGACATACAGACAGACAGAGAGACAGACACACAAACACACACAGACATACAAGCAGACAGACAGGCATATCACCGAGAGACTTTAATACGAAGTCCACAGACACACAGCACCACAAACACCTAAATGAACACATACACACACCGAAATACACCTGGGTACACAAATACAAGCAACACACATTGGCAGAAACACACAGTCAAACGCAATCGAACACAGACACATACAGACACAAACACTCACACACACACAGGCAAACTGACAGGCAGATGTTAATTCATGTTGGTACCCTCTGAACATCATTTACTGCCACTGCTGTGCTGGGTTACCTGTGCGCTGATGACGTTCAAGCCTTCATGTACATACAATGCATGGCTTCTAATGTCTCTGCTGCCGTGAAAGCAATCCACCAAGCTCTGGGTGCTCTGAGGGCCTGGGGATGTCGACGAACCACCTGCGACTCAACCCATCAAAAACCCAATAATTTATCTTGCTGGGCACTCAACAGCAGCTTATGAAGCTGAACTTAACCCACATTGCTGCTAACTTCCTCCTCATTATATTTTGCTCTGTTGTCGGGATCTTGGAGTCACTTTGAACCAAGAGCTTGTTACCTTTGCTACTCATAAGTCTTAATTCATACTACTAGTACTGTTGCTCGCTCGCTAAAACTAGACGCCACCGCTACATTTACCCACGACTTCATCACAGCTCGATTAGATCATTGCTGCTCTCTCTACGCAGGTCATCCAGTAAAGCGGTTACAGAGCCTGGACTGGGTGCTGCATCCTGCTGAACGTTTTGTTGGGCGCATTCTGAAATTTGGCCGTGTCTCTGGCTCTATGATGGATGCGCTCCACTGGCTCCCCTTCCTGCAGCGACGCTCGTTAGATATCATCGGGTTGGTATGGCGGACCTTGCTGGGCGATGATACGGTACACGAGTTCCACTGTTGGAGGGGAAGCCAATGGAGGATATCCAGCATGTAGCATGAGGCATGGTCTATCTGCTGCCCTGCATTATGTGTACCGGGTTACCGCTCTTTCCGGTATTATGCAAATTTGCGTTTGCAAGGATATAGAGTTCCAATAACGTAATCTGTGTTAGTGCGCTGCGCGTATGACACGTACTCTTTATTTATTTTAATTTTATTTTATCTTAGAATGAATAAATGCGAAACGAACTCTTGGTGCCTCAGACGGCTTCTGACCAAAACCAAGCTTAACCATGCCATTTGCTTTGGAACGACATTCCTTCTCCGTCACACTCCTTGATTTTAACCGGGTGTGCTTCTGTCTCTGCCAGTATTCTTAAAGACTTTTCTTTTCCCGCGGTACTTTTTCACTGGAACCGCCCACTGATTAGGTTATACTGGGAGAGGTGCTATAGAAACATGATAATACAATAAAATGCAGCAACAATAATGTATTACCTGTTCCATCATGCGACTTACCAGAAACTGTCCACGTGTTGCAATCTCTTTGCAAATCTTCTACTTAGATCAATATATATTTCCTGTCAGATAATCCTAATCCAATTGGATCCTCGTTCCTTCCTTCCTCTCTCGCCACTTAAATTCTCACCTTGACCCAAACGCGACCTAAATTTGACTTGAAACCGACTCTGACCCAACCAGCATTTTGGTTAACTGATCATGTTGGACTGAGCGCCTGTGGTTGCCTTACATAACTAATTTCTTTTTGCAGGCGCTATATATAAATCTGGAGACCATGATGATACAAAATATAATATTGTATTGTATTTAAGCAGTTATAGAGCGCCTCTAGAAGAGTAACCGTACAGAAGCTCTGCCAGTGCGCACGGCCACGCGAGAAGAAGCAGGGTTATCTATGTTATAATACTATAGTTATTAGTTATCTATGTTATAATACCATATATTTTAGTTATCTATGTTATAATACCATAGTTATTAGTTATCTATGTTATAAATACCGTAGTTATTTGTTATCTATGCTGGCTAGTCATCTTTGCGAACAAATGGAAATGATATGGAAATGGAGACGATTTATTGGGACACACGCATGAGATCAAATATATGTACAGGCTAATAAATAACCGCCCTTTCTAAGCACTGGATAAGTAAACAAAATGTTTCTGAATGTCTTTCCCTAGAAATATATTAATATATATTCTTTATGATGAGTTCCCAGATTAATTTCTTACGGTTGGAATGTGGCGCTTGCAGCTCAGTGGTGGTCTAGACCTTTCCAACACATGGGCCCAGGAAGGGGTCTGGGAGCCCGACGGAGGGGCCATTTGGAGGTCTATTTTCTTCAAGACTGAAAGTGGACTAAAATTTCGAGGGACCTCCGGGCGGGGGGCACCGACTTGGTTGGTGGGACCCTGTAGAGCCGCCACTGGTGTAGCCTACATAGATTTATGGAAATAGAAGATGGGCGTTGGTTTATCTTGACGTGCTGTTTACCTCACCATGTATCAGACCAAGATCTCTTGCAGTTGAAGTCATGTATACTGTTTACCTGTTTAATGTTCTTCTCTTCGACTGGGTCTGCACACCGTCTTCAACTGAAGAAGTGTAGCACTTGCTTCCATACTGCTTAAGATTTGCTTGCATACTATCTAACAGTTGTTTGTGCTTGAATACTGCTTAGCACTTGCTCGTATAATGATTAACAGTGATTGCGACGACGACGACGACGATGATGATGATGATGAAGATTGAAGATGTTGTTGTTCGTGCTGCAGCAGCAGCTGCTGCTGCTGATGGTGATGATTGTAACACATACTGTTTAGCACTTGCTCACAGATTGCTCTAATTAACACGTGCGTGCATTCTACTTATCACTTGCTAGCACCTTACTTAGAACTCTTACACATAGATATATTTAGTTGAAACAAAATACTGTTTACCATTGAAGCTACATGAGATCTTGTATGAGTGATGATTCGTTTACCATCTAAATAGTAGACATATTTTCGCCACGACGGGTGTCTTTATGCAGTCAATGTATCTGGACGGATACTGTTTTAGCACTGAAAGCGAAAACTTTTAAGTACTTACTGAGATGCAATACTTATTTCGCATGGAAATATGAGGTTCCTTCTTTTATTTCTTCCTTCCTTCATTTCTTCCCTCTTTATCTTCAATCTTTACTTTCTTCTTTTCTCCCTTATCTCCTTTCCTTACTTTTCTGTCTTCCTTCCATCTCTCCATTTCTTCCATTCTTCCTTCATTTCCTCATTATCTCCTTTCATACCTTTTTTTCTCTTCTTCCTAATTTACCTTCCAATCGCACCTTTCTTCCTTTTCTTTCATTTGCTCCCTTCCCTCCTTCCTTTCTTGGGTTTTCTCCATTCCTTCCCCGTCTATGTTCCTTCCCTCCTTCCGATACTCAAGTTCTTTCTTCCACCCCTCTTTCTCTTCCTTCCTTCCTTGCTTAGTTCCTTCCTTCCTGCCTTCCTTCCTTCCGTCCTTCCATTCTTCCTCCTTCCTTCCTTCCTTCCATTCTTTCCTTCCTTTCCTAATTTTCCCATCCTTCTTTGGGCTTCTATAAAGTTTTATAGTCCTGTTTCTTATCACTTTCACGTCCGCCAACTTTCAACAACTACAACATCGACAACTTAATTATATTCCAAAGTAATATTATCCTAACAACTAATTAGATGCGCCTCGCACGTGTTCCTGATTGGTTGAAGTGATCTTTGCTTTTAGAACCGGAAATGTCGACTCCTGTGGCGGACGTGAAGACGAACTCAGACGGATCCGTTTCCGTCACTTATGTTCCGAAGCAAAGTGGAGCTCACGACGTCAACGTCACCTTCAAGGAGAAGCCGGTCTCAGGTATTTACAATAATTATGTAATCGTAGTTGTAGTTGATTGCGACAATTTATTTTGCATCGTCGATTACAAGGTGTTTATAGGATGCATTTAACGCACACACACACAAACAAACACACTGTCTACCATATGAGCAAAAGGCAATGCTCGATGTTACGTAGCATGTACATTTGTAACTTTTTTTCTTTAAAAACCTAAAAGCTTTTGGCGTTTTTAGTTTTTGTTACTGGAACAGAGCAGCGGTGAACTTTGATGATCGCAGAGATAAGAGACCTCGTGTTGTCAGAGATGTACAATTGTGGTAAATGGTGAAGCGGTCTTACAGAGAGAGACATCGGAAGAGACAGATAAGCATGGTGTGTAGAAAGAGATAGAAAGAGACATGGAGACGTAAGAGACAGAGAGAAAAACATTGAGCAATAGAGGGAGACACACAGAAAGACAGATAGAGAGACGTAGAGAGAGACAGACAGAAACAGAAACACAGATAGGTAAATAACGAGAGAGGACAGAGAATGGGCGAGAGAGAGAGAGAGAGAGAGAGAGAGAGACATCCAGTGAGAATAAAGATAGCGCTAAAAAAGAATTGACAGCGCAAGAAAATAAAATAAACGGTAAACGAAGGAATTAGACAAAGACAAAATATCTCTTTATCTCAAAATATCTTCACGTCATGTCTCTCGCTACATTCTTCCATCTCTCCACTATACCTTGCTTCCAACCCTCCTTCCATACTCTTTATATTCCATTCCGTTCTACCCTCCTATTTCACCTCTTTTTCACCTTAATTCCCTCCATTCCTTATCCTATCTCTCTCCTCCTCCTCCCTTCTCATTTCTTTATTTTATTTCTTCATATCTTTCTTCCGTTTATCCTTTCTTCTCCATCTATCCTCATCTCCCATCCCCATCCTTCCGTTTTCTACTTTCCCTCCTTCCCTTCTTTCTTCCTTCTTATCTTCAGCCCAACCTTTTTCCTCCTAGCATTTCTACTCTTACTCCTCCTCCCTATCATCCTTCTTTCGCACAGCTTCCCAGAACACGTTCGCAACATTCCCGCAACCACCTGCCACTGGCTTTGAACTAACTGCTGAAAGGATTCCAGTAAAACGATCCGACGACACAAATAGCCTTCACAGAAGCCACTCACTCTTACAATCCTCGCACCTATTAATTGCCCGCACGAACTTACTTCTAAAATAAATGCATTTTTATTGCACCTGTGCTAGCATCTGCATCAATATTTTTATTTGTGCATTAGTCAGCATTTAGAGTATGAACGCTACTTTCAGATCAATGTCTATATAATAATATATAATAATATATAGTAATGTCTATATAATCGAGAGAGTCCTATGCATTAGTGGATTAGGTTTAGCAAAAGCACCGCTACCACCCCTAGATCATTGCGTAATGAAATCTAATGTAATCGAATATTTTAATAGCGCCTCTTAAGATACCTATTCATAGGCGCTCTCTGTGCAGGCCTATTATGATGTTAACTGTCATTTCAGGGATAATTTACATAAGTTGACAAAACATTTAACACTGCGTTGAAAGAGTCACCGGTTGTGGGCACACGCACACGCGTGGAACCAACTACGGATTACCGTTGATAGCTGACAAATGGCATAGATGTTCAGAGTCTTTATAAATTAGACTATCGTCAATGAGTATTGAATATTGCTTGAAATATGATATACATGTGGCTTGTTTGATGTTGATGGAAAGAGTCAGACGGGATGCTCTGTCTAATAAGACATAGATAAGATAGGGGAGAAAACCTTCATAAAATGACTTATTATTTTATGGACACCAAAATTGAATGTTTGGCCTTTGAGACTAGAGAATCGATTTGGTTTTTAATGAAAAAAGATGCCCATTATCGACATCAAAGAAACCTCGTGGTAAAAAAATAAATAACGAACGCAGAAAAGAAACGCTGCGGTCAAAAAATGAGTCCTCAGACGAAAAAGAAAAACGCCAAATGGCCAAATGAATAATTATTCATGTTTATATTATTAATTTATATCTGGTGAGATATATAAGTAAATATAATATATAAAAATGATGATCTTAATGTTTATAAAAGATCTACAAATTAAACAACTCACAATTATATCGCTGTTTCAGCAATCTGTCAAAACGAAATCAATAAGAAGTAGGCTAAGTAGGTGCGATGTCCCAGTAACATTTCTATGGCATTTCAGTCCTTACGTCATCTTCCATTTAAATTGCATTTCAACGCTCACATTGCCTCACATTCCATTCCAGTCCCATACAAAATAAGTCTCGATACTGTGCTTGCATCAAAAGCTGATTTCTGTTACTGTTGTGTTGTTCTTCCAGGAACTCCCTTGAGAATCAACGTTGACTCGCGTGATGGGAAATTCGTCTCTGCCTACGGACCTGGTCTGTCTCAGGGAGGAAGCGGAGAGCAGGTCGAATTCTACCTGACCGGAGCTGCGAGTAAGCGCACATGACGTCATCACTGTCTTTAGTTTACTAAAGTCTTCTAGAAACCTTGACTTAATACAGCTATAATAAGATAAATGAATGTTTCAGTAATATAATAATTATTATTATGAACATTATTATTAATAGTCTTCTGCTTCTAGTTATAATTAATTTGCTATTATTATTACTATTATTATTATTATTATTATTATTATTATTACTACTATTATTATATTTGTTATTATTATTATTATTATTATTATTATTATTATTATTACATCATGATCACCGTTTGCTCATCCCCTGTTTTCTTCATTCCTTTCTTCATTCCTATTTCGTTATTTACTTATTCCATCTTTCTTCCTTTTAACCTTTTCGTCCTTCTTCTCCTTCCTTCTTTCCATCCTTCCTTCCGTATCTTCCATCCCACTTTTTTCAATGTCTTTTTTTCTTCTTCCGTGTCATCATCATTGTCATTATAATTTGTTATCTTTATTAATTTTACTACAATAAATTAGCTGAGAGTTGTTGCTGTTGCAGAGGACTTTGATATCAGCGTCAGTGGACCTGGAAAGGCGGAAGTGGTCAAGAAAGAGGATAAGGGAGGCGTTGTCCATGTCGTCTACATGCCGATGTCTCCGGGGGAATACGGGGTCAACATCAAGCACAAGGGAAAAGCCATCCACGGATCACCCTTCAGCGTCAAAGTCTCCGGTAACAACAAAACTGCTCTCTGTCGGTCAATTCTATTCTAGTCTCAGTTATTCTGTTCTATTATAGTCTAGTCTAGGGTGTTCTGTTCTAATATAGTCTAGGTCATTCTGTTCTAGTCTAGTATAGGCTATTATTCTGATTTAGTCTGTTCTAGTCTGGTCTAGATTATTCTATTCTATTCTAGTCTAAATTATTCTGTTGTAGTCTAGCATAAGTTATTCTGGCCGGGTATAGCCGATAACTCGATTATAGTCCATTCTGGTGTGAAAGCCAGTTTGTATCTTTCTCTGTCTCTCAATTTCTCCATTCTCTCTCTCTACGTCTCCGTCTCTGTCTGTCTGTCTCTGTCTATCTGTATGTCTCTGTCTATCTGTCTGTCTGTCTGTCTGCCTGTCTCTCTCTCTCTCTCTCTCTCTCTCTCTCGCTGACAGTTTACTTTGGGACATGCAACTGGCTTACCTGTAAATATAGCAGCTAAGATATACCTGATAATATCTAGGCTAGTTTGGTCCAACTGAAAACTTCCTTATGATACGCCTCCAAGTATATTATACTTGTAGTCGTATCAGAGTGATCCGTGGATGGCTTTTCCCTTGTGCCTGATGTTGACCCCGTATTCACCCGGAGACAGAAGGAAGTTTTCAATTGAACCAAACTAGCCTAGCAACCTGTAAATATGAGACTAGGTTTTCAAACTAGAATGGACTTCATTATTCCGGACTATAAAAAGATAAGCGATGCTAGAATAGAAAAGAAAAGAGCATAATGGAATAGAACAAAACACAATGAAAGAGAAGAGATCACAATGGGAGAGAATGGAATAGATTGTAATAGAATTGAATAGAATGGATTAGAATTGAATAGACTGGATTAGAATGGAATGTGAAACAATGAAATAGAAAGGCAGCACAGCATGATAGAATTGGAAAAGTGGAAAATAGATTACTTTTGATTGATTGACTTTGATTAATTGATTTATTGATTTTGATTGATAGATTTTGAATGATTCAATGATTTACAATTTCCGTTTCCATTAATCGTTTGAAGGTGAGGGACGGAAAAGGTCGCAGGTGTCTTCCCCAGCCACGAGCGAGTACGCCCTCAACGCGAAGGCCGTCGATTTCACAAACACGGTGGCGACCCTGAAGAGCCCAGGAGGCGGCGCCGAGCCGTGCCTTCTCAAGAGGACCTCCGAAGGGAAGCTGGGTGAGTCAGTCGGGTCAATTAATTGTTGGATAGTTTAAGGATTGATCTGTGGATTAAGCTCAGCTCATCTGATGTAAGCTCACCCAGGCTCATCTGACATAATCTAACTCGTCGTCGTCTCATCTCAGATCTCACTCACCTTTTGTCACCCATGCTCACCATGCTTATACGAAGAATCGTGTCATCTAAGCTCATCTCAGCTCATCTTTTGCTCACTTCATCTCACCTTACATATCCCACACATATCCTCATCCTACCTGAGCTCATTAACTAACCTAACATCACCTCAATTCACCCCATATATCCCCATCGTACATAAACCTATGAGACCTCTCCTCGCATACTTCATCATATCTCCTTCTTCATCCTCAGCTCATCCGACACATTTCCTATTCTTATTTCACGGCTGAACGGGATTTTATCTCGAAATATCTGGTTGACGTAACGCTTCTGCGTCATTAAGCTTCCTCCCTCCGTCCACTTTGTTGTCCTATAGACCTGACCTCTTAGTTAATCGAACTAGAACTGTTATGGCTCAGTCTCGGTCTTTTGCTTCAATTGGTCCCTATCTGTGGAATGAGCTTTGTCCATCTGTTCGCTCTAAAATTCTATCTGGTTGTCTCTCATCCTCTTTGGCTTTTCTCAAATCCTATTTCTTCTCGCGGGGCCTTGCGCACTGGCAGCGCTTCTGAACGGTTTACCATAAAAGAGGCGCTATACAAATGCCCAAACACAATACAATGCAATACAATACAACACAATACGTCACAACACAACACAATGCAATACATGTATTTTTATATTATAATACAATAACATGCGATATAATAAAATACATGAAAATACAATACAATAAAATAAAATACATAAAAATGCAAAACAATAAAATACATGAAAATACAGTACAATAAAATAAATACATAAAAATGCAAAACAATAAAATACATGAAAATACAATACAATAAAATAAAATACATGAAAATACAATACAATAAAATACATGAAAATACAATACAATAAAATAAAATACATGAAAATACAATACAATAAAATAAAATACATAAAAATAAAATACAATAAAATAAAATACATGAAAATGCAATAAAATAAAATACATGAAAATACAATACAATAAAATGAAATACATGAAAATACAATACAATAAAATACATGAAAATACAATACAATAAAATAAAATACATAAAAATACAATATAATAAAATACATAAAAAACAATACAATGCAATACAACATAATTCAACACGATACAGTACATTACCATACAATTCAATATCATCATCTTAGCCTCATCTATCCTGATCACACCTCGTGCGTGGCTCTTGTAGGGATAGCCTCGTTCCAGCCCAAGTCGAGGGGAACCTACAGCGTCGTTGTGACCCAGGACGGCAAGGACATCACTGGCAGTCCCTTCTCCATCAACATCGATGACCACCACGTCTGCTCCGCTCACAAGGTCAAGGTCACGGGCGCCGTCAAGGACGCCGTCGCCAACAAGGTCAACAACATCGGAATCAACATTGCCGAAGCAGGTTGATGAGGCTGAGATTGATTGGCATCTTGGTTGGCATCTGGTTCTGTTAAGACGCTAAGTGGTTAGGATACGGAGGCTGTTAGCTCCGCGTTGCTGGGTTCGAGTCTTGCTCCCTGTCGCTGTCTATGTTTGTCTGTCTGTCTGTCTATCTGTCTGTCTGTCTATAACTGATGTACTTGTTGTCCCCATTTATGTCTATCTATATGTTTGTCTGTTTGTCTAACTGCCTGTCTGTTTATTTATAAGTCTGTTGATCTGTCTGTTTATATGTTTGTCTATTTCCTACTTCATTCATTCATTCTGCTTGCTTGCCTTTATTTACCTGCGTTTACCATTGCGTCATGGTTCACCAGGCATCTCGATGGAATTACCTTCAATTATTTGAATTTACCTGTAGGTCATGGCTCGCTGAGCATCTCGGTTGAATTACCCGCACTAATTCAATCATTCATTCAATAATTCATATAAGAGACTTACATAGCGCCATTATTATGACTTTTATTTACTCATGAGTGCTCCCGATCCAACCTCGGCTGATGAGAACAGCCTACGAGCTAAAATTATCTGAAATTTCCATCATTTATCTTTTCATTTCTTTAGGTGACGGTTTTCTGAGCATCTCGGTTGAGTTAACTTCACTTACCTGTTCTTACCATTAGGTCACGGATCATTGGGCATCTCGGTCGAGGGAGGTCATCGGTCGGACCTGGATCTGAAGACCAATAGCGCCACTGATTACACTCTCCACTACAAGCCACACGAACCAGGAGTCTACCTCATCAACATCAAGTTCGGAGACGACCACGTCACCGGTAAAACATAGGGCACCACATAAACATTAGGCTATCTTGCAAATATACTGCATATACAGAAAATGTGTTTATTTAGCATATGTTAAGTGTATATATATATATATATTGTGTATATGTATGTATGTATGTATGTATGTATGTATGTATGCATGTATGCATGCATGCATGTATATATGTATGTATGTATGTATGTATGTATGTATGTATAGTGAGCTACTGTATGTATTAACTTCGTGTGATGTGACTCAATGCGATATAGTGAAATATAGCATTTGCAAATCAAAATCGCGTGATTGTTTGGTATTTTGATATCTGATATTTCTTGAAATTTGATATCGTCCTTCTTTCAACATTTTTGGCATGTAAATGCGATGGAATAATAATGTATGCACTGCGCTGCGCCATAATCTAATGCAGTGATAATTTAATATAACGCAATCTGAAATATAAACTATTGCCATGCTATCTGGCACTGTAATGTAGTTAAGCATTTGCGTTGCTGTCTTTGGTGCAGTTCAGGCTAATTCAATGAGAAATATCTGAACGTTTAATTATCAGCCATTATGTGGTGGATGGACAGATGGTATCGAGATGTATTGTAATGCAGCTAAGCCTTTATGTTGTAGTCATTGGAATGTAACCTGATGCGGTTGATCCAAAGAGAAATATCTGAATGTTTTACATAGCGCTTTAACAGTGGATGGCATTGGCTAATGGTTTGATTGTTCCTTTTGGTACCTGTAGGGAGTCCCTTTCTCGTCAGCGTTGGTGGCGATCCTTCTGGTCGAACCCGAGAGACGGTCGTCAGAGAGGTGCACAGTGTTACACAGGCTGCGCCAGGTACCCCGTGTCACCTGGAGCTCAAAATTCCAGGTAGGATTACTTCAATCGTAATCGTAGCACTGCACGTTTGTATACTCCTCAGGAAGACTCACCCAGTGTTGTCCCGACCTGATGGTTATTGTTAGTGCAACTGCTATTGTTGCTGCTGCTGTTCCTGTCACTGCTACTGTTCCTGCTGATCCTGTTACGTTACTGGTCCTGCCACTTCTGCTGAGCCTGTTACTGCTATTGTTCATGTTAATGTTCCTGCATCTGTTCCGGTTACTTCAATTGATCCTGTTGCTGCTGTTTCTGATAATATTCCTACTATTGTTCCTGTTACTGCTACTGTTCCTTTCACTTTCAGCGTTACTTTCATTGTTACTTTCATTCCTGCTTTCATTTTTCTCGAAAATCCTCGTTATTAATTCTGCAATTGCCATTCTCATATTTTACTAAAGAATTTATGTTAAATGTTTTATCCTTTTGAAATACTGTCCTACCTGTGATCTTCGTTGCATCACGGTCGTTTGAATATCCTAATTGTATCCATAGTCATTACCTTTATTATTGTATTTAGGTTGTGACCATTATTAGTAACAATAAGGTTAACAATGGCAGTCATTATTGTAATGACGTTGACGGCAATAAATAGTGACTATAGCAGTAACAACGACGGTAACTTTAGCAATGATAGCGACGATTACCATAAAGGCAACAAAAGGTAGTAACAATTGGAATATCGATTTGAATGGACAGGTACCGATCCTCTGGACATGGAGGCGACCTTGACATCTCCAAGTGGTAAGGCGGAAAGTTGTGAGATTCGAGGGATGCCGGACAACCTGTGCAGTCTCAAGTTCACCCCAACGGAGGATGGAGTGAACACGATCAGTCTCAAGTTCAAGGGAATCCACTTCGCCGGTAATTCCCTGGCTTAGGTCCAAGTGTATCAATAAATGAACGAATTGTCAAATGACAAATTAACGAATATATTGAATTAGTTAACATTCTAATTAATGAATTTAAAAAACTAATATATTTCTGAAGTAACTTATTAACTAAATACTTAGATAGCACACATTAATAAATTGACGAATTATCGAATTTTACCAATTACTGAAACAACCAAGTAATGAATTATAACAATGTCGAATATCATGATAATAATAGTCATATTAGACGTTATTATATTATTCTTAAATAATGTTAAAGTTCCTGAGTTATCCTATGTATCGCTGGGCACAAAATAATAATAATAACAATAATAATAATAATAATAATAACAATGACAACAACAATAGCAATACTACTACTACTACTACTACTACTACTACTACTACTTAACATAATAATAATAATATTAATAATAATAATAATAATAATAACAATGACAACAGCAATAGGAATACTACTACTACTACTACTTAACATATTATTAATAATAATGATAATAATAATAATAATAATAATAATATACATCAATTGATTTTGTATCTGCACAGGAAGTCCATACCAATACACTGTGGGAAAGATTCCATCTGGTGGATCGCACAAGGTGGAATTCGGTGGACCTGGAGTAGAACAAGGAGAAGTCGAGGCCAAGAGTAAGCTCACCACATGTACATGTACTATCATAGTAGAAATGACGGCGATGATGAAGCTCAACATTTCACGGTCATGATTGATACAGATATTGCAACTGCTGGAACCGACGCAACCTATAAATTCAGAGTTCAACTCACGGACTCCAAAAGCGGAATATTTGAAAAATTTGACTTTGTTTCCTTACCCTACTATGTCTTTCTAACGTCATTCTACCTTAATGTACCTTATATTATAATTTTTGGTCTCAATTACTTTGCTTCAACTTGCTACCTTACCGGGGAATCGGGTAGTGGATTAATTTGTAACTGTTCTTTTTTTGTTTAGACGAATTTAATATCTACTATCGCGAGGCTGGACCAGGCACGATTAGTATCTCGATCGAGGGACCGTCTAAAGCCCAGATTGAGGCGGTTGACCGCGGAAACGGATATATTACCGTTGGATATGTTGTAGCAAAAGAAGGTAAGACTTGCCGACACAATAAATTAACGATATGAATAGATATCGAGGATGATATGGATGGGTGTATGGATGGATGAATAGAGTTGTATTGGATATTGCAAATACAATTGGAAATTTTATATGTAATTGTAATTTAGTGAAAAATGGATGCATGAATGGATAGCTACATGTAGATAGAAGTGGATTGGATATTTCAGATATAATTGGAATTTAAATCGTAGTTGTAATTACTAAGTCCCAAGTTAGCACGTATTTCCAGTTGGTGTGGAATTAGTGGAGTGGAATAATGGGCGTGTGGGTGGGTGATTGGATGTGGCTGTATATGACGGAACTTAAGGACAGACAGACCGGCGAAAAGACAGACGAATAGAAAGCAGACTGTATTATGAGCAACTGTTCCTTGTTAGATGTTGCAAACAGTTACCTGGTTTGCTTGTTACAGGTGAGTATGGTGTTCACGTGAAGTTCAACGATGAACATGTCCCTGAATCTCCAGCCAATGTTCGCGTTCTGCCAACAAGTATGGACGCCAAGAAGGTCACTCTTGTCGGACTTCGCGACCGCGGACAAGATGTAAGCTATACTTCAACCAATCCATCCAATACTTCATTCATCACCTACTTAACCACCCAATACCTCAATCCGTCCACGCACCCGCAAATTCATCACTCATCCAGTGCCTACACAAATGTACCCTCTTACCTACCTAATTACGTTCCTACCCACCTACTTACATACCTATCTACCTGCCCACCTATCTATCTATCTATCTATCTATCTATCTATCTATCTATCTATCTATCTATCTATCTATCTATCTATCTATCGAACCATCCATACATACATTTTCATTCATCCACTCACCCACACTAAACTTTGCTCATGTAATACAAGAGATCATCTACGTCTGGTTCAGAATTGATCTGAACCGTTCTGTTGCTTTTCCAGCCTGGTAAGCCGGTCGTGTTCAGCCTGATGATGAACGGTGCCAAGGGTGAACTGAAGGCATTCGTGAACACTCCCTCAGAGACCGAGGAGGATGTCTTCTTGACGGACGTCGACGATGATCGCTACGCCGTGAGGTTCATGCCGAAGGAGATCGGGGTCCACTTCATCCACATCAAGCTGAACGAGGCCCACATCCCCGGAAGTCCACTCCCGATCCTCATTGGAAAGATCGGAGCTGATCCGGCCCTTGTTTTTGCCAAGGGACCTGGACTTGACGCCGGAGAGTCCGGTAAGTTGGATATGGCAACCATATTTCTATTTGGTTTCTCGTTCATCTTTGTGCTTTGTTGTTTATTTGCAATTTCGTCGCTATAAGCTGCAACATTCATAATTATTTTCTTACTTAAGGATCTTATTATATCACTTCTTCACTCACTAATATCAATCAATTTCGCGTGCTTTATTTTATTCACCATTCCTTGAATCAAGTTCAGTTGCCTTATTGTTCATTTACAATTCAATTGGTGTAAACCTGCTTTGCTTACCTTACAGGCAAGGCATCGAAGTTTACGGTGACGACGTTGAACGCCGGTGCAGGGACGTTGGCCGTCCACATCAACGGACCCTCGAAGGTTGCCTTGGTTTGCACGGAGGTCCCCGACGGCTACGAATTCACCTACACCCCGATGGCTCCTGGAAGCTACATGATAATGATCAAATACAGTAATGTGACGATTGCTGGGGCACCGTTTAAGACCGTTGTAAAAGGTTGGTGTCCATTCTGTTCCCCGTCCGTTGCTCTAAGTGATGCAACGTGTCATTGGTCGGTCACGTTGGTTACTAAGGCAATCAATAACCATATCGACTATATCAATGGGAGAGATGAGTGTGATTTTAGTGTTAACAGTAGTAATGGCAGTACTTGTAGGCTACCAAAGCAATATAAGATCTCCGTGCATGGACCCTGCTTGCCTGAGATTCAAATCTCTGATCGCGTCAATTAATGTACAAGTACCAGCTAGGAACACAGCGGAGCAACAAAGAAAGAAGAGTTGGGAAACCAGGATCCTAATAATTCATTAAACTGTTTTGTCCTTGTTCAGTCATTCGTCCTTATGTTCAGTCAGTGGCGTCCACAGAGAGGGGTCCGGAGAAAATTGCCTCCAATTACACGTAGGGGGGGATAATTTTTTTGTCTTAGGGGGGATATTTTGCCTTCTATACCCTTGGGACCGGGGATTTGCCTCCATCACCCAGGGGGATTGACGCCCCTGTGTTCAGTCGTTCCTTTGCAATTCGTGCGTTCGTACGACCAGCAGTAATAACACGCCACACATTATGCGAATTTTAAACGGGTAGATTCATTCCCTTGTCTATATAGTCTCCGCTGTGCATTGTTGCGCAGGTGAGGGAAAGAAATCTGAAATAACAGAATCGTCCGGATTGTTTGTCGAGACCGTCGAGAAGAAGCCAGGAGAGACGAAGGTCAAACGTTTCCACGGAGACGCCGGTAGAGTGGTTGCCCAGGGCAACGGACTCAAGAAGGGTTTTCATGGCAGGGCAGCCACGTTCACTCTAGACGTCAAAGAAGCGGGTAAGAAAAATGCATCCGGGGTTGTTAACTTTTGATGCTTCTACCATCTGTTTGGAGGCGGTTTTCAATGGGGGTCAATCGTGTCAGAGGTTTTAGCGGTGTTATGGGTAACGTAGTGAAATATCGGTAGACTCTGAATAGAGTTGTTAACAGTGATGAATACCTTACAAAGAAAACACGACTTGATAAATATCGGTCAGTGACGAATGACAATTTGTATAAAACAATGATGATTAGTATTACTGTAGCAATTATATAAGAATAGCAATAAATAAGACGGTGAGAATAATTATAAAACAGACGACAAGATACGCTGACTGTGACAGCACGAATAACAATAGGCAGGAACAGCAACACGAACAAAAAATTACAGCTTAATATAATATTGATAACAATAACAATTAGGCCTATGGCGCACACATAAATGATCAATTGCAATTCAGTAGTAGGTTTACGGTAGGACCTATTCTTATTCTTTATAATTCTTCATTTATAGGAAATTTGCCATCAACTAACAAAGTTACTCTAGAAACGAGACTTCGATTGTAGGCTATCCGTGACACATTGTTCACTACACCCTGTCAAAGATCTTTTTTACCAATGAACAGCACGATATTTATCTTGAAATTTAGGTCAAGCGCTGTTAACAATGGGGATGATCTCACCTTCCGGAAATCCGGTTGGCGAAATATCGTTCAAGAAGCAGCGACCAACCGTCTACAATGTCACTTACAACTGCCAGGAGAAGGGCGACCACACCCTGACGATCCGTTGGGGCGCTGATGACATCCCCGGAAGTCCATTTACGATCCCCGTATCGTAAGGGGTTAAGCCCGAAGATTATGTCACTTTGTCGGGGACACTGAATCGTACGGACGTCGGTATTACTTTGTGCCTATCCTAATTGAGGTTTCTATGTCAGGGTTTCGGGATGCGAATGCCAGCAATCTGATTTAAATTCAAAATTGTATCCTTGAACTATGAGTTTTAAAGATATAGGGTAAGAAATTCGTGCAAACAAGCAAATTAAGAGCACAATTTTACCTGTCCAGCTAGGTTTGGAGTAGAAATAAAATAGGTACGTAACATGGGAGAATTTATTTCGTTGTACCAACACGGCTTTCAAGTACCACTTTTGGCGACATTTCAAAGGCAACCTGTATGTTGTTGTAGCGCTTGCTTTTTTAATTCGCTTCTTTTGGATCAACGGGAACCCACAAACATTATCCCAGCACCCTTGAGTTATCCTTTGTTCGTTGTCACGTCAATTCCAATTTTAATTGTACCTCTTTCTTAAATCGGCCCTTCTTAATTTTACTCTCAACCAGGCACATCCCAAAACGAGTCGGCCTCGCTTTCCGCACCAATCAGAACGACAACTGAATCGTTTTCGTCACGCATATATAATTGGGTCATTTCCAAAAATGTATCAAAACGTGATGAACTTTAATTTTCGACGAACTTTCCCCAGAATTTGTTCTTCGTGTTTTAGCTGCCAAGATGTACTTGCCCCAGATACATAACGAGTTCATTAATATTATGAAATTGTGTCACGGCATGAGAACGTCACATCCTGTTGAAGCAGGCAAAACACTGGCTCCTACAGATATGTAGTAGATTTTAATTTTCGGAATTTTATTTAATACAAAGTCAATATATATTGTGTCTATTTTATTAATTAGACTGCAATGTGACTGCCGTATGAATTCTCTTTTGTGGTATACACATGCTGTGAACGAGAGATTATTCAACCCGATCTCATTTTTGAAAACCCGAGTACTCAACTAAGGGTCGAGTCAAATGTTTTTTTTGGATACATTGACCCCACAAAAACTAATTTGCTTATGGCGCAGTCTGCGTCTAAAACTGGGTCGCTTATATCGGTCAGTCGCCTATAAAATTAATGAGGATCATTTCCCTATATGGGTCAAGGTAGTTGTTGGCTAAATGCTTTGCTTGCTGCTCGGTCCTAAAATTGAAGTTGTTTATTGCGAAGGTCAGCGGCGTTATTAAAACTCTTCGAGTTTAGATTTATTGAGGTTGGAACAGCTTAGGGAACATCTGTAACTACTTGTCAGCTTCAGAATATCGAGGTACAATGTAACATTCAGATGTGCTGCTGTGGTAAGGTTTTCAGCCAGTTTAATCTACTCAAATCTCAACAGGGTCGAGGTTATACGTATGATAACTACGTTCGCTAAAAGAAACAGTGTAGATAATTATACTGCTAAGCTTTCTCATGCTGTTCTAGTGATCTCAACTAATCGCTAGTGAACTATTTGTTAGAACTCGTCAAAGAAAATGGCCGCCTGTTTGTATTTTGCATTTTACGAAAGTAGTAGTTCCTAGACTCACAAGACTCACTTGTTCCTTTGTTTTCATCCAGCCTTATTTAAATGATTCCATTGTGTTTGCGAAGTAGTTTAGAACGTTGAGCGTATTTTTTTATTATATAATTACAATTGAATGGAAGAAAAAGGCTTCTCTTACTTGAATGGTTATTGTGTTGTATCAAATTAAATACTAGTATGGTTAAAGACAGTAATCGTAGGCTATCGCAATATCCAAACTTCTAAAGCGCCACAGTTGCGTATAATTATACCGTGATAAAAAAGAAGATTCGGTATTTAAATTGGTAAATTCAATTTTAAACTTATATAGCTCCAGCGTTTTTCCCAAACAAGCCAATCTAGCACAGTTAAATACATAATTGAGTCATTTCGAAAAATTTGTCACAACCTGATGACGTCGATGAACTTTAATTTTCGAAAAATTTTCCCGAGAATTTGTTTTTAAGGTTTTAGCTGCCAAGATGTATTTGCCCCAGATACATAGCGAGTTCATTAATTTTATGCAATTGTGTCACGGCATGAGAACGTGACATCCTGTTGAAGCAGACAAAGTACTGGCTCATACAGTACTGTTTTGTA
Organism: Bimastos eiseni; assembly: GCA_959347315.1. NCBI lineage: Eukaryota > Metazoa > Annelida > Clitellata > Crassiclitellata > Lumbricidae > Bimastos > Bimastos eiseni. The sequence continues at coordinate 69,120,959 of OY365806.1, read as the reverse complement.
GTAGATTGTAATCTTCGGAATTTTATTTAATACACTGCAAAGTCCATACATACTGTGTCTATTATATTATTGTCACATGTTCCTTAGCCTATATAAGGAACTTGTCACTATCAAGTACATCCAAATCCCACATGGCTAAGTCCGAGTTTAAAAAGGCGCTATATAGCCTAATTTGCCAAAACTGGCACAAACAGCTTCCATGTGTTTGATGGAACTGAACCCATACCAACAAAGTGGTGATATGAAGACCCCATCATGCGCGCCATAATGTCGAATTATTAGGATAATCGAAATTGTAAGGCATACTCGAAACGCTGAGGTTCAGCAACCCACAGACTTAAAATCTGGTCATTGTCTCCTTGTAGGCCTAACTACTGAGACGTCTCGAATTTAGTTAACAGTCGTTGCCAGACCATTGAAAGTTACTCCACGACCCCTCACAAAACCAGAAAATATTCCCCACTTTGAATTATTGGTATTCTCATTAATCTGTCTAGATGGATTCGCCTATAGTCTACCGTGTTCTCCGTTAAGAACATCTTCAAGCTATCAAATCAACATCTGATAATGTAGTCACATCTAGGAACAAATAAACTTTTATGGCATCAAACTGCAAAGTCCGCGATTCTTAAATTTATGAATGAAACAGAAAGCACCCCATTCTAACTATATTCCTACCAATATGTTTATAGGCCTATACTCAATATAGGGCATACACTGTGGGCGGTGCAAAGGGGTTGCTTGAACGTCATAAACATATAAAGAGATTTACACGAACATGGGTCCACAAACCCCGCCAAGTATTTTTAGCTAAATGGGTTTCGCAGACAAATAGCCTAACACTTTCTTTTATGTAAACAAACTCGTTAGGTCTATATCAAATCCTCGTCTTGTTTTTCGGAATGAGGGACCATCATCTAATGTGCAACAGAGATTCGTTGATGTTCCTTTTCGACGTCGCATTACTGTGTTGTATTTAGGTATTTATGTAGTGCCTCTAGTAGGGTGAGCCCTTGGTGTGGCGACGTGTTTCAATATAGGCCTATATTCCATCGCCGTGCAGATTCTGGCATTTCTTGTGCATAAGGTCGTACACGCGAAAACTGACTCGTTAGCAAGTTGTCCATTATTTTTATTTTGTTAACGAGAAATTGAGATCTCGATCTGAACCTGTAAACACTGACTAGATTCATTCAATCATTCATCTTAAAATTTATATAGCGTCCCTCAAGAAGTCTATTCGTTCCAAACCCAAAAACATAGATGTCCTTAAAACCTAGCCACTCGGCTTACTGTGCATAGTATTTATTCGTGATTACATTTAGTATCATATATAGGCCAGTGCAGAGAGCGCCTCTGAATAGATGTATTGAAGAAGCGCTATATAAATGTATGATTACATTACATTGAACTACTTTAAAACAAGTAGAAGAAGACTCGTTCATTCATTCTTTATCGTTCATTCGTTCGGCCACTTCTTCGGTCACTCTTTGAGAGGAAGTCGTGTGTCCTCCATCTTTGCAGTGTTGGGAACTCCATCGCCGCCGTGTCCTCGGGGTTGACGGTCCCACGTCTGGATAACGGAGGAGGGTGACGGAAATTGGCTTCGCTTTAAAATGTACCAATCTCCGCACATTGCTCACATATCGCACATCATGTTGTTTCACATTTACTATATATTCCTATCTGACCCCTAAATTACCGCCAACGCTCGTGAATAATCCTGCTCCCTGCGTTGGCTCTCGAGTGGCACTTTACGAGTTTAGTGATTACGATAATGACTTACTTCGTACCATGTTTCTACCTTTACTGCTTTGCATACCTTTACCTTAACTGAAAACGCTTTCTAGAGCTTGGGATGTTATCTTCTACCGTATATCAACCCTTCCTTGTGATTACTGTGCTTAGCCAAAGTGAGTGAGTGTAGCTAGAAAGCTTTTCCGATAATTACGAAAGCTTCTGTGTTGTCTAATCAAGTTATTGTCACTCGAAACCTCCAATGCAAAAGTGCTCTTAGTTACTAAGTTTCCCATCTGTCTTTCTGTCTCCTATCTATGTCTCACTGTCCGCCTCGCTCTCGTTTTGTTTTTATGTTTCTGTCTATCAGTCTCTGTCTTTGACCTACATTGTACACCACAGCTTGCACTATGCATGATGGTGTGTACATAATGTGTTCATTCGTGGATTGGTTTGAGCACTTTAACATATGTGTATATATTTATGTATGTATGTATGTATGCGAGTATGTATGTATGTTTGTATGTATGCATGTATGCGAGTATGTACGTGTGTATGTTGGAATGCACATTTCTTTATGCATGTATATATATAGGGCTTATTGGCATGTAGGTCTATATATATATAGGTCGTGTACACGCATGTTTGTATATGCTTATTAATGCACGTTGGTGTGTATGATATACTCATCAAGGTTCAGTCATTAATAAACATATTCAAACGCGACCATATGTTATATGGTTGTGTTTAAACATACGCATGGGCTATCATATATATATATATAAATATATGCACATGTATGTATGTGTGTATATGAAAATGAATGTCTGCATGTATGTCCGAGTGTATTTCTTTGTGTGTTAGCGTGCATTTTGTGGCATCTTCTGCCGAGGAGGTCAATAGTGGCTCTCGTAAGTGAAGTGCCCGTGTTGTTCTTCGACGGACTACTTTCAGACTGTTTGCGAATGATGAATCCGCCATGCAGGTGAAAGTCACAGCGCACAACCCATGTTTAGAAAACCCATGCTGGTATGGTAGTCTGCAACAGTTGAAATATGTACTTTAGCAAATCTAATTACGCCTATGGCCAGTCTAGTCTAATCTAATCTTGGACTAATCTAATTGTACGCAATTCAATGTAATGTATTGTAATCCAATAAAATCTAATGTATTGTAATGAAATTAATTTGATATAAGCTGATCTATTCTAATCCATTCCAATCTATTTTATTGTAATGCAATGTTATGAAATCTGATGTAATATAATCCAGTCTATTTCAATCTTTTCTAATCTAATACAATCTAGTGGTTTAATCAGCGCCGTTGTCATGTATACTGTTTGGGTATTAGTCAGGAACCTACACTATGTTGCATTAAGCGCTGTGCACTAAATCTCTACAAACTGTCTTGAAATGAAGACGACGACGACGATGATGGTGATGATGACGATGATGATGATGACTAGAAGAAGAAAAAGAAGAATAAGACAGTGAAGAGGAAGAGGAGGAATTAAAATAGTAATTTTCTTTAAAAAAAAACAACCATTCGCACATCGCTTTTGTGAGTTACCGTAAAAGGCGCTATATTAAGCGTACAATCATGGTGTAAACGTTACTGTGGGTGTGTGTAAGAAGCACCGCACCAACGACCCCTCGTCACCTTCTTCCAGCAACCTCATTTACTTTCGTTGTTTCTGCACAGATCGTTCTGTTCGGTATAATCCATTCCTTGGTTCGGTTTCTATTTTAAGAAACAGTTCTCTCCCTCTCCCTCTCCCTCTCCCTCTCCCTCTCCCTCTCCCTCTCCCTCTCCCTCTCCCTCTCCCTCTCCCTCTCCCTCTCCCCCTCTCCCCCTCCCCTCCCTCCCCTCCTCCCTCCCTCCCTCTCTCCCTCTCTCTCTCTCTCTCTCTCTCTCTCTCTCTCTCTCTCTCTCTCTCTCTCTCTCTCTCTCTCTCTCTCTCTCTCTCTCTCTCTCTCTCTCTCTCTCTCTCTCTCTCTCTCTCTCTCTCTCTCTCTCTCTCTCTCTCTCTCTCTCTCTCTCTCTCTCTCTCTCTCTCTCTCTCTCTCTCTCAGCTCAATAACTCTTTCAACTTCATCTCTCCGTGACTTAACGCGCAGTAGAGAAACAGATATAGACGAACGTACAGACAGACACGCATAGTTCGTCTTTCGAAAACTAGTTTCAATCTCTGTAAATCAACGCCGCATTGCGTCTATAACCCCATCGCGTAGACTGCTCATTAGCAGCAATGGAAGAGAAGCTCCATGGCGCATCATCTGGCGAATCACAACGTCGTGCGCTGACCAAACAGCGCAGCTGATTGACCTGTCAGCTGCTAAGGGTCGTACTATTCACTGTTGTTCCACTCAGCAGCGGGTCAACGAAGATGCAAACCGTGGACGGATGATGACGTTCAGTTTCGTGTTCGTAGATTCATGAGAGTCTCTTTCAAGTATACGTGACAGAATCGGTATGTAGGCCCTACGTATGTAATATGTATGTATGTATTATATAGGCCCATATATGGGCGACCTACATATCTTTCGCCATCAATTTTCGCCATCAACTTATCGCCATCAATTCCACTTCCATTTAGGTATATTTCCTTTCATCAAACCGGCTCCATCTAAGTAAGTGTAAGTCTTTCATCAACTTTTATATAACTTTTGCGGCATTAAATGTTTTTTGACCATCAAAACTCAGTGGTTGCACTCATTAAAAGTGGTATAACTTTTGTTCTGTTTGAAATATTTTAGTAAATTTTTGACGTTATATGCAAATATGAATTGGCTTTGAGCAAAAATTCGTAGGGGGTTACTTTTTTGACCCACCTTGTATGTATGTACTTTCTTGGGTAAGAATTAATTAACGTTCATGCAAGCATGTATATGGCCAGCATGTATGCAGGTATACAACTATGTATAGAGAGAAGAGTTAAAGCTACCATGCAATCTTACTATTCAGGCGTCCACCGCCCGTACACGGTGCCTCCCCAGACAGCTGAAGCAGACCGCCTCGCCCAGCCTGGTCCGTTGCACGCCGCATCCGCATGGACCAGTACGCGTGTTCGCGGCGTGGGTATCACTACGGCCTTCCGACCCGACGGTCGGGGTCTCTCTCTCTCTCTGTCTATGTCTCTGTTTCTGTCTCTGTCTCTGTCTCTCTCGGAGACCGTTCTATCTCCTTCCCTCGCGTTCTATCTCGTTTATCGTTAGGGCGGTTGTGGGCCGAATTATGACTGACTCTCTTAACGGATTTGATTAAATCTCACTGAGTCGCTGACCTGATGCGCTTTAAAGGTATCATGGTAGTCTGCTGTGTCCCGAACACTCGTAAGATTCCTCGCACAGGGGTCCTCGTTTCTTTGCGAATGTTCGCTCCCATTGTCTTGGACACGGTAGCTGTCTCAGTTGGATGCGTTGGTGCCAACGGAATAGCGTTTTATGCAATTGTCTTTTAGTGTCTGTACGTTCCATCTTCTGTGTTGAGCTTCAACACTTCTTCTATTAAAACATAACGGTTTCTTCAACGAGTCGATTGTTTCAGCTGTAAAGGTATGATTTTATTATGATTGTCCAGTGTTTAGTATGTCTCTAAATTCGGATTTAAGGCTACTTGCCTGTTGAATTTCAACATTTGAAACGGTGCCATCTATCGATCCATCCATCGATCCATCCATCGATCCATCCATCGATCCATCCATCGATCCATCGATCCATCCATCCATCCATCCATCCACCCATCCACCCGCCCATCCATCCTCCATCCACCCGCCCATCCATCCTCCATCCACCCACCCATCCATCCATCAATCCATCCATCAATCCATCCATCAATCCATCCATCCGTCCGTCCGTCCGTCCGTCCGTCCGTCCGTCCGTCCGTCCGTCCATCCATCCATCCATCCATTCAATTACTAACCACTCAACCACAGCGTTCATGAATGGGAGCGCTGCTGCCGTAGAATCTATTGCAATTCGATTGGCGCGGACGAGAGGCAGGTGCTTGGGATCGAGTGCCCGGCTGATGGGACCCCGTCAACGACCCTTCCGTCAGCTGGCGTCGGATGATGGCCATGGTGCGGCAATGACAAGTGCCCGGCGGATTTTTATAGGTAAACAACGACATACAGGGACAACACACAAGTACATGCACACACACACACACAAACACACGCACACACACAAAAACACGCACACACACAAACACACACACGTAGACATGGACACACAAGCAAACACGTGCAACACACATACACTTGAACTAGCGTGAACTCTGAACTTATATATAATGCATTCTCCAATTATTTGTGTGTGTGCTGATTCTTGCTTGGATGTGTGTATATTCATTCATTGAAGCAATCATTCATTCACACAAGCAATTATATAGCGCCTCTTCAGGGTAACTACTCAGAGTTGCTCTCCACTCCAGCGTAGTGAACGTACCCAAAAGGAATTGTCTTAGTACAAACATTTCTCTAATATCGTTGTCTTATCATTGATCCAATCTTCGTTTATTTAAGGGAAGTGTATACAAAACAACGATAAGGCCAATGTTGACGCATGGAGCAAAGATCTGGACATTGACGAGGAAACAGAGGGATGTTTATTGAAGAAAGTGGAAATGAGATTGCTGAGGTGGATACCACGAGTCTCGTTTTGGGACAAAAACGAAACAGCCAATTCATCACAAGTAGATCGTAAAGGACTTTCACTCACAGGTTAAACGCTCATAGAACGATCGCTCTTAGGACTTTTATTCATACGGACTATCGCTCATAAGCTGATAGCTCATACGACACTCGCTCATAGGACTATCGCTCACATCTGTTTCGCAAACCGTCTGATCGCAACACTGGACATTCATATGTTTGACGATCACCAAACATGATGCAAAATATTCAGTGATCGAGCAATTAGTATACAAAAAACAGAAGGTAGGTTAATTGGTTTTTATTGTTATTGTTAAAACAATGTTTTCCGAAATCAGAATAGCTTTAAAGTTAGTCAAACGTATTGTTACGAACACATCATTATCCAGCGTTCTATTGCCATAAAGATCTGAAACTAGACAGAAATGTGAAGAATCGATAACACATAACACCTAAATATTCGAATGTTCAATGTTTGTAAGATAAGGTAAGATAAGATAAGCTCGTAAATAAGTGAAAATGGCAGTTCCGTAGCGACTGAAGAAGAATGTGATAACGCCGGGTGCTCTGTTGTTCCACTCCAGTGGCACTCAAGTAGAAGGCGGATTTGTGTTTCACACAGTCAGTCTGAAGTATAGCTGGAAATTTCCACATCGTTGGGTGACTGCAATCACTGCACTGGACCAGTGCTTGCGGTACGTAGTGCCACCTTTCCATACTGTTGTAGTTCTTGCGATGCCGTTGATTTCCAATGTAAACAGCTAGTGTTTTATGTTATTTACTTGCTAAAATTGTTGCCTTTCGTGTCATATGAGTGATTAGCCTATGAGCGATTGTCCTGTGAACGAACGTCCGTGGATGTTGTTAATTTTTTAACTACACCGAAATTCAAAGAATTACGAGAGAAGATATCTATTACCAGACGTCGCAGTCGGAGAAGACAGAAGAAGAGATGGAAAGATACGATACAACAGGAATTGACACTTCAAAAATTGAAGACAGAATCAAGTGGAGAAGAATAATCCTTGAGATTATAGGGAGGCATTTATAATATATGCATATACCTGCCAAAAAGAAATTAGAAAGTTCTTGTTTCACTCATGGAAAATTGCATGTGGCTTGCTCAAGAACAGAAACTTTAAAATTTTGAATGTTTTAGCTCCTGGAGAAAAAATAACAAATATGGTTCAACCCGGGCGAAGCCGGGTACTTCATATAATATTCTATACATTTCGGTCCGCTGCTAATGACACTAATGACAGAGAATTACTCCTCATAGCATAAATCCATTATTTTTATTGAACGTATATATATATAGATATATATATATATATGAGTTCATATTATACGCAATATGTGCATATCGATATCTTCGCGCGTACACATTATGCATACAGATATGCCCAAACAATACATATTTATCATGCATGTATGATATATTTAGAATACAGTAGATATGCAACACTGCTGCATAGAATATTAATGAAAACTAATTGGAAATTGAGCTAAAAATCCGATGGCTTTGACATCCTATGCGCGATACGTGACGTGCTGTGCAAACACGATCTCCGTCCGATCTCGAGCACGAAGGAACGCAGCACCAACGCAACGTCGAGTGAAAGCGTTTTGTGCGTTTGCCGAGGACAAATGATGCGTTCTTCAGGTCCTCGGCAAAAGGGAGGAAGTGCCAACGATTGTTCAGCGGAGACCTTGTTGCGCAGTTGAGCACAATCATAATCGTAATCGCACTCTCTGAACTTCTAAAGCGCCACTCGAACGCTAAGCGCATAATAATAATAATAATAATAATAATAATAATAATAATAATAATAATTACAATAATAATAATAATAATAATAATATTTAATGATAATAATAATAATTACAAATATGTTCCTATTCAAACGCCTCTCGCTCACCATGCAGCGCCTTAACGCAATAGCGTTCAAAGGTTCATTCGCCATTTGTGAGAACGACGAGTAGAGCCAGTCCAGACTACATTTTCTTATTCTTATCAATGTTCTAGTCCCAGAGGTATCATGTATGCAAATATAAAGATGAATAAAGAAAATAATAACGACAACAATAATAATAACAATAACAATAATATTATCTATGAAAATAACAATACCAATACCAATAATAGTAATGATATAATAATAATAATGACAATAATAACAATAATAATAATAATAATAATAAAAATAATAATAATTATATAAAAACAGTAATAATAATAATAATAATAATAATAATAATAACAATAATAATAATAATAATAATAATAATAATCGAAATACAAGAAAAGGAACCACCATCACTAAAAGAAGAGATAAGACGAGCCATATTGAAAGCAGCTATGCGGAAGTCACCAGGCCCAGACGGCGTAGCCGCTGAGCTGTTTAGATTTGGTGGAGAAATGACTCTGACAAAACTACACGAGATATGTGTGGACGTATGGGAGACCGGGGATTGGCCAGAAGAATGGTCACAGTCAATTTTTATTCCACTGCCGAAGAAAGGATATCTACTTCACTGTGGTAATCATAGAACAATTGCGCTAGTCTCACATGCCAGTAAGATTTTGTTATGAGTGATACTGGAACGCATCCAGACCAAGCTGGAAACAGAGATCGCTGAAGAACTTTAGGCTTTAGGCCAAGAAGAGGCACGCGAGATCAAATTGTGAACTTAAGAATCATCTTCGAGAAAGCGAGAGAAAGGAAACAACCATTGTACCTCTGCTTCATTGACTTTACAAAAGCTTTTGACATGATTTAACACGATCAACTATGGATAACCATGATGGAAATGGATTTCCCACCCCACCTCATTCAGCTATTGCGAAATCTTAACAAACAACAACGAGCTACTGTAAAGACAGACGGAATTATGTCGACATGGTTTAGTATCAAGACAGGAGTTCTACAAGGATGTAATTTGTCACCAAGCCTGTTTAACATTCTGGCAGAACAGGTAATGCGAAAAGCACTACTAGACTACCACAATGGATTCAGGATTGGAGGGAAGACGATAAATAACCTTAGATATGCTGATGACATCGTGCTACTGGCCACTTCACCTGAGGATTTACAGGAGTTGGTGCAACGTGTTGGGATATCAGCAAAAGAATACTGTATGTTGAGTAACGTAGCAAAGACAAAAGTAATGACAAATAGCAATGACGCACTTTTGATCAAGGTGTACGGATACAAACTCGAACAAGTGGACTCATTTACATACTTGGGGAACAGAGTAACGAAGGACGGGGACTGCGCGAGTGAGGTAAAATCAAGATTAGCCATGGGAATGTCAGTCATGTTTAAGTTGGTAAGCCTCTGGAAGAATAAATCAGTCAGTACTAAAACCAAACTGCGACTCATGAAGGCCTTGGCTTGGCCAGTAGCAACATATGGT
>OY365806.1:68983654-69106154 GCA_959347315.1 Bimastos eiseni | reverse complement strand
CTGCCGGTCTGTCTGCCGGTCTGTATGTCTGTCTGTGTGTCTGCCTGTGTGTCTGTCTGTATGTCTATCTGTGTGTCTGCCTGTGTGTCTGTCTGTATGTCTGTCTGTGTGTCTGCCTGTGTGTCTGTCTGTATGTCTATCTGTGTGTCTGCCTGTGTGTCTGTCTGTATGTCTGTCTGTGTGTCTGCCTGTGTGTCTGTCTGTATGTCTGTCTGTGTGTCTGCCTGTGTGTCTGTCTGTATGTCTGTCTGTGTGTCTGCCTGTGTGTCTGACTCCTTGCCTATTCGCACGAAGTCTGTATATCTGTCTGTCTCTCAAACTATGTAACGTTGACCTTCTTGATGCTCTTTGTATTTGCCTACGCTACAGTTCGTGTCCAGCGTTTTAATACTATCGAATGAAGTCGTATCCTACACTTTCTATATCCTAAGATTCGCCCTCAGATCCACGCACCTGTCTCGACCTTTAAAACGCAAATGTCTTCTGAGCAATGCATCCGTCAAGTATATTTTAATACTTGAACAGCATCATGTTGCTGATAATTATACAATTGATTTTTAGTGTACGAGGCGTACGCCAAAGTAGTGATTTCAGTTTAACGACAATGTGTGATGACGAAGAATCATTAGCGTCGCCCTCCTCCCTTTACCATACTTGGGACTAGCACTGTCAGAGTGCGAGCAGTGGAGGAGTGTCACGTGTTGTATAATTTGTTGTCAAAATCGTATCTATTATTATTGTTATCACTATTTTCATCTGACTTTATCGGAGATTTGAATTTCTGGCTTGCAAGAGGTCCGTGCTCAAGGGTCATGACAGGCGTGGCAATCATACACCGGGGCACCAGTCAACTGATTGGACAATGAGACGGGTCAAGGTCGACCAGTTGCCCAACGCCCCCAGCAGTATGATGTCAGGAACGAATGATGATGATGATGAATATTATGATCATGCTTATGATTGTGATTTTGATCGTGATCATGATTATGATGCTGATTATGATGCTGATGATGCTGATGATGATGATGATGCTGATGATGCTGCTGCTACTGCTGCTGCTGATGATGATAATGGTGACGACGACGACAATGATGGTGATAACTGCGATGATTGTGATGATGAGGAGGAGAAGAAAGAAGAACGAGAATATTCTTTCGTTCATCGCTCTTCACGAGGACAAATCTAATTGCCAAAAACGGAACACAGTATGTTATTAGTTCGCAAGATGTTCACAGTCCATCCTCTGAGCTCCAAACAAAATATGACAGACCACAAGGCCACAAAAACGAAGGAGAGCAGCTGCTCGAAGCCCAGGTATATAAACACAGTCCTCGATTAAGGAGAAGGACATATATATGAAAACAGAGTGTCTATACCAGACAGACATTTTCCGTAGGGTGATGGAAAACACACTGGAGCGCAAAGCAAGGTGACCGAGTTTGATACCCGTATCACTCGTAAGGTTGATTAGTTCTTTCTTCAGCCGGCTTTGGTCAAATTGGATGCATTATGCTACAGGCGCCTTGCAGGGCTGCAGACAATTAAACTTGATTCCTGTAAACACTCGTCATCATTCGTTCATACTGTACTTGAGATCCTAATGTGGTTTGTCTGTTTGAAATTAAACGAACATTATTTTTTTATGTTCATTTTATAATGTGGGTCACCCATGGCTATATACCGGCCATCCCCCAAATACGCTCGGTAACCTGCTTGAGAAAGCTGGGAACTTCTGCGATGTACTTAGGATGATCCGGTTGGTTGAACAACCAGGTGACCCTGTGCAGCAGAGCGAGGAGACATCTATACTTGGAGCAGTATATGAAGTTGACAACTATTTATATATTATATTCAACCTCTGCAAACTCGCTGCGGGAACGTGAGATGTGAATAATCAAAAAAATACACAATCAAAAATAATTACAATTAATTAAAATTAGCAATTAGAAAACAGTTGGGCGTTAGGGGTAATGTTGGAGGTATGGGAACTTGGTGATATAGGGCAGTCGATAATGGCGTTGATCAAGCATTGTTGTTACAATACATTCCAAAACGTCAGCAGGGTACATTGATGCCGGAATTTGACTTTAACCTGAATATCGATTTAGTTTTGACTGAGCACTTGTATATTAGCTAGTTTTCTTAACTTAATATCTGAGAGTTTTGGAGAAATTTGAAATTACTGTACAATACAACTGTAATTTTATGATGACCTCCTCAAAAAATCTTCAGAGGTGAACCTTGAAGCCGGGCAACCAACAAGAATTAAAGGCAGACTGGAAGAGGTGGGTTTGCGAGCATGAGGAGGTAGATAGGTCCAAACGGAAAACTAGCAACAGTGAATTACCACCGGCGGAAGACAATGCGTGTGCTAGGAACAACATACTTTTCAGCAGATGCCGATCGAAGAGATGAGCGGCCTTTAAAATGGCAAAACACAGCCATGGTAGACAAGCAGGAGGGCAGATGCTGGCGGCGGAGGTATATAGGCTATGTCCTGTAGCAAGTGACATCCCTCTCAACAGACGAGCACGTGAACAGCAGGCGTGCGTTAGACGTAAGCTCCTTCACGACCCGCGTGCGCTTCATTTGTCCCATGTCAACATCTCCGAAAGACTAATGGAAAAACACCCTCCACTCTCAACGCTTCCGGCGCCACTCCTTGACGGGGTTCTTTGCCTCGCTCTTGACAAGCTCTCGAAAGGGCGCTCCATAAATAGCATGCCATGCACAAACACACATAGATATCAGGATGCCTTCACTCGTCTAAGGGTGTGTCACGCTCTCTCGTTCCAGCTACGATCTTTCAGTCCCCCTCATTAGTTGCCAGCGCTACGCAGCTTTATTAGTTCCTTCTCCACTATAGCCTTCCAACCCCAACCCGAGTGCTGGAGGTGTACCCTATTATAACCCTTCATCAGCGTCCCAATTCGTCCCTTTATTTTGTCTTTATTAGACAATTACTTCACCACATGCACACGTACGCTTCGATGTCACCCTCCATATTCAACGACCCTCCACTCACACTTCATTCTTATCACCCTCCAGTCTTCGATTACCCCTCTTCACCCAAGAAAGTCACTTGACTCCTCTCACTCTTCGCTCTCCCTTCACTCCCCTATTCCCTCCCTCTAGCTTCTCTCTCTCACTCTCTCTCTCTCACACACACACACTCTCTCATCACTCTACCCCTCTAACTCTTCACACTCCTTCAATTGCCCCTCACTCATCGCTCTCCCTTCACTAAACTTCCCTTTTCACTCACCCTCTATCTCAGCCTCACTCTTCACGCTTCCTCAACTCTCACCATCATCTCTCCCTCCCTTTACCTTCGCCCACCCTTCACCCCGCCGTCAAGCTCTGAATCTCTTCGCTTTCGTCTCTTAACCCTCCAACCCGGTTCTCTTACTCTTCTCTCCTTTGACCTCATTCAGCCGCCTAATCACGCCGCTCTCACACCACCGGCCGCACGCATCCGCCAGCTGCCCTGCGGCTGCGGGCCTCCTTCCCCCTCGCCCCCGAAGTCTCTCAGTCGCCCGGCTCATCTAGGCCTCTTTCCAGCGGACACGCTGATGGCGGTCGACGTGTCGTCTACGAGATCGGGCGGAAGAAATATCGGAAAGTTATGAGACGGACGGAAGTTCATCGAATTTGGTATGTACTTGGATGAGTGTTGAAAGTGGAGAAATCGATGCTGGGATGTATGCGTTGTTCGGTTGTACGCATTACACGGTAGTACGTATTCGCTGAGCTCAGCTGTTGGCCTGATTTGGGTCAGAGCACGCGATCTGAGCATGCGCGGTGACCCAAACTCCATATCCATAGGCCTATATTCTTTTTATTGCAAAGGCAATCTTTAAAAAAATGCAGAAATGCGACCACGAGAGATTTGATTTCTAAAGAGAATATTAAAAGTTGCTAGAATTGATAAGCAGCATTAACGATACAGAGCGATAATGAAGATCGTTATCGTCTTCCTCCTCTTTATCCCGGCTTGGGACTGGCACTACCAAAGTGCAAACAGCGGCGGAGTTTAGAATTGATAAGTGAACTAGCGAATATTTTTATATAAGAATCTGGGGATAAAGTGAGATTTGTTCTTGGGTGGAAGAGTATGTATAGGTGTGTTCTAGGTCTTAATTGATGAGCGAAGAGACGGCGGAAAGGATTTGAGAGCTGGTCTAGGACATTCTTGAGGTTGTTTGATATTGTGAAGAGATGCTTAGTATCGACGATAATATTATTAGCTATTGTTGAAAGAGTTAAGAATAATTGTTGTTCGAGGAAACTTTCGTGTTTGCCTTTGTTTGGAAGTTTTCCACTAGCTCTTTATCCGAAGCTAGAGTAGGACTCCACCAAGATGGAGGGGGTCGTATTGTTGTCCAGCTGTGGTACTGGCTTTGATGATAAAAAACGTAAAGATATTCGTTTATTTGCAAACTGACAAACTGCAGTATATTATGATTATATACTTAGTATGAGCGAACGGTGACAAGTTATCACAGGAGTCGAATTTAACTGTCAGCAGCCACGCAGGACGCTCATTAAGCCGTGCATCTAATTTGACCAACGCCGCCGCCTAGCGAAAGAAGTACTAGTCAACCTTACGGGGATACGGGTCTCGAACTCGGATCTTCAGATCCGCGCCCCAGTGTGTTCTACGGGTGGAAGAGGAAGACTGGTCATGGGCTTTAGGCTAGTCAGCTTAATGGACAGAGAATGGTTTTCTGAGTCGTCTGCGTAATAACTTAGACGAATAGCGTCGCCTCACTGCTTTTCCCCGGTGTGGACTGGTACTACCAGAGTACTCCTAGAAGTTTCGACACTGTAGGTCCCCAGCTGGAATTTGTCACCTCGGTGTCTTGAAACCAACTATTTTTCCCTTACCTCTGATCAGTTCCGTTATCACCTGAAAACTGTCCTCTTCGTCAACGAAGACGCTGGCCCTTGTCGGCAGCGCCTCTGGCTAAAGTGGCGCTATGTAAATGCCTCATTACGATTACGAGGAGTGGCAAATTTTGAAGAATTCGAGGGGAGGCTGTGAAGTAAAAGATTCTGGTGGGTAATTATAGAAGGGCGTTTCTGATTGACCGTTGAGAGATATGGGGGCCATGTGCGTTGAAAGAATTGCCCGTAGATTACGAGGCCTTTGCTCGTAACTATTCAACTGACAGGTCGCTAGGTGCAGATGACGCCGATACGCTGCCGCGTGGCTTTCTATCCACGCGTCCTAATAATAGCCTTTAGCGGCGCCATCATTTGCCTGTTCTCTTTTTATTAGTATTTTTACTCGCGTGTGTTTGAGTTCCCATTGTTCGCTCGTTAAAACTATATATATATATATATATATATATATATATTATATCAGTGGTAACGTCGTCCAAAGCTCTGTCTTGGGCCGACAAACTTCATCGTTATTGCCAAATATCTATACCAGAGGCGTCAGTCCCTCTTTGAGTGATGGAGGCAAACCTCCGGTCTCGTCTCCCAGGTGCCAGGAAGGCAAGATTCCCCTAAGACGCAAAATATGCCCGCCTACCTGATATTGGAAGCATTTGTCTCCGGACCACCTATCTGGACACCTCTGATCTATATTGCTATACACCTCTCTCAACCTCTCATTCCTATGTTCATAGCTGCTAATGGAACCTCACTGGATTCTCCTAATCTTTAGAATGCTATCTTCTTGGGATCAATTAAAAAATCAATTGTCATGTGACTATCACATACGAACTTTCTACCACAACCTGGGATTTCTGCTAACAGCGTCGCATCAAATAGCTCAAATCAAAAGAAATGATCATATTTCACCTTTATCGTAAGCTACCCCAACCTCAACCCTCCTATATCAAATGTAACTCTAGTAAATTCTCTATAAAGCCTGATATTCATCCTATATTTCTTGATCTCAAACTAACAGCACGCATAAACCACATCACAGGAACTTGCTTCTCCTTCTTCTTTGGTATTTAAAAACTCAAGACCCACGACCTTTTCTTCTCTGGCTTACATTGTTGTCACCATCAAAGCCAATACCACAGCATGATCACAATTTGCCTCCCATCTTGATGGAGTTTTACCCTCGCTTCTTACAAACAAGAAAAGACAGGAATAATATTAAAAGAGCCAAACGCTTAGGTTACATAGAACTATCCCTTCCAAAGGTCAGTGATTCCTATGAACGTCCTAACATAGCTGAAGTGTTACTCCTCTTTTCCATATTTACCCTTGTTTATTCTCCTTAGACTGCCTTTCTGTCTCTTGGGACTGACCTTTTGGATTTGACCTGATTTCAGATTTGCCTTGGTGTGTCGTCGGTTGATGCCCTTGGGCATTATTATGGCGGCGCTATAGAAGCTTATTAGTCATAGTCATATTACACAACCCCAAGCATGTTCTTCATTAACTCCTACCTCCACTCAAACCCATCCCCTCTTTATTCATCAATTAAGATTTAGAGCATTTTCTCCCACCAAAAGACATCTCTAGCTGTATTCACAGGTCATTACATATAAAAAAATATTATCTGCTTGATTCCCCGATGCCAGCAAATTTTAATAATATTTATTGTTCTTGTAATTTTGATCTCAGTTATTATTTCTGCGTTTGCAACAGATATTGTCTCAAAAGAGATTATAAAATCTG
This sequence comes from Bimastos eiseni, assembly GCA_959347315.1. Taxonomy (NCBI): domain Eukaryota; kingdom Metazoa; phylum Annelida; class Clitellata; order Crassiclitellata; family Lumbricidae; genus Bimastos; species Bimastos eiseni. The sequence goes on along the minus strand of OY365806.1, from coordinate 69,099,509 downwards.
TCTGTCTGTCAGTCTATCTGTCTGTCAATCTGTCTGTCTGTCTGTCTATCTGTCTGTCTGTCTGTCTGTCTATCTGTCTGTCTGTCTGTCTGTCTGTCTGTCTGTCTGTCTGTCTGTCTGTCTGTCTGTCTGTCTGTCTGTCTGTCTGTCTGTCTGTCTGTCTGTCCATCTATCCATCCATGTATGTGTCTGTTTATATGTAAAACATTAGCATTTTTTAGATCTAAGGATATACTAATTTACCTACTGTCGATCGATATATCCCAATCTCTTTATCTGTCTGCCAGCCTGCCTGGCTATTGATCAGTGTGTTTATATAGTGTATCTCGTATATATCTACTCATTTTGTATCCATCCATCGATCTATAATTCTTTCTGCCTGGATGTTCGTCTGTCTGTCTTCCATTCAGTATATTCGTCCTTCCAACCCACTTTTCCGGCCAACATTCCCTCCCATACTCAGTCCACCCACCCACCCATCCACCGATCCGTCCATCCATGCAACCATCTTTCCATCAGTCCATCCAGGCATCTATCCAGCCAGCCAGCCAAGTTTTCTTTCTGTCCGCCATAATTTATTACTCTCTACCATGCCTGATTTCCTTCCTTTTCACCCATCATACTTTACCGCGACCTAGTCCGTCCATCTTCGCCGACTACTACTGCTGCTACTACCGTACGACTACTACGACAATTATTACTTCTCCACTATCACTGTTGCTACTGGTTTAAATCACAACGACATAATAATTGTGGCTATGCATGCGACGTATATCACCTAGCGAATGAGCTGTTAAATGCCTGAACCATATTAGACATGAGATGACATACGCCATCTAGCGAATACACAGTCAACTACATCTTAATGTTTCTTTTATGCCTGCTTTTGCTACTCTGTCAACATGCCGAAAACTAGTTTCTTGACCTTCCTTATTCTGCCCTACCATTTCTTGCCATACCTTGCCACACACCACCTAACTCGACCCAGACCTATCCGGTACCAATATATAAAACTATCTTATTCCTTGGTTCTCTGGCTTACAATATCTTATCCTATTCGATTTTATCTTGATTCCACTCGGCTATGCTAACTTCCAAAATAATACTCCATTTCGCTCTGCCCTTCCCAACTCTATGCCCGCATCCCATTCAGCAATCCGCCTTGTCTTTCCAAACCTTAACTTAACAGATCCGCCCCTGCTTGCACTCTGGCTGTAGGCCTACCAGTCCCAAGCTGGGTAAAATACGGGCTAATCATCCTTGTAACGTCGTAACATTTCGGCAGCAACTGGCCAACGACCCGTACTCTCATCGTGCCAGTCCAAATCTTGGAGATACGAGGAGGGCGACTTGATGTCCTAAAGTAAGGAACAGCAGACCTGGCAAGGTTATGTAAGGCAAGGCAGGTTGTAGAATGGGGTGGGGCACAGAGTAGAGATTGGCAAAACTAAAGGAGTATTATTTGGGGTAGGGGGTGGGTGGGTGGGGTCGTATAGCCGAGGGGAGGTACGACAAAGTCGAATAAGACAATATATTGAAAGCTACAGAACAGAGGATTAAGATGGTTGGATAAATTTGCAGTTGGAAGCTAAAGAACAGCTAGAACATCAGAACTCTATTTGCTTGTTCTTATGGTTTGTTCTCTTGTTCTCTTATCCGTAGGTTCTGATTAATTGCGTCCGAATCCACCATCTGTTCCTCTCCGCCAGTCTTCCCAGAGTATGACACTGACGATGGTCTCGGTACGCAAGCCGAGCTGTACGACGTACCGCGAACTGACGGAGTACGGTAACGCCTTCAACTGCCTGATCTGCATCGAAGCACCGTCCAATCCGCGAGCCCTGCCCTGCAATCACGTCTTCTGCGAGGGGTGCCTCGAGTCCTACACGCGCCTCTTCGCGTCGGCGGAGTACATCGAGAGCGGCCAGATGCCTTGCCCGATCTGCCGCAAAATGACGCTTTCGATCGAGGACCTCCAGGGGGGTGATACGTCGTCGATGGAAATGACGCCGACGGGGGAGTTCGACGTCGCCGCCTCCCGCAAAGTGTCGCTGGCCAACGAGACGAGCCAGCGCTGTGAGGCGTGCGTGTACAAATTCCGCGTGGAGGAAGCAGAGTTCTACTGTTCGAAGTGCGCGATGAACTTCTGCAGTTCCTGTAAGCTCGTCCACGATCAGATCCAGGTCTTCAAAGGCCATACTGTTATCCACGTCCGCAACAAGGACACGTTTAACCTATACTGTGACGCGCATGCGAAGATTGTTTGTATGTATTTCTGCCACGACTGCGATAGTCCCGTCTGTACCGTCTGCGTTCTCCAGGGCCACCGGCAGCACCGCACCGCCAAGCTGAGGGAAGCGTTGGCCGGTAGGAGGGATCTTCTCAAGACGCTTCTGAATGACTTCGGGCCGAGACTGGAGCGGCTGGAGATGAAAGTGAGGAAGATTCAGGTCACAGGGAACGGACATCCGGTGAATGGGACGTCTTCCGTTAACGGTGGAATCGGGAGTCACCGGAAGGGGAGTCCGAGGTTTGGGGTTCCAGGGAATGGGTGTATTGCAATTCCGAAGAACGGGTGTAGTACGGCGAGGGATGTGGAAACGTGTGGAGGCCAGGACCGGATACGGAAGAAGGGAATGATGGACGATCCGCGTCTTTCGGCGGATTCGATGATGCTGAAGAGTCCGAGCTTCTCGAACGGAGACGGGGAGCAGTTAAGCAGCGACGGGTTCAGAGAGGTGCATCTCGAGGACCTTGCCTCGCACGTCCATTGCAATCGTAAGCTCTATGACCTCTCAACAAAGCTTATCGAGCTATCGCAATCGAAGAAGCTGCTCGCCGTCTTTCAGGACGTGGCGTCCAGACTTCGAACCGTCCTCGAACTCGAGTTCCACCAACTGCACGATGACCTTGAGGATCATCTGACACGGGTGATCGAGCTCTGCGTCAAGAGCGCCGACCCTCACGGATCGGACCTGGAGAGCGGGTCTAGTACTGCGAGCAGTATCCGCGCGCGGCACAGTTCCGGCGTTTCGAGCGCCTCTGGGGCGGAAGGTGATTGCGACGGGGCTTCCCAGTCGATGCTCATTAGACCGAAGCTGGTCTGGAAGCTGGAGAAGCAACGGAGTGATGTGGGAGAGATGTGGAACCCGTGCGGAGCGGCGTTCATTCGTGACGACGGTCTCATCGTGGCCGAGTACGACATGCTCAACGACCGCAACAACAAGCTGCGCATCTTCAACCGGGACGGATGCAGTCACGCTGTACTAGCCCAGGGACAGATCCAGCCACTCGGGGTGGCCATCACCCGCGAGGGACACATCGCCGTCACCGATTGCAAGGGCAAGCGCGTCAAGATTCTCACCCTGAACGGGCAGACGATTATCGACATAGGAAAGGGTCAGTTCGGATGGCCGTATGGGATCGCTGTCAACAGCAAGGGTCAGCTGATCATCACGGACGCATTTAATGACAGCGTTAGTATCTACCACGTCGACGGGAAGCGCATCCGAACGTTCGGCTCTTCCGGTTCCCAGAATTCCCAGTTTCGGAACCCCTACCACGTGGCTGTCGATGCCAACGACAACGTCATCGTGTCGGACAGCGGCAACAGCTGCATCAAGGCCTTCGATCCTTCAGGGCGATTCCTGTTCAGCGCCTCCGAGACGGGAGTGCGTCGCGCGTCGGCGGACCTGGCCTTCGAGGCGCCCCCCGATCGGAAGACGAAGCGACGGAGGCTGAAGGGACCGAGGGGTCTGTCCGTCGATCTCAGGGGCAACATCCTCGTGGCCGACGATTGCAGCCGCGTCTGCATGTTCGACGTAGCGGGGAAGTACGTGCGCAACCTACTGACCGAGGAGGACTCCGTCAAGTACCCAGAGGTCGTTCACTGCAGCCCGAAGGGGCTTCTGGCTGTCACGGAGTGGAACCCGGCGAATATGTATGCCGTTAAAGTATTCAAACTGTACGAATAGCGTCGATCAACTGCGCTCGTGTTTATCCGTGCGTGCATGTACGTGGGTCATTGTAATTATTTTAGGTTTATATAGCGCCTGAAAAACAGGTTCCAACAGACAGAGTTTCAAGTGCTTTAATACGGAATAGAGGAAGCGAAAGACCAAGGAACTTAAGATGATGGGTAGCCTATTCCTGAAAGTTGTTCCTACCACAGCAGAGTTTCTTGTTGGAGGTTGCATCTGGGGAACAATTGCCAAGTCGCCCTGTGCAGTATGAAGCGAACTTGAGGCCCATATTCCGATATAGGACCCACATAATGACCATGGAAAGGCTGGAATGGATATTTGATTTTAATGCCCTCAATTCAGGCGTCTGAGATTCAAAACCAACTTTTTGCCACGGTGATGCTACTGGAATTAACAATACCTCTTGACCCAGGATAGATCGCGTGCAGTTTAACTACTTTTCTAGGGTGATCAAAATTGGTTGCGATTCCTTAAAAACCTTGAGAGAGGCTACTGTGTTTGAAAACAAATCCGTTTGACCAGTGATTTGACACATTGGTTGAAATGCCTTTCTAATTGAGGCTGAGGTCATGTGGGATGAAGCACCCATTTCCTCATGATTTGTTATTTAGTTTTTCTCAGGTTGTTACGGTTAGATTATGAAATTAGTTGAACAAATTCTCGATGATATTGCTTTGGTGTATGAGTGTGGGTGTCAGTAGGCTAGCGTGTGTGCATATTGGCTAGAGTTTTGAGTTTCAAAGTTATGATATGCAAATAGCTGGGTAGAAATTGAAATGGTTTACTCCAATAGTTGGTATTATTTCTTATTGATGATAGTGTGTGCGATTGCATTTGATGGTTAGTGCAAAGTGTCTTTGATTTTGATATCGTTTTCTGCTAACTTCCAAATCATTAAGTTTAGATGTTTCAGTCTGTTCGTCTAATAATTGTTTGTAGACAATTTGAAATAATTAAGTGAAATATAAACCGAAATGGTATTTTTCAGTATTTAAGCTGTTACGTATCGTATCTCACATGATATAAAAAATTGCGAAGTCCTACTTTTTGTCATGCAAGCTACTAGCTCCTAGTGGGTACTGTAGAAATTATCATTTTTTTAAAGCAAGTCGATTCTAATCCTGAGACCTGCACTGACAGCAGATGCATTGGTTATGCAAAAGATGCAAATGTTATCAGTCGATGGAAATCAGTTGAAATAATATTAAGAAAAGTAATGGGTTGGAAATTTAGTCGCTAACACCATGGCTTCTTGTCAAAGTCTGATACTCATAATTTCGATGTTAGGAGTTCAGTCTGGTTTTTGTTCAGTAGAAATTAGGTAAGTCGTGAATGGGGAATTCAGGATAATATATATGTACATCGTAATCGCTGTCTCTTCATTGAACATATGGGCTACAGGATGGCTGGTTAGTTGGTGTTTAGCGATACTATGTCATAAGAAAGATAAATGTGATTAGCGTCGCCCTCCTTCCTTGTTATCAAGCAAATGGGACTGGCACTGCCAGAGATAGATCGAGCCGTGGCGGAGTAACATTACATCTAGACTACGTATTAGGCGAATGCCGTAGCATCAGCGAAGAATGGAAGTTGGCGTAACTGGTTGAAAGAATTGTTGATACTCGCTTCGCCTTTGTTACTTTGTTCCGAGGTGTCTAAATGGTTTTCGAATCTTAATATCGAGTCACTTAACTTATACATGTAAATATCACAGCTTTCAATCTATCTTACCAAGCTTAAACTACTCACCTATCTCACGACCAACGATTTCTACCATGTCACCAGGTTGTTTCCGATGTTTGACAACCCCGGATGCTTAACTGGCGCCAATATTTACCGTCCACCCTGACTTAATTTATATAGCGCGGTTAGATATTGTGGTATACCGGACACAGGTTTATGTGGCACGGAGGCTCTGAGAAATTTTTGAGATTTACATTACATTGCCAAAGAACTTTACTGCAGAACATTACATTACTGAAAACCGGTGCGATACATGTACATAGTAAATAACAATGTTGTTAAGTGTTTTGCGATCAGAATTTTTCCGCAATGTTTGTAAATGTTTAGGGAATGGACTTAGACAAGGGGTACGGTTTGACAGTGTGGGACCGACAAGATATAATATACACAATCTCAACTGGGGAAGAAAAATCATCACAATGCTTGTCAAGTTTCACTAAATGAACTTAACAATGGGCAGGAATCTGAAAATTCCTCCTTATTGGCTAACTTCATTCACACTGGTTAAGAAATTATAATCTAAGTCTTAGCGCCAGTAAATGTTCGGCCATTGGACTAGACATTTTTCTTGTTCAAGACGAGAATAAAGATCCTTATTGACTGACTTCGACGCCATATAATATTTGGTTTATACGTGGTGCCACCAGACTTTCTATGATGCCGCCAGACTTTATGGTGCCGCCACACTTTGTGTGGTGACAGAAGACTGTATTGTGCCACCCGACTTCTATGGTGCCATCAGACTTTATGATGCCGCCACACTTTGTGTGGTGACAGAAGACTATGGTGCCACCAGACTTTGTGCGGTGATAGAAGACTGTATGGTGCCAAGAGACTTCTATGGTGCCATCATACTTTGTGTGGTGACAGAAGACTGTATGGTGTCACCAAACATCTATGGTGCCACCAGACTTTATGGTGCCACCAGACTGTGTGGTGACAGAAGACTATGGCACCACCAGACTTTCTATGGTGCCACCAGACTTTCTATGGTGCTACCAGAATTTTTTTGGTGCCACCAGACTTTTAAACTTCCGTGGTTAGGATATGATATGCCGACCCTCCCACTGGCAAACCGTACCTCATTGAACACCGACACTTGACTAATGCTGTGATTGTATCCTCCAAAGTTCCGTTCTGTACAAAGGGTAACGTCACCTGACGTCGTCGTATATAACTATTATGGCTTGCATTGTCATCACGAGTCTGTCTTTGTTCTCGTCTTAGCTCAAAAGTACTTCTCTGTGCAGGGAATAAGAACTTAGATATCGTATGCTCACTTTAGATTTATATGGCGCCTCACGCAGAATAACCATTCAGAGGCGCTCTCAACATGGAAACCCTGAGAAAAGAAACGCCTTTAACGAGCGAGAAGCAGATGGAGAGAAGCGAGTCGTTGGTTTAACCCTTAGTGATGGAGGAAGGTCATCCCATGTAGATGGACCCACAACAGCAAACGCCTGGTGTTGGGCCAAGACAGTCTTAGTCCTAGGAACAAACCGATCAAGACGGTCAACAGAGCGCAAGGAACGAGATGAAGTTATAGATAATGGCTAGCGATAATAGAGAGATTATATGATTTTTATATCTGGTAGCAGGAGCTGAGGTCAGTTAAGTTCAAACTATGCCACTGCTCTCCTTTTGATCTTCACCATTAATCTCTTGTGAGTTGTGGACTCTTCCAATTATCTGTTGTGACCTCTTCCATTTATCTCTTGTGTACTCTTCCATTTATCTCTTGTGTACTCTTCCATTTATCTCTTGTGAACTCTTCCATTTATCTATTGTGACCTCTTACGTTTATCGCTGGTGGCCACTGTCATTAATTTTGCGTGATCTCTGCGCAAATATCAAATGGCCTCTGAATATATTCATGACCTGGACGAGCCATCAATAGCAAATTTTAAAACAGTATTCGGCCTGCATTGAAGAATTGACAATAGCGTTTCAGTAACGAGACAGTCATATATTATTGGCGACAAGGTTGCTTTGTAATCGTGCGTTTATATCCCATTGAATGGAGGCTCACATTTTGATCAAAGACGCCGTTGATTGAGTGATAATTGACCGCTATTCGACTCTGGTAAGTGCTTATTGATCCAAACAGAAAAAAACATGTGAGTATAATGATCAACAGATGTGGGAACACTAGGGACGAATAAAGGCCCTAAAGAACCTGCGGGCTACCATTATCTTCACACACACTGAGCAGCGGAATAGCAAGATAGTTCAGATTAAAAACACAACAGTACGCCCAAACTTCACTTAGGACTTAATTAAATAGGAAACGATCAGTGAAACTGTTAACAATTTATTTTTATTGTTTTTCAATTAAAGTTACACACACTATCTGAAACGGGTATGTCATTTGGAATTTCGTTTCATGCATATGGACCGGCACATTTAACTGAAAACTTGTGAGTATTGATTCTACCGTAGACAGGTCTAAGCTGTCGTAGGAGAGTATGTATGCATATTCAGGCGCTACAGGAATGTACCGTATATATAACACAGGCATATATATATATATGTATATAGTTCTCATTCCATTTTTACACTATTCCTAGCGCACACTCATATACTTCCACATCCACGTCACTCTCTAGGAAAACAAGCAATCGACTTAAGTGTACTCGCCAAGTGCAGAGTACCAAAGTGAAGTATCACCTCCCAGGGCAAGTACCACTTGAATTAAAACGCCCCCTACGCCAGCGTGTCGGTGGATTGTGGGTGGTGTAGTGGGAAGGTGGATGTAGTAAGCACACAGAGGCGTTGAGCAACAGTAGGTCTACAATAGAGGGCCACTACTATGGTCACTTCACCCCTAAGCGCCAATAACAGTGGACACGTTTTTGAGCGATTGCACACTCATAAGCAGTATCTTCGGATAAGATTTTAGGCCACACCACGATCTTGATAGCAGTGTCTGTTATACGAGAAACTAGTCGCACAAGTACACATGCACGAAAGCGTAAAACACTGTGTCCGAAAATAAAGGGACCCCCTAGTGATGTTATGAAAATAAACAGTAAATATTCGTCGGTTTTTTAAATTTCAAAATCGTTTTAATCTTGACATATTTATCCAAAAAAATTTAATTTATGAAAGCCCTCGTTGATAAGGTACGTAGCAGTTGCGTCTTCAAATTATATGTTTATGCCTGTGAGGTATTTAATCAGCTGGCCATTGATGCTTATAATGGCCAATGGCTCACTCATTTTTAAAAAATTGAAAATTCTGTAGATGAATTTTAGATTTTAGGCCGTCCATAAAACGTGAACGTTGATGCAATTGACGTCATTTTGACATCCTTACTGGATGTCAGGCTCATCATATTTTATGCAGTATTAAATTAATATGTGAGGATTAAAGCGATTTTGGAATAAAAAAAGTGACGAATATTTACTATTTACTAAAGCAGATAATTATATATATATATATATTATATATATACAAATGTTTACGTAAATACATACAAAATTAATGTGCATATTGACATATATGAATTTTACTTATGAACTAATGGAAATTATTACTATCAGTTATACACAATGTAGGACATTTAAAATATACTAATAACCACATTTTGATTACAATCAGTTTAAATTTAAAATGTCTCAATATTTGCTTATTAATTTTTCCCATGGAACTTCCGTCTAAGACGCCCGTCACTGTTCCGCCTTAGGGCCCGGAATTTCTGCTTTTGAATATGTCTGTTTGTATGCGTATATGCTTGTATGTTTGTTTATTCATGTAATGTAATATATATTCAAACATAGGGCCTATATCGCCGCTTCAAAACATCTACTCATAGGCGCTCTATTCGCTGCCCTTAATGATGTCTTTGTGCGTGAACAAGTAAAAATACATCCTTTAGAAAAACTATGCAGAGTATGCTGAAAAGAGTCACCAGTGGTGGGCCCACGCACAAGCGTGGAATCAGTCAACGGCTTTCGGTTGACAGTTGACAGATATCATGGATGTTCAGTGTCTCTGGGCCAAGATGTGTTGATGAATAGAGCGACGACTGTGAACGCCGATCGCAAACACGGTACATTGTCGACGTGTAGTCGATCGCTGGTGGAGATGACGCACGTCCGGACATTCGTCGAGGTACAAGGAGGACGTAGTAAGGCATTCATCGTGTCTTGGTCGGTAGATTAAATAACCATCAGTGACTATCGGTCAAGGTTACTCCAATGGCCGCGTAGCTCGTCCTCCACCGAGATGAAAACACTCGGCTACAGGAGGTGTATACACATACGCACAGCGAAAGTCGCTCGCATACATCAGAAGGGAAGGTCTGATGCAGTCACATGCCTCTTAGATAAACAAAATTTTTGTTAAAGCCGACGAATATATGTTTGTACGAGTGCATGTGTGCGTGTATGGACACATCTATACATCAGGTGTGTAGCAAGTGGGGGGGGTGTGCTCCGGTCCCCCAGTTTTAGTGCTCAGTGCCCCCCATGTGCCCCCAAAATCGGTTCTTTTTATGTTTATCCAATGGATTTTTAAGATTACTTTTGTTAAGATAATTTGTGCCCCCATTTTTAAATTTCTGGGAGGGGGAGGAGCAAAACTCAAAAAGTGGGAGGGCAAAAATATTTTTTTCCGCTTCTGCGCAATATTGTTTAAATTATGCTTCCCACTTTTCAAAACCTTGTTACACCTCTGCTATACATGTATATTTCTCTACATGTACTTATATGCATGTCCGTATGTCTGCCTGTAAGAACTATTTGTAGGTATATATGCCATGCACGCGTGCTTGCAAGTATGTTTGTTTGTATGCATCTAAGTATGCATACATTTGTGTGGACACGTATTATCCTTTTCGAGTACCTTGCCACGCGTTGGTCCTGCACGCTTTCATCCAAGTGGTGTTAGGGTTCAATAATAGAAAGCGTTCAATTCATCCGTAGACAATCGTCCATTTAAATTGTTTTATTGTTTAAGTGCATTTCTTTTGAATTGGTAAATCATATAGCCCCCCCGTGTAGCGATTAAGATATCCGTCGATGGTAGTTCAGCTCATTCCAGGGTAGGCCCACGACGGGTCGAGAACTAAATGGAAAGCCATGAAAATCTGCGCTTTTCAAGCATATCTTATTTATCGCGTAGGATGAGCGATAATCGAGATTTCTGCTTCACCAAGACCACTACTCCATTTCAGGCCCTCTTTTGTTCTGTCTCTCCTTTCATTTCCTTCCATTCAACGTCAAACACGTCAAACACTTTTGTACCACCCCTACTGTAACAGGACACCTACTTAGACTCGTGCTCAGCCAAACTCCTTTGATAAAGAACAATTTTAAGATGCACATAGGATTTTGAAGAGTCGACAGTTTTGTTGTCTCTAGTTTCTCAGCCAATAGGGTTTCGACTATGTTTCCCCGACTATCCTATAGTTTGTTACAGGCGCTATAGAATCATTTGATGAAATTTTAAAGGCTCGGAACCAGAATAATACCGCGAAGGTCACCAGATAATCAGACTGCTATAATATGTCTGCTATTCTTCAGATACAGTTATATATATATATATATATATATATATATATATATATACATTAATGACGCGCAATGATCCTGAGGGTTTGCAGCAAAGATATACGTGGACCTGACGACGCTATGGTCGTTGGCATACAGCGTAATATAATGCAATGTGTGTTTGAGGCAATTTATTTAGCGCCTTCTGATTTAATGCATTCAAAGAGCTTAGAAATGACACGTATCAAGGGCCACAGAGCAATAATTAATCTATAATGCAATAAATAACATTTAAAAACTCTTTATAAACATAACTATGCTACACTATACTATACTATACTATACCATACCATACCATACTCTACTATACTAAATTATACTCTACTACAGTATACAATGCTATACTATACTATACTGCACCATGTCATACCATACCATATCATGTCATACCATACCATATCATGTCATACCATACCGTCATATATTTCACTATATTATAGTATACTAATCGTACAAATAACAAAACTACCCAGTCAAATGCCTAATCGTTTGCTATTGGATTTTCCGATGACAGCAACAGATATTTCTCGATTTTATTATTTACATGAAGGCCTAACGGATGAACAGGTTTCAGACGCAGAGAGAAATCTGTAGCGCAGGTAGTTACGTGAGATGACTGTAAATAGTGCCGTCGGCAGCATCACATACTCGAATTTATAATAGTACTACTTTCTTGATTGCCATATTGCATGGCTTCGGATCATTAACGACAAACTGTCCGTGTGTACACAGTGATATTATTGTAAGCAAGTGCTAGGAATGTTAGAACTTAGGAGCATTGTTGCTGTTGCTCACAGCATCTGGAAGGCAACGGTTTGTTCTGCGATTACTCATCTCCAGAATGGCTTGATTACAAAGGTACATTTGTATAAAGGGACTTCTGCTACAGTAACTATGTCACTTCCACTTATGCTACTGCTACCAGTTATGCTGATAATAATAAATATTAAAAATTAGAATAAGTGTTTCTATTTTATTTACCCATAGGTGTGTATGATCCTTCAGTTCTAAAAAATGTTAGAAGAAAATAGAAAATTTTAATCATTTTTATTGTTTAACTCAAGATATCAATGATCCATTCCTGGATGTACAATTTATCTCTAGCTATTTATAACATTATTATCGTCATGCAATTGTTAATTCTAAATCATGTGTTGACAGCTACTAATTCACAACTGAAACCCAGAACATTTCATGCATAGAGGGATTTTACAAGATGTGACCTAGTATTGATGATCGACAGCGGCGGTACTGCACTTTCGACCCGGCGTTTATACGATAGCGGTACATCTGACAACGAACCCCTATCTCTCTCTATCTCTTTATCTCTCTCTGCTTCTGTCTCTCCGTGTTTCTCCCTCCCTTCGTTCCTCGTTATCTATCTGTCTCTCTGTCTGTCTGTCTCTCTGTCTGTCTGACTGTCTCTCTGTCTGTTTGTCTGTCTCTCTCTCGCTCTTTGTGTGTGTGTGTGCTTCATCTTGACGACACCCCTTATCTTCGAATACGCTGTAATAAGATCATATCTCATCGTTCAGCTGTGACCTAATCAGAGAAGATAACATAATGACCGATCGATATAAGAACACCGACAAACGGAACGAATGGCATGCAACAATAGGCCTGCAATCGAAGTCATACTTCCGAATTTTTCGGTGGCACTGGTTTAATCTTCGGAGGATTACCGACGCTGTATTTTAGTATATTGACTATCTAGGTCCTAAATAATATCGTTCTTTCTAGTTTAAATCAGCCAGGTAGGCCTATGCTTTCTCGGAATAATGAACGAGGATTATTATCTATTTACTTGCCGTAGTATATTGACCACTAGGTCCTTAGCTGTTCTTTATAATTTAAATCAACCAGGCATGCTTTCTTGGAATAATCAACGAGGAGTATTATCTATATGCTAACCGTATTATATAGTACTGGGTCCTATGTTATTCTTTCCGATTTAAATCAGCTAGTAGGCCTGTTATGCTTTCCTAGAATCGCTGAAGGGCAGTTTTATCTACGTACTCGATAGTCCAGGCTATCCAAATATTGGCGTTTTGAAATTAGACAGTGGTTCCTAAATTTATTCTCTATCTACGACGACACCGAACCTTGCCTTCACAGCAGGTATTACACGATCGTAGTTCAATATTTATAAGGCGCAATTCTGAAACTATAGGTGCACAGCCTCATCTTATTCACGAGTGCTTCGTCTCCTTAGACAGGTTGTCCATAGAGACCGTGGAGAAGACAGAGCATATGTTCTGAGATGGGCTTTGTTGGGACGAGATTGCTCAGGAGGCAGAGGTTGGAATAACAAGCAGAGGTGTCTGAAGCCAGACGATAGTGATTAGGTGGCTGTATTGTTGGGGGACATGAGGATAATAATTTTGTGTTCACAGGGACGTTTCGGCTCTACGTTGCCCAGATGTAGGAAGCGAGATCCTTCTAGTGGATGTATAATATGACGGGCACCTTGCATGGTTGCCAACAGCTATATTAAACTAATTTGTCATGCAATATCTGCAATCATAAAATGGTTGTTCTGTTTGAAATATAAAAAAACACGATGATATTATAATCATTCATTCATCTTTACACCTATAATGTAAAGCAGGTCACCCATATTAGTCATTGCTCTTTGTGAACTGCTCCACTTGCAGCAGTAAATTAATTATGTGTGCGATAAGAAAGATTAGATAGACCAGTGATTGGTTGAACGGCCTTTCGGAATGTTGTTGTCGTACAAGTCCAATTGTAGTAAACATATGTATGTTCCATTCAGCCATCTGATTTAGTAATTGATTGACTCATTCATTCGTTCATTCAATCATTATGTCATTCATTCATTCATTCATTCTTTCATTCATTCATTAAGTCATTCATTTATTTAGTTAGTCAGTCAATCAGTCCGTCAGTAAGAAAAATCAGCAAGTCAGTAAGTAAGCAAGTAAGTCATTGTCATTTAAATAATATCCCAATGGTTGATCGTGTGACAACCTGCATCGGTTTGCAAATTCCTTCGGTCATCCATTCAAAAAATATTGAACGAATATCCAAATTATATTATACATTGGTTACTTATTCCTCAGCACATTGCATCTCGGATTCCTTTCCTTGTCTAGCCCTTGTGGCGCTGCACCTACTTACCTTAGGGAGCCATGTTGCCCTGTTGCCAATAACCATCGCTAGGTCTTCCTATTGTCCCTTTTTCTCGGACTTTTATGATGCAGTATCGTGCTCTTTCGGTTGTGGGCCCCCTACTGCTTGCAATAGCCTTCTATTGGAACTTCGGCTCTTGCCTAAGAACTCTTTACCCCATTTTATATTCCACTCTGAAATCTGTCTTATTTGGCCGAAATTGAATCGGGAGCGCCTATGAGTAGGCCTAGATTTTTTGAAGAGACGCTATGTTGAGTTTCGCTGATAGATTGACTGATTAACTGATTGCTTGATTGATCGATTATTTGCTTGCTTGATTGATTGTGATTGATTAATCGATTGATTGATTGATTGATGATTGACTGATTGACTGATCCGTGCTATATCTCTATAATAACAGCTAAATTACTTGACCTCATTTGTAAATGAATGAAGAATCATTAACAATCCTGTTCAGAGGACATGCTCCGATGGCTCATAACTCGACGGCGTCGGTTGAAACTCATTTTCATTTTCCTGCTCCTCGGAATGTTCTGCTTGAGAATGCTTCTTGGGCAACTCTCCTCTTCCGCAAAACTCGATGTCGACAACTCAAAAACAGCCGACGATGAGGTAACCGATAATTAATTCCTCACCGACGAGACTCAATTGATCCGAGGCACGGTAATGGTAGTAGTTTCCGTTTAGCTACGACGTTGAGTGATTACTGAGATAATAAGCGTCGCCCTCTTCTTTATCCAGTTTTGGAACTCGGAGTGCGAACAGTGGCAGGGTTGGTGATTACTGATTAGCGCAGTAGCAGCTTCAATTTAACGATACTGTGTGATAACAAAGACCATTAACGTCACCCTTCTCCTTTATCCAGGATAGGCACTGGCACTGGCACTGGCAGAGGGCAGACAGTGGCGGTATTTCACGGGGGACGGCTAAACGCAGCGCTATTTTTTTTAATAAGACGATACGAAGAAACTAAAGAGAGTTTTCATTGTGAAGATAATGTTACAAACATGTAACTCAGTATTGTTACAATCTGTCTCTCTCTTGGTCTCTCTCATACTCTTTATATATATTATATATTTATATATATATTTATGTATATAAATTATGAAAATTAGTATGGACATGATCAATATAAGCTTATTTTGGCAATACCGGTGACCCTATTAAGGACGGAAGTGTCCCACAAGTTAGGGCCACCTAATAAATTAGGTACAGAGTTTAAGAGCAGTTGAGTATAGGCCAACAGGAAATAGAATGTGCAATAGAGTAAATACGTGCAATATACGGTAAATATATTTTGCTTATTGGAATGGGTCAGCCTTGCGAATCTTTAGCCTGCGATTACATTGTTCTTAGTAACTTATTATCTAGCGCGTGAACATCTCATAAAGTTGACCTATGTAGATGTGGACCAATTGATGCCAATCATAATGACATTGCTGTTTACTTTGATGATGTCGAGGATGATAACGAGGATAATGATAGGAGATGGAGAATAAAATGAAAGTACGTAGGCAAGAATAACACTACAATTAAATCGATATTTTGGAAGTAGCGGCTGTGGTGGTTGTGGCTGTGGTGGTGTTAATTGTGGTGGTAGTTGCGGTGGCAATGTTGGTAGTGGTAATCGAAAAGATGATGGTGTAAATGGTGGAAGTCGTAGCGATGATCATAAAGCCGATATTTAACGACAGTGGTTAAATTCAGCTGGATCCGCAGGAATTGAAATCCGGAACCTCAGTTTAGAGACACACCAGTTCAATCACGAGATCCGCCGCCCAATAGATGAGATATACCACCTAAATGAATGCTTTCTTTCAAAACTCAACAATACGCACATTCTTTCGCACATTTTTGCTTATCCGAATAGCAAGTAACGACGATATCGGCCATAGGTCCTAGGTTCGAGACTTATCCTAACTTGGGCTTAAGTTACAATTTTTTAATTATTTGGCGAGAAACTTAACCAATTCTTAACGATGGCTCTTTGACGTTATTCGCAGGCACTTAACCTGGAATATTTCGAAGATATCGGACACGAGAGACCTCAAGTGACGACTGTTGATCCAGACAAATGGTTCAGCTACCGCCCACCTGTTCAGTCGGGCGAGACGGATCAGCTGGGGAAACCATTCGACATCGATAGGTCCAAACTGAGCTGGAACATTAACGATGTTGGGTACGTGAGCCTAACTCCTGAAATCTTCAAGCAGTTCGTAGTGGTTACAGCGGCCAGCTCTTCCTTCTATCATCACGCATTGGATGCCATTGCAACAGTTCAACAACATCTACCGCATCACAGGATCTTTTTCTACGATTTGGGATCGAAAAAGAAGATCCCGATTATCGATAAGGTATGGTATCGGTGTTAAAATTTTATTGTGATTTCATTGTTATTGTTATTAGTACTTAAAACATAATAAAAATAATAATTGTTATTATTATTAGGCTATTATTGTTACACTGTTATCGTGGTTATTGTGTTTATCGCAATTATTACTATAATAATAATATTTATTACTATTATTTTCATTATCATTAGGCCTATTATTATTACTGTTGTTGTTGTTTATTGTACCAGTGGTTAATCTTTTCAATTGTTCCAGTGTATGTTTATTGTCTGCAGATAAAGGAGGCTTGCACCGTTACATATCGAGTCTTTGATTTCGCTCGCTATCCGAGGCACGTTCAGCACCTCAGGAACTACGCCTGGAAGCCTCTCATCATAACAGTAGGCAATGTGTCCTGTTAGAGTAATACTCTCATGTTTCAAGGAAACAATGGACGCAATGTTACGTGATGCAATAATAATTGCGATTATGATCATCATCGTTATCGTTTCCATCCGTCCATCGTCGTCTTCATCATTGTCTTTATCTTTGTTATCATCATCTTCGTCATTGTCATCTTCATCGTCGTCGTCGTCGTAATTATCATATCTCTTCTTCCCATTATCGCCACCGTTATCCTCATCTTCACCATGATCGTCGTAATCGACTCCGCATCATCATTTTCATCTTAATTATAGTCACAATCGTTATTTTCTGTTTCACCTTCATCGTCTTGCCGTCATCATCATCCCGTCATCGTCATCATCGTCATCATTTAAATCTTCATCTGCACCATCACCATCGTCATAATTACTGCTACGAGATCATCAATGGCGGAAAGGAGTGTTCCAGTTTCTAATACATTTTTGCCAGGAGCCAATCACCCCCTCCTAACCTCATCATTGGAAGGCGTGGCAATATACCATGAATGTTTTAAGTTGCCACATTGGCGGCTTGATGAAGGCCACCGAGTAAATTGATGTCCACAATGGCCAGTGGGGTATTATTTGGACCAGGGGTACCAAAGAACCAAACCGCTTAAAATTTCTGGCCGGTGCAGCCTAAACACAATTGAGATCAAAAGGTCGAATTAATCATTCTTAAGCCTTCATGAGTTTTCTGTGATGGCACTGTGATGGTTATTGATAATTCGTATCAGAAACACATTTTCAAAGCCTAATTCAACTGAGATCTCAACCCCGTTTTCTTCATGTGCCTTCGGTACTCTGGGACGCCACTGTCTTGCTGTCTTTGCTACTGGCCCGCCATCACAAAGTTTGTGCTGGACACCTCTCATCTATTTGGTCCGCTGTGCTTAAATCTAATTCATTTCAACCTCCACGAGGCTTTCAATCTATACATCCAATCCACGACCACTCAATCTTTCGCGCCTTAAACGAAAACCAGCTTGATGGGTTCTCTTCCATACGCTCTACTTACTTTTCCCAGATCTATACACCCTCACGTGGCATATCTGGGATCATCTGACATGACGAAGCGCTTGTGACTGAGCGTTTAAGTCCTGTTTTAGACACTTGGAATTCAAGCTTGCAAATATTACGACAAAAGATATTATTTATTACGTTGCATTTTTCCAATTACCCATACAGCAGATATGCAAAACAGCGCATTCTTTGTGTTGGGCCCTATAGGGTTGGGATGGCTCTTCACTAGAATTACGCTTGTTCCCAACATCGTGCAGTCGTATATTTATGGCCATTTGAAAACCTACTTTTATCTTACCTTTATCTTCGCTGGGCGTGGGAGAGACAGCTTTAGAGTATTTAACTTGAATGCGCGCTATATAAAATAATTATTGCCTGGATGAATGAGTTCGTACTCGTTGGGTTTCGTGATAGGAGCTGTTGACGGAATATCCAGGCGTTCTCTGGATCGACTCTTCCATCCGCTTCTTCTCCGGAAATCTATCCACGATCTTCCATAAGGCGGTGAAATCCGACGGAATGCTCTCCCTCACCTCCACCGGTCACTCCAACTTCGCCGTCACCCATCCTCAGATGTACTCCTACCTTCCCACCTCGATGGACGCCATGATCAAGACGGACCAACATGAGGCCAACTGCGTCCTACTCTACCGGACCAGACCCGCCTTCGAGAACGTCGTCTGGTGGTGGATGCTATGCGCCCTCGACCCGCTCTGCATTGCACCCACGAATAGAACTATTTGCGATGATCCTTATAGGTCTCGCAGCGTCTACGCCAACTGTCACCGCTTCGACCAGTCGGCGTTAAACATTCTGTTGGCGAACTACTTCGCCTTTGACTACATGCGCTACTACGGGTCTAAGACTGTGGCGAACGTGAAGAGGAGCGGTCTAGTATCGAAAGACAAGGCTATGGCTCGCATGTGTCCTATGTCGTTGAGGCCGAAATTCACGACCGTCTTTTCGAAATACCGAATGGCCTGAGAGATGCCGTATGGATTGGTTTCGTCTTTCGTTCAGCTATAATCTCGTCAATTTCGTTGAAATGTTGAGTTGTTAGGAAACGAAAATGGGTAGGCCTAATCGTAATCAGAATCTCCAAACTTTTAAAGCTCCACTTTAAAGCCAAGCGCAGGGCACCAGCTTATTCTCGAGTGCTGCGTCAAATCAAGCGGGTTGTCGAAAGGGTAGTCCGAAGAAGGTCAGAGTCCGTTTCCAGAGGTCAGAGGAGGCAGTGTAGCTGTTAAGGGGGTGTCGCTTGGTCGAGGATTGGAGGGTGGTTGATCGAGTGAGTCTGGGTGAGAGTTCTTGAAAAGGTGAGACTTGAGCTTTGAATGGGTAGCATTCGATGATTATCTCTCGGCACAAGGCTCTAGAGAATAATCACAATCATACGTTGGTATCAATCACTATTGTACACGGGGTGATCAATTTATTTGACTCCAACAGACTATTCTGGTCACCAGTCAAATGTGGGAAGCCATTTTCTAAGGCAGCTATATCGAACGTGGTGTTCGATATGACGAACGTGGTATTCGATATATCGAACGTGGAGTTCGATACTGCGACTGTTCGATGACAATGCTATTTTGCAATCCATTGACACTGCACATTTGGCGATTGAAGTGTTTCTGTTTGACGGTGCTTCGTCGTGTGGAAGATTATTGGCATCACCCTCATTCATCCAGGCTTTGGTCTGGGGCCACCAAATTACGGCAGACAGAGAGTTCCGGTTAATTAGATGTGGAGAACTCGCGATCGAAACAATTTCAGGGGCGAAGTGGAGCACCCGTTGAGACCATATTTTAATCTCAGATGAAGTTGGGCTGTAGGACAAGTGTATTATGTATGTATGTATGTATGTATGTATGTATGTAGGTAGGCGTATGTAATGTATGTCTAACCCAATCTATCGTTGAAAATGTATCCGTCTATGCTAACGAATCTGCATTGAATAAAACGATGATATAGCATTAGCGAACCATACTGCACACTGCTACACTTTATGATACTTTATTCTGTTTACGTTGCTCAACTAAACATACATAGGTCAAACAAGGAGACCCGCTAATTAGGCGACCATTGCTATGAAGTTTTGACGACTCCACTTATTAGTGCCCGGCATGCGAGGGGGGACCCAATCAATCCTCTCCATCGCCGGTTAAGTCATCCCACCGACAACGCACTCATTGTAGAGGTGTCGGTTAGGGGGCGCAAGGGAAGCAGAAATCTACTACCAAATTTCGTCGTGGTTATAATTTGAAATCCGCGGCCTCTCGATTGACAGTCCAGAGCGAACCTTTTTTCTATCAAACACCGCATTCCAGAATACCCTTACATTACGATTTGATAATAAGGACAAACTGGCAGTGATATACGCATTTATTGCACTTTTAATATCGGCCATTAAGTCTTTTAAGCAGCGGCGTATAACAACAACAACAATGATAATAATAATAATAATAATAATAATAATAATAAATAATAATAATAATAATAATAATAATAAAATAATAATAATTATAATTAGTTCGCAGTATAATAATAATAATAATATAATAATAATAATAATAATAATTTATAATAATAATCATATTGATAGTACAATGAGAGTAATAATTGTAGGAATAATAATTATGCTACTATACTACAACTAATGAAATTAGTGATTATGTTTATTTTTTTGCCACTGGGCAATTTTTTCATCACTTGATGGATCAGAACTACATGTACGTATTCGGGTTAAAGAAATAATAATAATAATAATAATAATAATAATAATAATAATATGAAATTTCAATAAAAATAATATTATTATTAATTTTATTTGCTTAATTATTTGAGAATGCTAATGAGACTCGGTAGCTTTCAGAGCACCACAGATATTTAGAAAAAATAATACTAATAATAATAATAATAATAAAAATAATAATAGTGCTCCTATAGGAATGAAAGCATAATCTTACAAAATCAATGTTCAAGTGTTGCATAGACATTTTGGTGGAACACAATCAATATCGTAAAATAGAGAAAGATCAATAAAATGAGAACGATAGAGCGTAGTGGATGAGAGGTAAGATGAAAGAAGAGGGTCAAATTCAGTAACCTCCATAGCGCCGATATTACAACGAAGTCAGTATCAGTCTTTAACTCTTTACCCTGGCAAAACGAAACCTTTATATCCAGACGGATGAAATACACTTAACCATTACAATAACAAAATGATGATTAATAATAGTAGTTATAATAATAATAATAATAATAATAACAATAATAATAATAATAATAATAATAATATAAACAATAATGATAATAATAATAATAATAATAACGGTAATAATAGTAATAAAAACAATAATGATAATAACAATAAAAAAAAAATAATAATATTAATAATAATAAATTTAATTTTAATAATAGTAAAATAGTATTAAATCGGAATGCAGCAAAGGGAATAGCAACAATGAAAACCATCTCCTCTATGGTCACTCTCATCGCCATCATCACCATCTTTTTCATCGATATAACTAACACCCTAATTCCTCTCTTCACCACCCCCAACTGCCACCACCATTGTCATCATCTCTTTACAATTTGAACAAACAAACAAACAAATTCCAGTCTGAACAAACGCAGCATATCAGAGTTAGACAGTTGAAGAAGCACTTGTTCATTTCGCTTCTTTGCTCTTGACACTCAACGTGAGACTCGCCTTGGTCCAGGGCCTTCTCAAATAGGCATCATAGGTGCTGGAAGGCACCGCCGTACTATTCAATCCGGGCCGACACACCATGAGGTCCACACTAGCATGATCGAGCCTCAACACGTTGTGTACATTCGTTGAGACAATGTACCGCGTGTGGTTAAAGGCGAAGTAGTTGGCCCACAGAATGTTTAACGCCGACTGGTCGAAGCGATGGCAACCGACGTGGACGCGTCGAGACGAGTAGGGGTCATTGCAGTTCAATCTGTTCGTAGGTGCAATGCAGAGCGGGTCGAGGGCGCATAGCATCCACCACCAGACGACGTTCTCGAAGGCGGGTCTGGTCCGGTAGAGTAGGACGCAGTTGGCCTCATGTTGGTCCGTCTTGATCATGGCGTCCATCGAGGTGGGAAGGTAGGAATACATCTGAGGGTGGGTGACGGCGAAGTTGGAGTGACCGGTCGAGGCGAGAGCGAGCATTCCATCGGATTCCACCGCCTTTTGAAGGATTTGTGTGAAGTTGCTTCTGGTGAAGCGAATGGAAGAGTCGATCCATAAGACGCCAGGAAATTCCTTTAGAATTTCCTGCGTAATTGTACAGGTATTATTACTGTTATCATTTTGAAATAATGTTTTTATAATCAAAGTTGTTTCTGCGCAAGGCCATGAAACTCTAATTGGGCCTAAACTGACCGTTTTAAATATTATCGTAAGCCATTATTAAGCCTCCAGTAACCCGATTGTTCTAATCTGAGGCGCCAAAAGCAGACATGGAGTTTCCAACTTGAAGGGCGACCGATAAGAACTGAAGCAGACGGCTGGTCTCAAGCTGGACACCTGTTGCTGCCGAGATCTAGCCCCCTATGGTTTGATGGCAAATCCCAGTGACTCGGCGTGCCATCTAACTATGGATATGACTGCAACAGTGACGAAAATTACGTGACTGGGTGATTGATGCGTATTTTCAGGTGACATCAGAAAGAAACACAGATCAATCAACCTAGGAATTGAACTTCGCACAAAATCAGTCCACCTATTGCCCAGTCATGGTGATCTACGCGGGGAAGGCTTTCGAAGTCTGAGTGTCAGCCGTTTTAGCCGGCATACTGAAAATTAGGGTGTAGTGAAATTCTTTTTTTCTGAACAGCAACTATTAATAGTGAAATAAAGTTGTGTTTTGTATCCCAAATGCACAGTTTAAGAAAATAATTTAAAAAATATTATGTCTTGAGGTTCCTCATCGGCTTGTAAAAAAAACGCATTTAAAAAAAAACTTGAAGCAGAAATTGCATGACGAAATATTACCTATTTTACTAAAAATTAACATCATAGAAATTATGACAATCTCGTATACATATTATACAGTAATGCACATTAGAAATATGAAACTAAATCATATTAGTGGAACTGGATTTGAATATTCAGTTAAATATGTTAACGTTTTGACAGGAAAATTTTGAGAATTTGCTACCTTTTCCTTTTTTGCCATTATTCCCAGTTTCCATCATACTAGTACTCAGTTTGCTCTCATTTATTATATTTCAGCATCAGCTGTTACACTTTTGTAAGCCTGCATTATATTTTGAATTGTAACAAACGATTGGGTGATGGAAATTAGATTCTTCCTATTACAAATTGCCTAACTTCATTTTGACTGTTGTAAAATTTGAACTGCAGGAAATAGTATATGTTTACTTTTTTGAAAACGATAAAAATTACTCAGTGTCCGGTCTTTGGCAGTTGTAATTAAGACACTATCAGACATTGTTCTACTCACCTACGAAGATATTATAAGATACTGTTTATTTGTGAAGCATGAACTCAAGCCGACAGTTAATAGATCTACATAAGAGCCTAACATTGGAGAATGGAGATATCTACGAAGTAGACTAGTTGCTGTTAACATTAATACAATTTCAACCGGACACTGTTCTGTAGCGCTCTCGACTAGAAATCCAGGAACAATCTCTCATTCTCGCTGGTTGACAACAGATAATAGACTACTACGCTCATATATTATTTTTTTACTAACCTACCCTCTCAAAATCTTGTAACTTTAGTAACATACATGATGCGAGTTTATGCTCCGTCATGGTTTAGAATTAAAATGAAACCATCTTGCAAAGATGGTTCAAAACACCTCTTTCAAACAATATATTCATCACGTTATTTATTGAAAGAGTTGCGAGACATTGTCAATCCGGTGATACTGCGATACTCATTCTTTACCCATTCTGAGAATTTATTACTCTCAATGACGAACACAAACACATTCGTGAACTTGGATTGCATCGAAACCTTGAAGCTAGGATGACAAAGCGTGCATCTATTCTTGAATTTGTTGTTCCCCAACTCAATTTCAATGCTCAAGTGTATACTATGACATGTTGGATTGAACAAAAGTTCAATTCATTGAATTACCACTGACAGCATACATTTCAGATGCTGACATACGAAAATATGTAAATATCGGTGGAATTTCCAAGATTGCCATGTCATACCCAGGCAGTCGAGGGGTGCGTGAAGGTTGTTAACGACGCATCAATGTCAGTTTGTGGACATGAGTCGCGTGATCGGTTTATTAGATCGCGCTTAGAATCTCGTCGTGTTTGATACCAAATCACAATATCGAGCGGCATAAATTTAATTTTCCTTAAATATTTTAGTGTTCGTTTGTACCTATGACTGATTGAAAAGCATGAATGTATAAAATAATATCCTCTTGTAGAACAGCGAGATATATAGAAATGACTTTCAATTGATTATAGATAATGATTACTGGATAATATTGTAGTTGTTGTAATTCAACTGATGGAATTTGCAATGCTATAAGAACTTCAAAATATGACATTTTGGGGAATTGTACCTTTGTCATTGCTTAACCCAAAGCTTTCAGACAAAACATGTTTCAATCTGCCAGTCACATGCTACCACTATCTGAATATTTTACTTGCCTAGCACAAATTGTTTGCTAGATATTTGACTTCAAACGTGGCACAGAACGCAAAAATACGGAATCTACATTTTGACCCCCCCTCACTTATATCTCGCTGAGGACCCTCAAGATAAATTCCAATCAGGGTGAAAATTTACCACATAGCTCCTGATATGTAGTGAAAACTATCCCTCACTATTAAATGTTTCAACGAAAATAAAATAAAACTCACCATTACCATCACTACACCCTACTGTTAATTCCAGAAGGGAGAGAAGAGCAAAAGAACCTCTTGCTTGACTTGGAGCTTAAATATAATGCAATTTGACTCACATATACGATAAGAGGTTTCCAAGCGTAGTTCTGCAGTGTGCGGACGTGATCCGGGTAGAGAGAGAAGTTGAATGCGCGATATATGACTCCACACAGTGCGTTGAACTACAAGCATATAATTTTATTTCAATCATTCAATCAATAAGCCAATCGGTAATTCATTCGCTTGCATATTCAAATATTCGTTCATTCACTCATTTATTTATCTATTCATTTCATTTCACCTTCGAAAGTTCATTTATTCTTTCATCACTAATAATAATAATAATAATAATAATAATAATAATAATAATAATAATAATAATAATAATAATAATAATAAAATTGTCTTCTAGAGGCAGTTGCTAGAGAGATCCCAGAGCTCTACCACTTTGCTCACGCTGCCTATTCAAACCGTCCACTGTTGCGCTGTGGTTCAAACACAATTCGATCCGAAGAAGGAACGCAGCAAGGCGATCCTTTGGGACCTCTGGAATTCTGTCTTGTGCTGCAACCGATACTGTTGAAGCTTCGTTCGGATCTGCGTATCGGATATCTGGATGACCTGACATTGGGAGGTAACAAGGAAACAGTGGCCGACGACGTTCAATTAATCGAGCAGGAATCAAAGAATCTGGGATTGCTATTGAACCGCAGCAAATGCGAAATCGCGTGTCACAACACCCAGATGCCGAACAATGACCCTGCGTTCCAAGAGTTCACGAGCATAGCCCTCGAGGACATGATCTTGTTGGGTGCACCTCTAATTTCAGGTCCAGCTGTGAACATGGTCGTTAATTCAAAGGCCAATGACCTCGAGAGGGCAATCGGAAGATTGTCCTTGCTTTATACACATGACGCTCTGGTTCTGCTAAGAAACAGTCTAAGTGTACCGAAGCTCTTGTACAGTCTGCGCACAGCCGTCTGCGCTGATTGCCCGGGCTTGGCTCGGTTTGATCAACTGCTGAGAGAAGGACTGTCAACCATTTTAAATGTGGACCTTGACGATGACCGCTGGCTCCAGGCTTCTTTGCCGGTGAGAGATGGTGGTCTGGGAGTTCGTTGTGCATCTACGCTGGCACTTTCTGCCTTTTTGGCTTCTGCTGCGAGTACAAGCGAACTCCAGGCATGCATCCTACCAACAGAGTCTGCTGAGGAACCATATGAACTTGCGAGTTCAGCACTCAACGCTTGGAAGACCCTGACAGATGCAGAACCACCAACAGGAGCAGCAAGTTATCGCCAGAAAGAATGGGACCTCCGATTCACAGACAAGGCATGGAAAGGTCTGCTGGATTCCAATAACAATCCATGCGACCGTGCTCGCCTGCTGGCCTCACGAGCACCTCATTCTGGAGACTGGATGCTAGCGCCCCCTGTGACTGCCCTAGGCCTGCGCCTCTCAAACGAGGATGTACGACTGGCAGCCGGGTTGAGGCTAGGAACGACGCTCTGCGAGCCACATTTGTGTCACCAATGTCAAGAGAGCGTCGACGCAAAAGGGCTCCATGGACTAATTTGTAGAAGAGGCAGCGGAAAACATCAACGACATAGCATGTTGAACGATGTCATCTGGAGAGCTCTTGGCAGGGCGAAGATTCCAGCGCAAAAGGAACCTCTCGGCTTGGTAGGAGAAGATGGAAAGCGACCGGACGGCGTCACGCTCATTCCTTGGACACGTGGTCGATGTCTGGCATGGGATGTGACAGTGCCCGACACCTACGCCAAGTCACATCTTGTCGACACATCTATCAGAGCTGGCGAAGCAGCCAAAAGCGCAGCTAAGACGAAGAGGCCAAGTATTCCACCATAACCAACACCCACGACTTCGTAACCCTCTCCTTGGAATCCGGCGGCGCTTGGAGCAGTGAAGAACTGCAGTTCATCTCAGAGTTGGGTAGTCGAACGAGTGCTGCAACCCACGATCCAATGGAGACGTCATTTCTGTTCCAACGTATCTCAGTTGTTCTTCAGCGTGGGAACGCCGCCTGCCTCTTCGGGACATTGCCAACACTCACTTAGCTCATCATGGGCGATAACAGCATAATGTGAAACATATATAATAATAATGATGATGATGATGGTGATGGTGATAATAATAATGACGACGATTTATAAAGTCCCCTATACGCGGTCATACCACTGCAAGGGTGCCTAACAAACCTACAGGAGGTCAGCAGGAAGGATGAGCCTTAGAGAAAAAGTACGACTTCAATTTAGCATTGAAGGAATCCACAGAATCGGCCGTCTTTATAGCAGGTGAATGACTGTTGAACACCGTGCACTAGCAGCCGAGAAAACGCGGTCACCGTTTGTTGGTTAACACTTTCGTTTATGATCATCTATTGCAGTGTCACTCAGTGACCATCTATTTTCGCTTTGGTTAGTGTAGCCCTATTTTAAATATTAACATTTCGCAGTGCCGTACGGAGCCCCTAAAGGGACATGGAAGAAGAATATTTTAACTCGTGCGCACGAGATACAAACTCGTTCCCACGACTTACTAAGTCGTGAGCACGAGATAACAACTCGTTCCCTCGACTTACTAAGTCGTGTGCATGAGTTTTTAACTCGTTCCCTCGACTTAATAAGTCGTGCGCACAAGAAAACAACTCGTTCCCTCGACATAATAAGTCGTGCGCACGAGATAACTACTGGTTCCCTCGACTTAATAAGTCGTGCGCACGAGATAATAACTCGTTCCCTCGACTTAATAAGTCGTGGGAACGAGTTGTTATCTTGTGTGCACGTGATAAAATGTTCCTCTTTCATGTC
The DNA here is from genome assembly GCA_959347315.1 of Bimastos eiseni. Taxonomy (NCBI): domain Eukaryota; kingdom Metazoa; phylum Annelida; class Clitellata; order Crassiclitellata; family Lumbricidae; genus Bimastos; species Bimastos eiseni. Next base: position 69,071,578 of record OY365806.1, on the reverse strand, counting down.
CCTTCAGGGGCTCCGTAGAAAGCATAGGATACGATTGGTTAGAATCGGCAAGATTCGAACTGATCATAAACTGCATTAGATTCGCATACACTCAACTTGACCGGATAGGCCTACTGTATTTTGTTGTTAACTGATTTAATAATTTTGTCCTTATAACACTTTATTTTGTGTTCGCTGGGCGGCGCTACAAGAATGTCATTTACAATAACAAAGGTCGGATTTGACCAGTTCAGAATACAGTGAGTGACTGGACTTTACCTTCTGCTCGACTTCTTCGTCGACCTCGTCTCTTTCTTCGAGGTCGTAGAAGAACAGAGGATTGTCTGGAAGGAACTTCTGAACGGTCGAAATCGCTAGAAGGCTTGGCGAGTAGAAGAAGGCACTCCCTGCCGTGACGATGACGAAGTCCTTGGCGAGTTCGGCGGTCAAGGTCAAGTACCTTACAGACGGTTTTCGCCCGAAGGTCTCAGCCACTCGGAGTCTCTTTCCTCTCGTTTGAACTCCTGATTGAGGCGGTGGTTGATACTGAAATCGTACATTTCCTGCCGTTTGCTGACGACACCAATATCCTTGCCTCTCATAAATCTTACGAGAAATTATTTAGCCATGAACTTGATCTTGTCAATAAACGGTTTAATCTGAATAAATTATCTCTAAACGTAAAGAAAACAAATTACATCGGCCCGTAAAACGACCCTCTCCATCAACCCGGGTACTTAACCAAAATGGCGTACCTATGTATTCCTAGACTGGTCCTAGTTATAACAACTAAATTTCTTGGCATTCATGTGGACCAATTTCTTACAAGGAACGCGTATATCCAAAGTATATCTTCAAAAGATGTTGAAAACATAGAACTATCATCAAAAGGATCTTTTCTATCTACTAAAGTCCGTTCCACTTTATGTTATACCATGATCCATCCTTATTAATCATACTATAACTTATTGTGGGCGTTGAACTATCACTCAAGACCAGAACCGAGCCATTTGTCGACTGAACCCGCTACCCAGACACGGATTTTATTTATAAACACTTGAACATACTAAGCATCCGACAAATATCCTCATCGAAATCAAGTGAGTTTATGTATAATGTGCAAGCAATCTCTTAAGCCCCCGCTTTCAAACACTACTTCATGTCTATATCCCAAATCAGCCTTAGGTTCTCTGACAATCTATTATCGATCTGTTCATTCAAGAACTAATACGCGTGGATTCTCAATTAAATGTGCTGTTAATAAAATATGGAATAACTTACCTAGCGATCTACGTCTCATAACATATTTGTGCCTATTTAAACGTAGACCAAGACACCATCTTCTGATAAAACCTAAATAAATTCGTAAATTGCTTAATAATTGTCCGAGTTTCATCCCTGTTAATGCTCTTGCTAATGACTGTTGGGAATTGTACATGCAGGCCCTGCATGTATACACCGGTTTTCGTTTTGTATTACTGCACTTTAATTAAACAATTGCCCTGCTTAATTACTTAAGCGTTTTACTTGCATAATAAACGTTGACTTGTCTATCATACCCTAACCAACTGCTGGGCCTGTAAAACATGTAGGGCCTAAGGGCCTTATTTCAGTGCTTGTTTGATTGAATTAACAAAAAAGATGGCTATGGCTTTTGGTTATAGATTGAATAGTCAACCATGACTATCGAGGTCATCCAATGGCCGCGTCAGCCACCCTGCACCGAGACGAAAACACTCGGCGACAGTGGTGTAAGCTGATACGACCGCATGCAGTCAATAATAATAATAACGTCTGTCTATCGACATTGCGCGATACAACTTGATCGCATAGAAGGGTACCTTCTCTTCAAGCAATGATGACGAGGCCTGACCCTAAAGCCAATTTTTCATAATAATTTTTTATAGTAATCTCTAAGTCCCTGGGGAATGAAGTACATCAGGGCAAAACACCAATAAAATAATAGTAACAATTATTATCATTATCATTATTATTATTACTATTTTTAATCTTTTTTTCTTCCTCTTCGTCTTCTTCTTCTTCATATTATTATTATTATTATTATTATTATTATTATTATTATTATTATTATTATTATTATTATTATTGTTATTATTATATATGTTTCACATTATGCTGTTATCGCCCATGTTGGCGAGCTAAGTGAATGGTAGCAATGTCCCGAAGAGGCAGGCGGCGTTCCCACGCTGAAGAACAATCGAGATACGTTGGAACTGATATATGACGTCTTCATTGGATCGGCGGTTGCAGCAATCGTCGACTGCCCAAATCTGAGATGAACTGCAGTCCTTCACTGCTCCAAGCGCCGCTTGAGTCCAAGGCGAGGGCTACGAAGTCGTGGGTGTTGGTTATGGTGGAATACTTGACCCTCTTCGTCTTAGCTTCGCCAGCTCCGACAGATGTGTCGACAAGATGGGACTTGGCGTAAGTGTCGGGCACTGTCACATCCCATGCTAGACATCGACCACGTATCCATGGGATGAGTGTGACGCCCTCCGGTCGCTTTCCATCTTTTCTTAGCAAGGCGATGATGTCGTTCAACATGCTACGGCGTTGATGTTTTCCGCTGCCTCTTCTACAAATTAGTCCACGGAGCCCTTTTGCGTCGACGGTCTCTCGACATTGGTGACACAAATGTGGCTCGCTGAGCGTCGTTCCTAGCCTCAACCCGGCTGCCATTCGTACATCATCGTTTGAGAGGCGCAGGCCTAGGGCAGTCACAGGGGTGGCTAGCATCCAGTCTCCAGAATGAGGTGCTCGTGAGGCCAGCAGGCGAGCACGGTCACATGGATTGTTATTGGACTCCGGCAGACCTTTCCATGCCTTATCTGTGAATCGGAGGTTCCATTCTTTCTGGCGATGACTCGCTGCTCCTGTTGGTGGTTCTGCGTCTGTCAGGGTCTCCAAAGCGTTGAGTGCTGAACTCGCGAGTTCATACGGTTCCTCAGCAGACTCTGTTGGTAGGATGCATGCCTGGAGTTCGCTTGTACCAGCAGCAGAAGCCAGAAAGACAGAAAGTGCCAGCGTAGATGCACAACGAACTCCTAGACCACCATCTCTCACCGGCAAAGAAGCCTGGAGCCAGCGGTCATTGTCAAGGTCCACATTTAAAATGGTTGACAGTCCTTCTCTCAGCAGTTGATCAAATCGAGCCAAACCCGGGCAATCAGCGCAGACGGCTGTGCGCAGACTGTACAAGAGCTTCGGTACACTTAGACTGTTTCTCAGCAGAACCAGAGCGTCATGTATATAAAGCAAGGACAATCTTCCGATTGCCCTCTCGAGGTCATTAACATTTGAATTAGCGACCATGTTCACAGCTGGACCTGGAATCAGAGGTGCACCCAACAAGGTCATCTCCTCGAAGGCTATGCTGGTGAACTCTTGAAACGCAGGGTCATTGTTCGGCATCTGGGTGTTGTGACACGCGATTATTATTATCATTATTATTATTATTATATATGTTTCACATTATGCTGTTATCGCCCATGATGAGCTAAGTGAGTGTTGGCAATGTCCCGAAGAGGCAGGCGGCGTTCCCACGCTGAAGAACAACCGAGATACGTTGGAACAGAAATGACGTCTCCATTGGATCGTGGGTTGCAGCACTCGTTCGACTACCCAACTCTGAGATGAACTGCAGTCCTTCACTGCTCCAAGCGCCGCCGGATTCCAAGGAGAGGGCTACGAAGTCGTGGGTGTTGGTTATGGTGGAATACTTGGCCTCTTCGTCTTAGCTGCGCGTTTGGCTGCTTCGCCAGCTCTGATAGATGTGTCGACAAGATGTGACTTGGCGTAGGTGTCGGGCACTGTCACATCCCATGCCAGACATCGACCACGTGTCTAAGGAAAGAGCGTGACGCCGTCCGGTCGCTTTCCATCTTCTCCTACCAAGCCGAGAGGTTCCTTTTGCGCTGGAATCTTCGCCCTGCCAAGAGCTCTCCAGATGACATCGTTCAACATGCTATGTCGTTGATGTTTTCCGCTGCCTCTTCTACAAATTAGTCCATGGAGCCCTTTTGCGTCGACGCTCTCTTGACATTGGTGACACAAATGTGGCTCGCAGAGCGTCGTTCCTAGCCTCAACCCGGCTGCCAGTCGTACATCCTCGTTTGAGGATGTACGATAATAATAATAATATTATTATTATTATTACTATTTGTTTTATTATTTTATTATTATTATTATTATTATTGTTATTATTATTGCTATTATCATTATCATTACCATGAGTGGTGTTTCTTTGTTCTTTTTACAGAGAATTGGTGATAATTCATAATAAAGAAGCCAGAGAATCAATACTGTTAGAACGTAGACAAGCATCTGCAGCTTAATTTTCATCATCTTGTGCGAAAAAACTCCCAAAACCACAGGAACCTACCAAATAATGCAAAGTTACAAGTTAGAAGCAGTTTTATGACATCACTGAAACGAAACAAAAAAGCTTGATAATGACTTCAAATCATGAAACTTGTATCTTTCAATCATAAAAACACAAGACTTAAACTGTTGATTTTAAAGTAATAATATTGAATGTGTATGCATCACAGTACATATTATTTTTAATAGTAGGTTATTATTGAACCTACTTTAAACAATATAACGAGAAAACCAAGAAATTCTTGTCTTTTCTTGTTGTCTATCTTAGGCATAATGTAATTGATAGAGAGAGAATAGAATGGAAAATAATAAATTAATGTATATTAGTATGTTTGTATCTGTTTGAAGGCCCAGAACAGAGAGAAATGGCGACTTTGAACATAATATGAACCTGCCGAAAAAGCAAAAACTAAGGAGACAGTATCTGACGATTCTAAAGCGCCTTAAACTGGATTGAAAATAGCTCTTTAACTATATTTAACTTTCCTTTATATTGTGGCCGAAGAATCGTCCGCAGAAGATTTATCCGATGTAATTAGTTGACTGCATCCTGAGCTTATGGTTAGACTTGTATACGGTGAGGCCAGGGTCAAAACCCGCCGCTTGTCGGCTCCTAGTTATTGAGATAAAGGTTGAGATAGGTGAGAGGTATATCAAACATACAGAAACTTGTTTTATGGCATATTGTTACAAATAAATATGTCTTCTTTCAATATCTGAAATTAAAAGTGTTGAATTCAAATATTTAGTTGGCGAAAAATGACTGTTTAAGTGCATGCGGTGCCAAGATTTGCATTGCTAAAATACGCATGTTTTCAGAGGTGAACGACCTATTAGATTTTGTACGCCGACCTGCCATACTTTGCAAAGCAGCAAACAGATTTTGATGCCGTGTGCTTTATTTCATACAAAATATGGCCCTTTATTGCCCAGCAGAGTGGCGGAGTAATCAAATAAAGGTTGCTAAGTTTTTCGATGACACGAATTTTCTGAAACTTTTACTTCGATTTTCTTAGTTGTTAATATTATACTTAATACTAAAGAAAGAGTCAAGCGAGTATAACTTAGGTTGGATAAAAGCTGTTTCGATTCTGTAAAAAGTATTTTGAAGCACATGAATTGTAGAATATGATTTAATAAAAGTCAAAAACGACAAGTGATGGGTTTGATCCCTGATCTCACAGACAGTTAATTGCAACCAATTAATAAAATCCGTCAATTGGGCAAACGAAGAAAATTTGAATTTACCTGACAGAAGAGTATAGCCCCAGACCCTAAGGGCAGAAACTTGAGGAGAATCCTGAAAAACATAAACTAAACCATTAATTTTTGACTGTTTAGCTTATGAATGACGTAAAAATCTACGTCACATGGTCTCCATGCGTGATGTCGAAAGTTGAACGGCTTAGCCATCGACGTATGTTTAAATTATTTAAATGTACGTCGATGGGTTAAGCCAGCGTTTCCCAATCTTTTTTGGCCGCGGAACCCTCTTGATCTAAAAAAATGTTTCGCGGAACCTCGTTCAAAACCATTTTTAGGCCTACATAGCTTATAAATGCATATAATTATGGGTTAAGGATTATATTAAGCCAGGTAAATAATAGGCCTAACGCAATAATCGATTACAATGACATATGAATTCTCTTTAGGTGAAATTTTATTTTTGCGTCGTAAATTATTTCCATTGTTTGAAACATGAATTTAACAAAGAATCCTGCATAAATGGAAGCAGGATTGATGGAAAAAGTATGTTTAACTGGTTGCTGGATTGATGAAACATTTTAGGGTTAACTGCATTACACAGGATTTCCATCGAAATTGAAATGGAAATAATGAGAAAGGTTCCATGTCAAGTAACATTCTCATTTCTATCCAGCTTCTATTTAGCCTAGGCATGATTCTTTTCTTCAATGCTTCTTTTCATCATTGCATAAGGAGGACATCTTTTCGTCAATCCATCATCCATTTGAGCACGATTTTTCATCAATCCAGCTTCCAGTTAAGCAGACAATTAACGGACTTCTTTTCACCAATCCCGCTTCTACTACCGACGCTAACGAGGCTTAACCTGATTTGTGATGGAGAATAACAGTTACTTAGGACGCTATTTATTAACATGGGAAAATTAAGTTTACGATGCTAAAATAAGATGTTACCCTTCTTCCATATTAAGTTAGGCTTTATGCAGATGCTAAGCAAACAATTTCCTATGTAAAATTCGTGTTATTTATTCTAAATTGTTTTAAGATTATTCGTAGGCAAACTTATAAAGTAAGCCGCATCGCAAAATAGGTAAATATGTGCATCAAGTTTTTAAATGTTTAATGTGTGCTATGCTTTTGTTTCTTCTCCTGGCAAAGTTTGTTGATGTTTAGCTATAACAAATTTAAAATGCTGCTATAATATTATTTCACAAAACACTTTTGTTAAAAACTTAACTTCTCTAAATTTTAAAAACCTTTTATACGACAAATCACAACAAAGCCATATCCGAATCAATCAAGCTGTTTCACTGCTTACATGCCTTACAGATTAGGCTATATCTAATTATTTGTAGGGATATCACCAGTTTGCAACATAGAATATAATAGGACACATTGTAGAGTTTATAAAATGACCGGTATAGAAACTTAAAACAAAAAAATCTGTTCACACTCGAAGTTTTCCGTGGAACCCCTGCAGTCACCTCACGGAATCCTAGGGTTCCGCGTAACACAGTTTGGGAAACGCTGGGTTAAGCGAAAGAATCTATAGGCCTATTGAGGAATGGTTAGCCTACTAGTTAAAATAATAACCGCGTCATCGACGTAGCAAATCGACTTGTTATGTAAACAAGATGCGCAAATTGTTGGTTATTAATGCGTCAGTTTGAATAAATGTAGAATATTTTTTAAATATAGCTAAGCGAAATTGCTTACAGACACTGCATTTTCAGTTTTCACGCTTAGGGAACCCAAGATCCTGGAGACATTTTGGTGCAGATTACTATGACTGCTAATTTTACGGATATGCGCCTGATAACTATGGTCGCCTGTTGTAATGCTTAAAATTATGGAAATGAGATTTTTTCGCATAAATCTGACGACAACACTCTGGTTGGTCAACAGGAGATCAGTGAATGAAACTCTATCAACTGAATGTCATGAAGTCCAATAACCAATCACCTTATGTGAGAAATCATCGTTCATAGCTAGCGCACCGTGGTTGATGCGCATTATTTCGCATAAATTGGCAGTTTTCGCATAAATTCATAAATGGACAGTTTTCGTAAATTATTGTAAAAGTCTCGGAAATGTCGGTCAGTGTCAAATATAATTGGTTTGTCCAGGCCATCATTAACCTGTATGGGCTATAGTTTACCGCAACCAGACAACGTAATTGTTGATGACTGGGACCCTTGGCTTATGTGAATTTGCGATTATGCGATTTTTCGCATAGCCTAATTAACGGAAACTTTTCGCATACTCTACGAGGCTTATTCGTCGATCTATCATTTCAACGCCTTCAGAAGCGGAGGTTCAACTTCCTAATAGCCCCCCCAGCCAACGCTCCCATGACGAGCACACTGACCTTACAGCACTGTAGTTTAAGAGGTCAGATGGCAAGAGTGGATGGGCCACATGCCATCGTATGCCGAAGTCAAGTGAAGTGAAGTCGCTACCACTTGATGCCATTCACTGCCATTCAGACGTGCCTTAATAATACTCTTTGCTTGCTATTATTAAATAGCCGTGTTAGCAATCACAAGGAAGAAGCCCCAGCACAACACGGCGGTTGAACGAACAATTACAAAAGGTTTTCCAGACTGTTACGAGAAGTATTTTATGTTTTCATGCCTTGGCGCTCGTGACCCACATAGGCATACCGCAAGTCTTGTGCTCGCGCAGCGCATGCTTTGATGCGGGTACGAGAGTGAGAGAGAAAGAGAGAAAGACAGACAGACAGACAGTCAGACAGAGAAGGAGACACATATAGAGACAGAGAGAGACACACACACACAGAGGAGAGACAGACAGAGACGGAGCCAGATACATAGACATACAGAGAGAGAGAGAGAAAGTCAGACAGACAGATGCACAGACACACAGACAGGCACAGTACAGACTGTAGCCGACAGGCAGACAGAAACAGAAACGAAGACAGAGGCAAAGAGCAGGAGAGACAGACATAGACCATAGACACGGAGAGATACAGAGATACAGGCAGAGCGATGGAGACATACATGAGCGGGACAGATATTGTCCTGCGTCTGCGTGTGCTCATAAGACACGGATGTCGACATCACAATTTGTATTCGTCCTTAGCGTTCAAGCGAAAGCAATTCATTCATTATCTTTCTAACCAAAGGCGTTGAACAAATCGAACGAAGAATGCGAATCTGCCAGAGTAGGTAAGAATTGGACTTCTCGACATAGACCTACCTTTGATGCATTTTCATACATTCATGACTTCAGACCATTCATCAAATTTGACCATCAGTCTATTATATATTGGTCAGTCAGCCTCGTTTTTCACCATCCCTACGACTCTTCTGTTCGACAGAGGTTGAGATGGGAGCGCTCCTCAGTAGCTAATTTTGAAGAGGCGCTATATAAATTTGCTTTTACAATTGTAATTTATGTAGCGCCTCTTAATCTACAGAGCCTGCCATCCCTACTACAGCAGATAAGTAGTAGTAGATTCAACGTTACAACACTGTGTGATCAATCAATTAACTTTTATGGTCCATTGACAAAACCTAGCATACAAACACGGAAATAGTAGTGTTAATTAATCATGCAGTGAGCAAAGCAAACCCAACATGAACGAACCGATAGCAACGACCATTGTCGTCGCACTCCTTCTTGATCCGAGCTTCGAACTGGCACTGTCAGAGTGCAGTACCTGTCCAAGCCAGACGGATACGAACAGTTTTCAAGTTCTTAGAGCAAGATCATGCAGAATCTTTTGGTAGGTATGCGTAAAAACCCAAAAAAAGTTCGTTTGATGCAGGTAAATCTACAAGCGTACCAATATCGAATACTACTTTATCTTTTCATTTCATTGTATAGTTATTGCTGAGTCCGATGTCTTGTCGAGCTATTCATGCATTTCGTATTGCAATTAAACTTCGTCTGACTAACATTTGCCCAAATCATTGCATAGGTTACCTAGGTCGTTGGTACGGACGCTGATGCAGAATAAACGTCGGAAGATTATACTCATTCAGGCTGGAATTATTGTCTGGATTCTATATGAAATGTCACCATACATCTTTGAAGAGAACGAGGACACACTGCTCAGGGTAAGCATTATCATCATGCCTCGATGCATGTATGTATGTATGTATGTATGTATGTATGCATGTATGTATGTATGTATGTATGTATGTATGTATGTATGTATGTATCTATGAATGTATGAATGTATGTATGTATGTATGTATGTATGTATGTATGTATGTATGTATGTATGTATGTATGTATGTATGCATCATGCATATATTATGAATGTATATGAGTTTTGACTCATCTATTAATACACAAGCTCCAACACGCTCCAAGTACAACCGAGTAACATTCATTACAGCACAGCAGACCAATCTGGCTGTTGGTTGAAAACAACATCGACGCAGGTCAGTGAGTCATCCGAATCAGATCAAACTTACCGGCTAAGGAGTCAGCAGTCAACAATAACAAAGCTGTTACTAGGTTAAAATGAATGGAATCGTTTTACAGATGACTTTAATACAAGACGTTTTAGAGCGAAGCATTGATTTGAAAGAATATATAATAGGGGCCAACTGTGCAGAATGTCGTAATAAGAAGTAAGCAGTCAGTAGACGATCATGGCCTTCAATTGATTCCAGTTTAAAGTATTCTTCATTAATTAGGATTGGGATTGACACTGACTGGCAAATATAGTCGAACATACAAAATGTTGATAAATATCTATACAATAGGTAAATACTTTAGGTACAAGTAGATTAACGCTCCGTTTGAATGGTGAGCTTGTACTCGTAATTGTAGGTTAACAGTGTCTACACGTGGCCGACCAAATAATTATTAGACTGTTCAAAAACTTGAAATTTGTGAAAGCACATTTTTGGCTGGCTCCGCTGCAAATGCATTTTTATGCCCATAGTAACATGTATAAATTGATGGCCAGCACGGCATAGATCGATAACAATCGCGTAGGGCCTAAACATCCGATGTCTGTAATAATCAAAAATAACCGACAAATTTAAATAAGGTTGCTCTGATTCGGCAAATGACCAATAGCGCTAATCTAAGACAGAGACAATCCCAAGACCATTCACTTGAGACCAAGACCAAGACCGACGCATTCGAGACCAAGACCGAGACCAAGACTGATGGTTCGAGACCTAGACCAAGACCGATGCATTCGAGACCAAGACAGCAGTTTTTTGGTCTCGAGACCGTCTCGAGACCAAGACCACGGTCTCGAGACCACATCTCTACCAACGACGCAGCGAATATGTTTACAACAGCAAGGAGAGAAAAGGCAAAGTGATTCAAAAGGCTCCCTGCGGCCATTACACTCACCCACTCCAATACTCGGGTGGGAGATGTCATGGTCTCATAGGTCGCGGAGGGGTCGTGACTATGATTACGACGCCTATGGGGAGTTTTGATGCATCGTATTTTCTGGGGGGTTGGTTCACCTCGTCGAAGGTTTCAAAAGTTCTAATGTTTGATGTCGTTTATCATTTGACTGGACCGCAGGCCACATAGTCTCAGAAAGTACACAACAATTTATTGCCTGCCTGCCTGGATATTCATTTTGGACATCGGAATTCGAATCTCGCGAGTGGTACAGTGCGTTTGATTCTGTCAAATGGCATAATGATACAATGTAGAAATCATCGAGTCTTTAGGTCTTAAAGGTAATAACTCAATGTTTCAATGAAAAATATGATTTATCACCTTCAGCACAATTTCAGGTGTAGGCTACTATAACCGTACTTACTCTTGGTGCTATTAATGTTCATATTATTTTCATTGCTACTACTACTACATATAAATGTATATATTTATATATAATACACACACAACACACACACACACATATACATATATATATATATATATATATATATATATTAGAATTCATGATATATAAGGCCCACCGGGAGCTAAGGAATAAGAATAATGAGGTCTCACACATAAGTTTCAGCGGTGAGATAGAATTGATTAGCGGGCCAACTTTAAGACCACGGGCCCTGGTAGGGAGCAACTGTAACAGACAAGCGAACATCCACAACGAAGGCAGGGAGACAACCAGACAAAACAGAAACAAATGCATGCATATACACTGTAGTACGAATGATGACACCACGAACACCAGAACAGTTGAGCAATTGACGGCGATTATGTTATTATTTTAATTTTAATAATTATTGTATTATTATAATTTTGTGTGGCTGTGCAGTATTTATTCATAATTGTTACTATTATTCGTACCTACGAATGTTTGAATTGTGGGATAGGCCTAACATATTTAATTCTAGCACATAAACCTGCTGTGTATAATATTGTATATATAATCATATAGACCTTAGATGACAGATCAGCCAACCGTTTTGCTAATCGCATTTCTAATCGCTGTCCTAATAGTTTGCTAATGGTTTAATCATGCACACTTCAGTGTAATATCTGATTCGCGCATCCGGCATAAGGTACGATAGCGAGAGAGAGACATATAGTGACAGAGAGTAAGAGGCAGAGAGACAGGATGAAACCGACGGCCATGTTGGACGCCATTTTTAAAGTAATTTGTTAATCATTGTCAAATTATCGTAGACTGCTACTTGTTAATTAGTGTATGATACTGCCTACAGTTCTACACTAAACACATCCTTCTATGTTGAATTGTCCTTCAGATATTGACATTTTTGCCTTTGGCGACCATGTCGGACACCATTTTGAAAGTGATTCTTTTATCATTGTCCGATTAGAGTAGGCTGCTACTTTGTTAATTAGCATATAATATTTCCTACAGTTCGAAACTAAATACACCTTTCTATGTTGAATGGTATTGTAGATATTGATAAATTTGGCTTTCGGCGGCCATGTTGGACGCCATTTTTAAAGTGACTCTTACGTCATGGTCCTAATAGGTCATCTGGTAATGAGAATGCAAGAAAGCCTACGGTTTGACGCCCAAAACACCCTTCTATGTTGAATGGTTCTTGAGATAATGACAATTATAGTTATCGGCGGCCATGTTGGACGCCATCTTGAAAATGACCCTTTTCTGATGGTCAGATTTTATCCGATTTTTACTATGTTAATAAGCATGAAAAAGGGTATCAGAATCCGCTGAAAAACCTTTTGTTCGCATTTTTTTAGGGTTACGTTTTTTTTTCCCTTAGATTGACCCGACTATAGAGACATTAGGGAGATCCGTTGGCAGGATACCGAGGCGTAAAAGAAGATGAATCCAAGATACGGTAATGTGATGGCGCTGGTGGAAGTAAAAAAAGCGAAGGAGGTCGATAGTTGAAGGAACTAACAGCCAAGTGTCAGAGAGAGAGAGAGAGAAGAGTGTAGTAAGGAACGCGAGACCGGATGGAGGCAGTTGGTCAAGAGACCAGTCACTGGCGGGCACTGCTGTGCCGCTTTCAGACTCTGTCAAAACACTTGGGGTGACCCTTGATAGCAAGCTCACATTTCGGCGACACATAACAAGCTTTTGTAAATCTTGTTTCTACCACATCAGGGCAATACGTCCCATAAGGTCAGCTCTAACTCAAAGTATGTCTGAAACTATAGCCTGCTCACTTAAGTGTGTCTGAAACTATAGCCTGCTCACTTGTCTCCTCTCGCCTCGATTGTGCTAATTCACTTTTTGCCGGTCTCTCAGACCTTGAACTCAAGAGGCTTCAAAATACATTAGCTCGAGTAGTGCTACGTGTCCCACTACGAACATGCTCCTCTGTCCTACTCCACCAGCTGCATTGGCTCCCTGTTGAATTCAGAATCAAATTTAAGTTAGCTTGTTTGACCTACAAAGCCCTCATCACCAGTACACTTACCTATATTAATGCTCTACTAACTCCTTACATTCCTCCTCGTTGCTTACGATCATCAAGTACAGGTCTTTTAGTTGAACCACGATGCAGAACAGTTATGGGCTCTCGTGCATTTCATGTCTATGCTCCTAGGGAATGGAATCGACTGCCACTCTCTCTTCGTAGTTCAAATTCACTTCCTTTCTTCAAAAAGCTACTCAAAACTCACTATTTCTCTTTGGCTTTCAAGGATTTGGAAATCTAAATGCATCTTCTCCTGGCGACTGACTATCCGCGCCTCAGATTCACATTTAGGTGTAACCTTGTGCGCGTTACAAATTTAATAAATAAATAAATAAAGCATGGAACGCGGAGAGCGAGCAAGAGAAACTGCTGAGCATCTCATAAACGTGTTACCGTAAGCGAAAGTTTTTGCCTGAGGGCGAATCGATAGACATTTTAACATCGTAGAATATCAGTTGTAACAATTGTTGTAAGTACGATCTTTAGCGTCTTAATATTTTGAAAGTGACTCAAAACAAAAACATCAAGAAGTTTTCGTGTTTCAGAAATTTAAACGAACTGGTGCTGAGGAACATGTCTTTAAGATCCCCGAAGAGCTAAAGGCCACCTGCTCGCAGCACCAATGCCAACATTACCTGGAAGGAGACGACTAACAATCATCTCTTTTAGTGCAGACACACCTACTCATCTGTTGCCCCACTGTGACTAATCATCATCGTGGCTCGGAGTTATTTGTTCCCCGTGCGTGGATTGCAATCCCATAGCGATGTGGTTGCTCTGAGGCGTGTCCGGTGACCTGGAATGGGCTTCAAGTGCACTGCGTCTCACGTCTTCTGGTCGTTCAGCAATATCATTCACTGACCTTAAGACTGTCCTGTTTAACCAGGTGTTGTCTGGGAGTGCTCCTAGGTATATTGTCATCAGAGTGCTATTTAAAACGGATTTTACACTAATATACAGAATTGCATACAAACACAAATAAATAAACACAGATACATAAAATTACACATAGAAGCATTGACATAATTATTGCCGATTCGTCATCTCTCTTCACTCAACGTTTATCTATGCCTAACAATTTTAGTATCAGCCACCGCCTCAGTCTGGAGTACCAGAAAGAGGAAAGAAACTCAACGTTAGTAAGAGATTATGGAGACGGAAGTCTGTTGAGTACTTGACCTTGACCACCGAACTCGCTAAGAATTTCGTCATAGTGACAGCAGGAAGTGCCTCCTACTACTCGAATTGCATCTTGGCGATCTCGACTGTTCAGAAGTTCCTTCCAGACCATCCTCTGTTCTTCTATGACCTCCAAGAAAGAGACGAGGTCGACGAAGAAGTCGCGCAGAAGGTAGTTCAGCCACTCCCTAATCGATTGTAAATGGCATTTATGCAGCGCTGCTTTATTATTGACCTAAATCCGAAGGAGCTCTCTACCCATGTCTCTATGATATGTAACGTTATTATTTGTTAGACCCTTGCATCAGTCAGCCAAACAATCTTGTTGTCTGAACAGGCGAGGTCCAATTGTAAGCCAATTAATCTAATCTACTTTAGTCCAATATAATCCAGTATAGTTTGTCATAGACTGCGGCGTCATCCTGTTTATCATCATCATTTTCTATCTTGTTCCTTTTCCAATCCTTTCCATTCCCATTTGATAGGTTCTTAGGTTCCTATCTTATTGTATGCCCCAATCTGATTCTTGCCCATCTGGTCAATGATTATATCCTACATTATACTTTATTAACTTAATTAACCTATCATGTCATATCTCATACAATCATATACCGTATACTTTCTTCACTCATTATATAACTCTCTCATTAAATCTCATTATATAACTCTCTCATTAAATCTCATTATATAACTCTCTCATTAAATCTCATTATATAACTCTTTCATTAAGTCTCTCTACATAACGTATACTTTCTTCTCTCATCTTATCCTTCGTATCGTTGGTATAAAGATGATCGCGAACAATTTGAATGAATATTCATAAATAAACAAACTAATGAACTTTTGAATTATTTTTGAATTACTTTTGAAATACTTTTGAATTGAAATATTAATAAATATAAAAAAATATATAAATAGACCAAACTATTAAGTAAATGAAAACAATAATAAAATGAATAAATCAACTAAACAGAAAATCATTACATTGATAACTGTATAAATGAATATATTAATGAAGTATGAATTAATTAATAAATTAGTGAATGAGCGAATGACCAAGCTAATCAATAAACCCGGTGATTGGTCAATTGTACTAATATTATATGCTTTTAGTTCAACGCATTGTGTGGGGTCACATATCGACTATTCAAATTCTCTCTCTACCCGGATCACGTCCGCCAACTGAAATACTACTCCTGGAAACCTCTCATCGTATATGTGAGTCAAATTCCAGTATCTCTAAGATCCACGTGAAACAAGAGGTATTTTCGCTCCTCTCTCTTCTGCTATTATCAGTTTTCCGGCTAAGACGGCAGAAGCTAAGACTTCGGGAAGCCTTCCCTTGTGGATGATCATGACCGGGCAATAGGTCGACTGATTTTGTCCAAAGTTCAATTCGTAGGTTGATTGATCTGTGTTTCTTTCTGACGTCACCTGAAAATACGCATCAATCACCCAGTCACATCATTTCGTCCCTGTTGCAGTCAAAACCGCAGTAAGGTTGCACGCCGAGTCACTGGGATTTGTCATCGAACTGTAGGGTGGCGACAGGTGTCCAGCGTGAGACCAGCCATCTGTTTCAGCGCTTATCGGTCGCCTTTCAAGTTGGAAACTCCATGTCTGCTTTTGGCGCCTCAGGTTGGAACAATCGGGTTACTGGCTTCTGCCGTCATTCTGACGGCTTAATCAATAATATTTAAAACGGTCAGTTTAGGCCCAATTAGAGTGAGTTTGATGGCTTTACGTAGAAGCAACTTTGATTATAAAAACATTATTAAAAATGAATATAATAGTAATAACTGTCCAATTACGCAGGAAATGCTGAAGGAATTTCCAGGCGTCCTATGGATCGACTCATCCATACGCTTCATCACCGGGAACCTATCCTCGATCTTCCACAAGGCGGTGAAATCCGATGGAATGCTTGCTCTCACCTCGACCGGCCACTCCAACTTCGCCGTCACCCACCCTCAGATGTATTCCTACCTTCCCACCTCTATGGACGGCATGATCAAGACGGACCAACATGAGGCCAACTGCGTCCTACTCTACAGAACCAGACCCGCATTCGACGGCGTCGTCTGGTGGTGGGTGATGTGCGCCCTCGACCCGCGTTGTATTGCACCCACGGACAAATTGGTCTGCCATAGACCCTACTCGTCTCGACGCGTCCACGTCGGTTGCCATCGCTTCGACCAGTCGGCGTTGAACATTCTGTGGGCCAACTACTTCGCCTTTGACTACATGCGGTACTTTGCCCCGGCGATTGTAGCCGAGGTTCACAGATTCCCAGATAGTTTTTATATGGACCTCATGATGTGTCGGCCTGGATTGAATAGGACAGTAGAGTCATCGCTCACGTACCTGAAAAGCTCAACTTCCAGAGAGCACGACGAGTCCAGCGTTGAGCGTGAATAGCCAAGAAGCGATGCGAACGGTGGTTAGATTTACGATGAGCGTTGCTTCAACTATCAATCTATGATGCACTGCGTTTGTCCAGGTTGGATATGGTGTGCTTGCTTGTTCTACTAGCGATGAGATGGTGCTGGTGTTGACGGTATTTCGATCCTTCAGCGGTTGTTGTTACTTCCATTTCTGCCGCCATTTATACTTCCACTAATACTATCGCAACTGCCACAGCAACAACTACAGCTTCCAGTATTACTGATTTTACTCTTTCAACTATGTCTACTACTACCACCACCACTACTATTATTCAATACTTATTTTTTATATTTTTTATTATCTATTTATTTATTATTAATTTAGCTACTCACGTGAATCTGAGGCGTGGATGGTAAATGTCAGGATAAGATGCATTTGGATTTCCAAATCATTTAAAGCCAATGAGATAATTACGAGTTTGGAGCCGCATTCCGAATGAAGTGAATTTAAGCTATAAAAAGAGAAGGTGGTAGTAGACTCCGATTCCTTAGGAGTATAGGCATGAAATGAACCAGAGCCTAAAATTGTTCTGCATCGTGGCTCATTTTAATGACCTGTACTTGATGAGCGTAGGAAACGAGGAGGGATAAAAAGTTAGTAGAGTATGAATATAGATACTACAAGTGTACTAGAGCTGAAGGCTGTTTAGGTCAAACAAACAAAATTAAATTTGGTTTTGAACGCTACAGGAAGCCGTCGCAGGTGGTGAAGTAAAACTGAGGAGCTTGTTCATAGTTGGACACGCAGAACTACTCGAGCTAAGATGTTTTGGATGCGTCGCAGCCTTTTGAGTTCAAGGTATGAGAGAAAAGTGAATTAGCATAATTAAGACCAGAGAAGACAAGTGAGCAGGCTATGTTCTCCTACACATTCTTAGTTAGACCTGACATTGCTTCTGCTTCTTCTACTAACTCTCTTCTCGAGTAGTATAATTATTGGCGTCATTTCCTTCTCAACTTAAGGCTTAACTTAGTCAAATGCTTATCCGCCATTGTCTGGAAATTCATCTCGGCCGATGTCTTGAGCAATGGCAGTTGCCTATTACAACTACTTTAGTACTAGTACTATAATCAACCGCATCAGTTGGCATACAATAATTGTAGCAATAATATTACTAAAAAAACAAACCTCTTTTCTATAAATAATTGTGCCGTATTTTCGAAGGAAATGACGCTAAAATTATCTAACAAATAAAATTGATTTTATGGGATGCAATAGGCAAAATTGTTACACTTACTTATAACTTCTAGAATGTAAAAAAGTGAAATTATAAAGTTTTATATGAAATTCCAGTGTGCTTGCGCAACTACTATTTTCTGTTTTTTAGTAATTGAAAAAAATGTTCCGACTCGTTCCGCCAGATAAAAGCAATGCTAAAAAATAATAATAAGTCATGTAGTTAGTATAAGCTATTTAGTCATTCTTGGCTCCCATTGCACTGTGTACTTATGGATTCATGGCGGCTGCAGCTGTAACATTTATATTCTGCAATAAACAACTAGAACAAACGATGCTCACGAGTACCAGGGAGACTTAATAGGAAGAATGGGTCTTGAGAAAGCACACGGACCGTACGTAGAATGATCCATTGCATGATATTAATTTTACATATTTCTAGAAAGTTGATATGATACTGTCAGATACAACAGGATGGTCGAAATCTCCAACTTAAGCAACATAAAACAATGAGCAAGTAAACAAAGGTGAATGCATCAAAATTCGCCGTTAATAATTGTCGTTGTTAATCAAACCCAATTAGCGTCATTATGGTTCTTAATCTTCTAATCGAGCTCAAATACCAAATCAATCGTTTAAGAGTGTCCGATTAATCGCAAAGGGAGAAATTATTGAAACATTGAAACTGTAAATAAAAATGTACATATTTGAAATTTTGAGTCTAAAATCTGTGTCGTCAATTACCGGCCATCATTATTTTGAATCAAATTTTTTTATGTAGATTTTTATTAGGAAACTGATTTTGATATCATAATATTATTGTTAACTCTGATACTGCAGTTTTCGCGTGGGGCCAGTTATAAGCCAGGACAAAGAATGAGGGCGACGCTAAACGTCTTTGTTTCTATACAGAAGAAACTACAACAGTTGCTTATCTAGAAATTCTGTATCATCGCTCGTTGTTAATATGTACTCAACCTTGATTTTGTTTCCACGTTGATATCTTTCATTTAATTTACAATTTGCTAATCTTTTTAAAGCACTTCCTTCGCTATAGTAAATTAACGAATTCGAGTGAAATTGTCGTTAGCGTATTTGTTGCGAAGAGATGTAAAACGATCGTCAACCAGTTGAAGTTAGATGACGATATTGAACCACGAACACGTTTCCCTGCCATGTACTTATCTGTGAAAGAAGACAAAGATTGGAATTACTTTCAGAAGCTGTGCAGCGATAGTGAGTTTGATGCCATGCGCTTGGCTTTCGAGTGGCGCTTTAGAAGTTTGGATATGACGGTTACGATTACGAAGATTCTGCTTCCTCTCTCTAAGAACCGAACTCGGTTCTACTACGAACATCTCTGAATACCACGCGGCTTAGCTGTTGTTACCAATGCCAACACTACCACCATGCCTACTACGAGGCGTTAGGTAATGGATAACACACTGGCGAGAAGGTTGATAAATTCGCTAAGCGGTGGCTTTGGTAAAATTATATGTAGGACGTGATGCAAGCCTTGCATGACCGTCGTATAGTCGAATATGACTCGTGAAGTAACCTGTATAATTATAATCATGCGTTCATACTGTGCTTGTTATCATGTTGCGCTGTGTTTGTTTGGATGTAGCGATTAATTACTACAATAACTCCTTTAACTCAGAGAGCACGTCCTGTCTTTTTGCCAACATAAAGGTTTCCCATGATTCGCAAGTGTGGAGATACGATTACGATCAGCAGGGTCCTATTTCTCAAAAAGGGGGTCGGCTGATGAACATTTCTGTGAATCTAAAGAATTCCGCATTATATCAACGCCCTTTCACCCGAAGCTGAGTGTTCCAACCCTTCTGACGGGGTTGGAACACTCAGCTTCACACGGGGTCGGCACGGGTGGGAGCCCCCCCCCCCCGACCAATCATACAATGGCGATCAGTCGATTACGATTGTAATGTTATGTAATGTAATACCTTCGTTTCTTTTGAACTGGTAGATTGCCTCGAATCCCGTGGCATCGTGAACGTCATTGGAGCGAAAAGTGACCCGATAGAAGCTTCCGTCAGAGACAATCGGTGACCGCCAATAATGATCGCTGTTGGGGCCGCAGATGTGGGTCACCTTGGGGTCGTGAACGTTGACGTCAAAGTTGGAAAGTTCAACGTAGTCGCTGTCTGTGTCTGGAAGGCACCTGTCGGACGAAAAAGGATTCAAAATAGGATTCTTATAGCGCCACGTCTATAGTAAATTACTGTAGCAATACGTATCTGTCATCATCAACGTCGTTATAATGTTTTCATTGACAAAAACTGCAAAAAGAGCATAATTATCATCGATACAATCACTTATCTTGTTGTCGTCACTGTCGTCATCATCATGATATACTCATTATCATTATTATCATCATCCTCAACGTCTTAGTCATCATGATCGTCATCGTCATCATCATCATCGTCATCATTGCCGTCGTCGTGATCATCATCATCACGTTTATCATCATCCTTATCATCGTCGTTATCATCATCGTTAACATTACGAACTTCAGCAGCATCACCGTCATGAAATACTCTCATGACCAAAGAGTAAGATAATATATCTGGTAATGTATTACCTTGGCGGAACACCGTCAACATCGAAATATTGGAATCGTATAAAGACTCTTTCGTGCTCTCGTCCGTAGAAGACGTAGTGACAGTCGACGTTTCGAGGGTATAGACCAGGGAAGTTGGGCGAAGTGAACGACCCATTGGACGTACGACTGCTACGGTAGATGAATCGACAGGCTAAGAGATAAACAGGGAGGGACAAACGATCTCATCTCCCATTGCATTGTATTGTATTTAAGCATTTATACAGCGTCTCTAGACTGGTTGACCGTTTTGATGTGCTGCCAGTGCGCAAGGCCTCGCGAGAAGTAGAAGCAGGTTTTGAGAAAAGCGAAATAGGGTGATAGACTGCCAGATAAAAATTTAGAGCGAACAGGAGTAAGCCCACAGAGAGGGATCAATTAAATAAAAGGATTGAAACTTAGCCATAGCTGTTCTAGTTCGAGGAACAAAGAGGTCAAGTTTATTGAAAAAACGAAGTGGACGGAGTGAGGAACCTGGATAGGGTTCTGTCTTTCAGCAGAATTCACAGAGTGAGGAAAGGAGTGAGGTGGGCAGAGATTGAAGCAGAGAGATAGAGACAGAGGGAGGTAGTCAGCCAGTAAAACAGAGTAAGACAGGAAAGAGAGAAGGAAGGAACAGATGAATGAGGGTTGAAGACACGATAAAGCCTGGCATGCATCAGTAGGTTAAACACAGAGGAGAGTATAACCGATATTCAGACTAACAGACAGTTAGCACACGTTATCAAAATAAATTTTCGGCCTGTATCCATTGTACCGCTACCAAAAGAATTACACCCAGCAGCAATAAAACAAGAAACAAAATAAGAACTTGTGCAGTTACTCTTTGTATACCTCACGTCTTGGTTCACAGACTTCGTCTGTATGCCAAACCAGTCCAGGGCTTTGCTATTCGTTGATCTTTGGTATGTATAAGATATTCAATGTCGTTCAGATCTGGACTTGTTCCAAATAAGCTGAACTACACTGACCTGGTTTCTGCTTTCCCTAGCCATCGTTCCCTGTTTCCAGACTATGAGATTTCGATTGAAATGGTCATTGACTAATATACGTTGCAAATCATTTTAACGCCCCTATAGTTAGTCAAATTGATTGCATTCAAACCGTTTAACCCTAATCGTAAATAAATTAGTGTTCCAATGAATACATGTGAATGAATGAATGAAAGAGTGAACCAACAAATGAATAAAAAAGTGAATTAACGAACGAACAAACAAGAAAACGAACGAACGAATGAATGACTGATAGAATTACTTGTTCCAAAGTCCTGTTCTCCCGTTGTAATGCCAAAGTCTGAAATTCAGAAAGCATCTCAATTATATGTTGAAGTTCTTCGTGGATATTAATCAAAACAATGCGATGCAGTGAAATGCATTCAAATACTATGGAATGCACTACAACGTCAAGCAATGCACGCCAGCAATTGAGTATTTTATGAAAAGCATTCGCTAGTCGGCAGACACAAGCTTCTAACATTCCAGCTTCTAGTTCATAAGAGTGAAAGTTTCATTTGTGCTGAACAGTTGTAGGTGGCTCTACCTGTTTAATAATCTCAAATGCGACACAATCACTAGACTTTTAAGGGGCATCAGAAAGCCACACCCACTGTTCATGTCATCTGCAATGTTAACCAGAATCATATGTTTTTATTATCCATTTCAAACAATTGAACACAAGAATGCGAATGTAAGAGAAAACGGTAATAAGAAGGATAATTGGGAAAGTAAACCCGAAATGGACCGATTGGTCCCGCTAACAAGGTCTACTCTTTCCAATTTGACTTTGGGCGACCGGTACAGACAAATGAAACATAAATCATCATCTTAACTAGTTAACTAATGTGTTTGTTGGTCGACTGGTAGAATGCCGCATCATTTCGAAGGACATTTACATCTAAAATACATACTTATCTCTAGGTTCTATTGCTTCTAGCAGGTTAGCGTGTATAATTATATACATTACGTGTCAGGAGTAAACGTGTTTACAGCAATAAAATATCAGTTAAACATATTCAAATACATACTATTAAAGTCACAGAATGATGTAAAAAACGTTATTTTCGTTTCTTATTTTGTTCTAAAATGTCGCTATTTCGCTGGTTTTAGCCCCGTTTTGCCGTTTTTATGTAACTTTAGTGATTTATTAACTTCCGGTTGTTACTTCATTAACTTTTATCTAAATGACCTCTAAACTATGAGCCTCCGCGTTGTCCAGTGACTCTAGTCAGCCTGATAGTTGCGAGAGGCAGATTGCGTTGACTGTTTTGCTTGCATGAGTCCCACCAGCTGGAAAAGCTTCCCCCTTTTTTTCGGGCGGAACTGCTTTCTCTTCCTTGGGGTGCTTAAAGCCTTTCTCCATTTAGCTGATCCGAGTGGCGCTATATAAGTGTTCGGTTACAGGGATGAAAAAAGCGGGGGGGGCACGGGGGGCACCGGCCCGCTCCAGTTTTGAAACTGGGGGGCAAAGCCCAACCAGTTTTAATGCTCAGTGCCCCCCATGTGCCCCAAATCGGTTTTTTTATGTTTATCCAATGGATTTTTAAGAATACTTTTGCTAAGATAATTTGTGCCCCCCCTAATTTTTAAAATTTCTGGGGTGGGCAAAATATTTTTATAAATTATGCCCCCCACTTTTCAAAACCTTGTTACACTTCTGTTCGGTTACAATTACAAACCTGTCTGGCGTCGTTTAGTCTGTGCATTGAGCAGGTGGTCAACGCTGGCTGCCACTTCTGCGCTTGTCTAAGCGGCCGATAAATTTGAATAGATCTTTCAATTTCAGAATTTTTTATTTATCAATTTCTTTTTAAAGCAAACTGATAAAAAAAACTGAAAAAATTGCCTTAGATAACTGTAATCTTGCGCTTGCTATGAAAGTTGTGCTATTTGCTAATAAAAATCAAATTGTGTGAGCTAGGTTTTTAATTTTAAAATTCATTAGGGGTCTACAAGAGGTGACAAAGCGAAATTGTTTAACTATACGACGCTAATGATCTTTGTTAACACACATTGCTGTTAAACAGCAAATTAATTAATCAACAAATATATTAGGTACAATTTCGACAAAGCTTAAGAGACGTACTTGAAACGAAGTAGTATTCGGCCTTAAACCCTCTGGCCGAGGACGCTGGGCCGGAGGTGAAGATGACCTCCATGCGACTTCCGCTGCTCATGAGCATTGGAGGTCTCTTACTTCCGCAGAAGGCGCTGATGTTACGACGATGACCACCAGAGAGCATTGCACTCACGACGATGTTATCAACGTCATCACACCTGATTATAATATTCAAGACAATTTAGGTTACATCAAGCATTAGATTGGAATGGGTTGAGGTACACTGGTGGCTTGAGCAGTAGTAGTAGTTCAACGATACTGTTATAAAAAAGATCCCTCTTGCACTCTATCCATGTCTTGGGACTGGCACTGCCAGAGAGCATGCAGTTGAGGAGTTGAACTGGGTTGAACTGGATTGGGTTTGATGGAATATGACTAAATAGAATAGCATATAACAGAACAGATTAGAAAAGCATAGAATGGAATAACATAGAATATAGCTGAATAGAATAACAGAAAAGATTGGATAAGATCAATTAAATTAGTTCGTGTATACCTGCTTTTGTGATGACAACCAAAACTAACGTCTATTTATTAGAGCGCATTCATTGATTAGTTCATGAAATAATCGACTGATTGATTGCTTTACTGATGAATCGATTGATTGAGTCTTTGATTTATTTTGATTAATTGGATGACTTACTGACTTACTGATAGACCGAACGACTGATTGAGTGATTTACACACTGATGTATTTACTCATTTATAGACTAATTAACTGATCGACTGACTAATCAATTAATTTGGTTTATTGATTGATTGATTGCTTAATTATTTCGAATGATTGATTGATTCGATTGATTGATTGACTGAATGATTAGTTAATTTGATTGATTGACTGAATGATTAATTAATTCGATTGATTGATCGGTTGATTAAATGAATAATTAATTCGATTTATCAATCCCCTACGTGTGTGGCTCCTTGTGATTTCCAATCGGGTAGTGCAGATCGAAGTCGGAGAAGATAACGAGAGATCGATCCCTTCCTCGGCTGCGGAAGCTGAACCGACAGACGCTGAACGCTGGATAGGAGGATGGATAGAACGGGGAACTGAAGGTTCCGTTACGGCGGCTCTGACCGTGGAACTCGTGTTCACAGTCGGTGGAACCTGAGTGGAATACAAATTCATTGCGACCGTAACGAGTTGCGCCATGCTCTTACTAGCTGTACCATGAAATAATATCATTAGACTGAATATAATCATGGATCGTACATCTTCGTTCCTTGCATTCGTGCTTTTTTGGAGATTTCTTTTTGACAATTCATTTGCTTGGGTTGTTTATTTGTTTGTTTCAATTGTTTGTTCTTCTGTCTTCTAATTGTTTGTGTATTTCAATTGTTTGTTCTTATTGTCTTTTGATTGTTTGTTTATTTGTGTATTTCAATTGTTTGTGTTTAATTATTTGTTTAATTGTCTTCTAAATCATGTGTTATTTTAATTTCTTTGTTATTTGCTTAGCATCTTGCCAATGTGTTTGTTTAGTCAATGTTAATTTAGTTAAAGTCTCATTTAAATATTCGCTGTTTTTCTTTTGCAATTATTCATTGTTAGTGATAATTTATATACACATTTAATTAACCCTTTAATGTTTATTTGCATCCGTTTGTAAGTTGTCTAATCACTATTTTATATGAGCTGGAGTATCGTTAATATCTTAATTTTCATTCGTTTGTTTTAGTACCGATGTAAAGCTCATATCGCGCCAGTCAGAATCGTCATTAGATTACATTACACGACCCAATGTTCTCTTACTCTGGCACGGAGTTAGGTCAGCATGTGCGAACACACAATCGTTTGAATACCGAAACAGCGTCACCGAACATACAAATGCGCCGCATTACGGCAAAAAACTTATCTGCGCTCAATACGACTATTAAAATTATTAATGGTAATACTAATTACATTGTGAGTAGGAGGAAGTTTATAATGTATCGCATGCAATGCAATATAATGCAGAGTATAGCGTCACGTAATGTAATGATATGTCATATAATGTCAAGTAAGGAATGTCATAGTGACATGTTCCGAAGTGTCATTCCACTCAAATCAACGTAAAATCATGCACCTGGTGTAATTTAGCGTAAGAGGTTTCATGTACATGTAATGTCATGTAGTATAATCGTACAGCATAGTCCAATGTAACGTAACGACTATGTCATGCGAAGTGATGCGATAGACAATATTAATACGATCGACTGTGGCATTTTAACGACTCATCGCATGCCTTTGACAGCGTTAACATCATTTTTATCTAGAATCATCATGACACCATCCGGAGTCTCTTAATGTAGGCTAATGACATGTCGCGTAATGCGATTTCCTATAATATGTTTTCACACGAAGTCACATAACGAAACATTAACCTCGACTTAATTCCATAATAGACCTCAATAAATGTATCAACACTAAAAGCTCCGCTAATAAGCAAAGACCATTTTGTACTACGATCAGACAGAAATACAGACAGACAGACAGATAGATTAATAGGACGAACAGATGGATACAGACAGACAAACAGACAGACAAATAAATATAATAGACACACATACATAAAGATATGAAGACAGAGAGAAACAGATAGATAGATGGACAGACAGATAGATAGACAGACGAATTGAGAGACTGAGAGACAGGCATACATAGGCACACTCGCAGATCACATACGCACACAAACATATTTAATTATACACGCACACACACCTACACAGAAAACCTACACACACACACATGCAAACAAACACAAACATACACACGCGCGCACCCACACACACATTTTTACACTGACAGACATGAATACTGTTGCGTTGCCATGCGTCTATGTTGGAGTAGCATAGGTCTACCTGGCGTTGTAACTGGCCCTGGTTGTTCGGCGAAGACAACAGGTGAATCGCCAGCGTTGTTTGAAGCTTTGGACAACAGAAAAACAACAGAAAAATTAATGAATCCATATTTTATTATTGCAAAGACGAGGCAAAATGATAGGAATTGGATAGAACATACTGTAGAATGGCTCAGAATATAAAACAATAGAATGGCATACAAATGAACAGATCAGATTAGCATTGAATAGAATCACGTAGAATGGAGTAAATTAGAATGGCATAGACTAGAATAGGGTTAAATTGAATAGCATAAATATATAGCAGCATAGAACAGAATAGCACATAAATGAGCAGCATAAATGAATAGCGTAGATTAGAATAGCATGGAACAGCATGAAATCGAATGAAATAGAACATAATTAAATAGGATAGAATAGAATAAAGTAAAACAGTGTAGAGCTGAAAAGTATCGAGTTAACTAAAACAAAACAATGCAGTAAAGAATCGAAGAGGCCCCTATAGAATAAGCCAGAAGAGAATTGAATAGAATAGAACAGAATAGAACAGAACAGAATGGAATAAAAGAGAATAGAACAGAGCAGAAAAGAACATAATAGATCACAAAAAACAGAACATGATAGAATAAGGTAGCCTCGCTCGAGGTCATTTCCAGCTCCTTGCACGTCTCACAAAAGGAGCCACATAAACTCTCCGTATGAATGAATGACCTAATTTCAAACGGGGTCAAAGGCCGCCACCTACCGACATAGGAATCCCTTGCGGGCGGCAGCTGTGACTTGGGCAGAAATTCGTACGTGGCCGCGAACCCTTGACCTTCTTCCTGCTCATCGCTCTGGAACTCCACGCTCAGCTGCTCACGGGTCGAAATCACTGGACCATGGCGTCCGTTGCCACAGTGCTGAGCAAGAACCGAACCCGATGTATCGGGTCCGTCGTGGACAACGACAACGTCGCCGGCAACAAGACAACTGGACAACGGAAATTAATGACTGAACATAACCGACTAAAATTTAACGGATGGAAAATTAACGGATAGGAAATTTTGAGATACGAAATCAACCAACTGCAACGTAATGTATATTTTATAACATGAAGGGAGTCAAGGATGAAAGATATAAAGTGGGCAAATTTAGGTATGCAGTCGATGAGTCGGGAGGCAGCATTGAAGATAGATTGGCTCCCTGCATCGCAACGCATACAGTTTAAAGAGCTCACGATGATGCGAAACTATCTTGTTGGCTCTGTCCCGCTTCTCTTTTGGCTCTCTGCACTAGGGTGTCCTAGCCGCATACTTGTATTGGGAGAGCCGCTAATACTAAAAATGGTAAATTACAATCACACTATTCCACATATGCAGCTAGCTTAATGTTACGTATCTTACGCCATGCGATATGCCCTTCTTCCAATTGCTTTCTGGGCATCTGGCATCTGATTCATGATGCAGGTCGCCGCGGAAGAAAGGCGTGATTAGGCGATAGAGTATCTGCTGGCACGTGGGCTCAACAGCCAGTCGCCAATGGCTAATTCTGCCAGACATACTTAGAATTGACATTTTGTTTATCGTCGCACATTATTGGAACAGTTCGTCGGAACTAATGCGTCGGCAAGAGACGAAGATCATTGCAGAACGGACTGTCGCAGATTTCGTTCAACTCCGCTACACAGTCGCGGCTGAAGTAGTTTCGGTTTAATAACACTGTGACAACAAAGATCATAAGCGTCGCCCTCCTCCTTTTTCCAGGCTTGGGACTAGCACTGCCAGAGTTCGAACAGTGGAGGAGTTACAAATAATTGTGTGCATACATGAAGTTGCAGTTTAACGACGCTGTGTGATAAAAAAGATCATCAGCGTCGACCTCCTCCTTTATCCTGGCTTGGAACTGGCACTGCCAGAGTTCGAACAGTTGCGGAGTTAAGTTGCAGCTTAATCATGGTGACGACTAAAGCACTATTGTGAAAATTGTAATTGCATGTGAACAGCATTCTGTGAACATTGACTATTAATTTTTAAATCACATTCTATTGAATAATAGCGCATTACAAATATTAACATGGAGTTTGGCGTAATAGGGAGAAACCATAAAGGGACCAAGATTCCGTTGGCAGTAGACACCCTAGTAGCAAAATATAGGTCAAATAATGGATGGCGAAAACAAAATCGCTTGTGAAATTGAAAAGTATACTTTACTAGACTTAACTAATTGACTAATTTAGATTTACTTATGTTAATTAGTGAGTGGCTAGCCAAGTAATGTTCAATGAAATAACAAGCATTTTCTGGGTCTGTATATGAACCTTTCAAAATGGCTTTTATAACGTATTTCTTGTGGTATACAATTTCATTATGTATTCGTTCACATCTTTTTGAATGTTTACTTATGTGTGACTGTGTGCGCATTAATTAATCTATTTATTTATTAACTAATTCATTCATTCAGTGATTCATTCATTCTGAGCATTTATGTGGCGCCCCTTCAAGACCGTTCCCAGCCCTTTCAATCATTCCATCACTCTATCAATCCATAATTTCATCAATCTGTCATTTCGTCATTCTATGATTCTACCATCTCTTCATTCCGTACCATTTCATCAATCTGTCAGTCAGGCATTCTATCATTTCTTCCTCTCGTAAATTTATCATTTCATCCTTCCATTGGATTGTCTCACCCATCTTTTCACCCATCACCCCTTCACCCCTTCACCCATTTCACCCTTTCACCCATCCCTCCATGATTCGTGTGTGTCACCGACCTCTTGTCCTTTCCAATGAGCTGTATGTTCCTGAAAGTGAGTCGTACTCTTTCGTCCACTTGACCGTGGAAGGCGTAGAGACAGCGGCTGTTCGCTGGATAAGTTTGAGGATAGCGTGGGGAAAAGAGGGAGCCTCGCTTTGAGTTGCGATTGCTGTAGAAGTCGTAGGTACACTGGGCGCCCCATCGCTTGCTGGCGCTTGTCATTTCGAACTGCTCTGAAAGAATAGCGCTGATATTTACTGATGATGATGATAACGACGACGACGACGAAGACGGCGACGATGACGACGACGACGACGATGATGATGATGATGATAATAATAATAATAATAATAATAATTATAGGCACCTTCACGCCGCATCCTGGGGACAAGGACTGCGAACGCGCATAATTATGATATTTAGCTACTGACAGCTTGCGGGGTCCTCGGGCAAAAAAAAGTATAATAACAATAATCATAATTATAATGATGATGAGCGTCTCACGTTGTGACCTTTAAGTGTAGGCCCCCTATAAACCAGCCAATGCATTAACACAATCTCTGTTTCCAAATAATAATCTCGAAATATAGGAACAACAAAAATAATAATATCAATAAAAGGCAATACTAAAATTATTATGATCATAATAATGACATCCCAAAACGCTTATTCGGCAGCCGTAAAAGGCAGCTCGTAATAAAGCATGCAAATGTGCTGCTATCTCACCGCTGGGATGCAGCTTGCATGTCAAAAAATAGAGTAAGAAGCTGTAAGCAGCGATAGGTGACCAGCGGGTTACAAGTATGTGATCACTGATCAGAGACTAACCAGCGGGTTACCAGTATGTGATCACTGATCAGAGACTAACCAGCGGGTTACCAGTATGTGATCACTGATCAGAGACTAACCAGCGGGTTACCAGTATGTGATCACTGATCAGAGACTAACCAGTGGGTTACCAGTATGTGATCACTGATCAGAGACTAACCAGCGGGTTACCAGTATGTGATCACTGATCAGAGACTAACCAGCGGGTTACCAGTATGTGATCACTGATCAGAGACTAACCAGTGGGTTACCAGTATGTGATTATGATCAGAGACTAACCAGCGGGTTACCAGTATGTGATCACTGATCAGAGACTAACCAGTGGGTTACCAGCTCTATTCGACGACACCTTTCAGTCGCCCTTCAAATTGGAAAAATCCTTACTGGTTTAGGCTAGCTGGATTGAAAAAATCAGGAGGTAGATTTGTAAACCAGTACTAAATGAGGGGCTATAGATGCAGTGTAATTAGAGCAGTCGCTTTAATTAGTCTATTTATGAGATAATGATAATGATAATGAAAATACTAATAATACTAATACTACCACTATTTCCCATACTCCACCACCTACTACTACTACTACTCTACCATCTACTCCACCTACTACTACTACTACTACTACTACTACTACTACTACTACTACTACTACTACTACTACTACTAATAATAATAATAATAAAACATTGTCGGTGGGAGGAAGAGACGGCGAGGAAAAAGATTGGCCATCTACCCTCCTATGCCGAGGCCAAGAAAATGAAGTCGCTAATGCTTCACACTCATGGTTGCCTCAGGGATAGTTTTAGCTTTTTCCTTCTTTTCTTCTTCTTCTCCTTCTCTATACTGCATTCTTCTAATTCTGCTTCTTCTTACTCATCCAATGACTCTTCTTCTCCCTATCCTGTCTCTCTCATATCTTTCAAATTCCCCTCCCCTCGTCTTATTCGTCCTCGTTCTCATTGTCTTCCCTATCCACATCCCATTCTTCTCCCTCTCCCTCCCCTTCTCTCTCCTCATCGGCATCTTCTTCTTCCTCTTCTTCAACCTCTTCTTCTTGTTCTTCTGCTTCCTCTTCTTATACGTCATCCAACAGTCAATGAAACGTCACATACTCGTTAAGCAAAAACTCAAAGGCCAATTTCATGGCGAAGTTTCAAAAGAGCAGACGAAAATGTCAAATGACGTTGCGCAAAATAGAAACGTTAATAGCATTTCAATTTAGACGAGTCTATCCTGCATTTACTTTAAATTGTATATTCAAATTCTCAATAACACTGCATTTATCAAACGCTGCTTCGAGAAATACTTCCACCGGCTTAAAAAAAGTAATTACAACTTATATGGAACGGGATTAAAAACGAGAAAACGCCGCATCTCTCATATGCATAACATCAAAAACTATACTATGTTCAAACAGATCAATGTTGCCCGTTGTTACATATTCACACTTCTGTCCTATACACTCACTTATTAACGTGGAAAGGTCACTTTGACATGCTCGACATGAAAATTACACAATGAAGCATTGCATAAAGAGTGGATCTTCTGCGGCCGAAAATTTATAAAAACAACACTAACTCTAACCCTGACCCTAGCCGACCCTCAAGTTGCTTAACCTGACCATAATACCGACCCTCACGGCGTATGATGACAATGTTAGGTACTATGACTTTAATTCACCCGAATTAATTTATGATTTATTTAGGCGGCCAAAAACAGTATCATATATGTCCAAGTATAAACTGGATTTATTATAATAATTATGCTTAAATGGAAGCTGGATCAATTTGAACAGTGTGTTTTAGAGTATTTAATGGGGAAAAATGTTGATCAGAAATTCCCCTAGCTTCCATCGCGAAGCCATTTTGTCACCAATCGAACTTCTATTATGCATTATATTTTCAACGATACAGCTTCAATTCAAGCATATTTCTCTTCGTCGATCCAGCTTCCATTTAGGTACATTTACTTTCATCAATCGGTATTTTGCGCGCGAACACGGCCTTGCTTACATCGGTTCCACATTCTCACATCAATCAAGCATGCTATTTTCATTGATCCAGCTTCCAATTATGCATAATTTCTTTCATCGATCCAGTTTCTACTTGCCAATTATTCTTTTTTATTGATCCCGTCACCATTTAAGCTATAATCAGAAATTTATTGACGTCAAATAATAAATACGCTAAAATACAGTAGAAGCACCATGGTATAATAAAATACGCTAATTATACTTCTACCCTATAAACTACGCTAACCCTAATCCTAACCCGAACCGATCCTCACGATGGGGAGACGTTACAGTGGACGACACCTTCGTATATACACTGAAATAAATCCGAAATTAATTAGAGCGAATTAAAATTATAATACCCGACTTCAGGCATTTTCAACAGTGCGCGTGCGACAAAGGTTGCGCAGGCGCCGAGGTCTTCACGCGTTAAATTTTGTATGGGTTGGGCCCTGGAAGCAACAGTTTCGTTCGTATTGAAGCGACATATTCATATAGAAAAAACTCAAAGTACAACAGATAATGTGTTGTGGTGGCCATTTTGACCGATATCTTGAAGAGTAGTATTACCCACTACCGTATTGCATCCACGACAAATCGATACCCTTACTTCAGAAATCTTACAATCGACACTTCATTTGTCGTTGTAGCGTACCTATGTGCTGAAATTACACATATTTTTGGGTTTTGGCGGCCATATTGGAAATTAAACTTTCCACAATTACATGTTTGCAAGACAGTATTAGCACTCAATTCCATGCTAGAATAAAACGCACATTTTTTATTGCGCCCTAATACAAATAAGAAATATGAAATGGGGACACGGTTAAACCGTCTTTTAAGATGAAATCAGCAAGAAACCTTAAAACAACCAAGACAAGAATCAATGTCGTTAGATCTTAAATATCAAAAGCGGCTCTGCCTTGACATCTCCTTGGCAACGGAATAGATCCGTTAATTTTTTCAACTGACGCCCGTGCGCAGAGTAATGGATAGCAAACTGGCGTGTGGAGCTTAGAAGCCGAGTTCGATTCCCAATTCCCCTTAAGGTTGACTAGTCCTGCTCTCGTTTGGCGAGCTGATGTTGAAAGGCGCGGGTTAGACTGGTATATTACCAGTCCAAAGTATCATAGAATTGGAGAGACTTTGCCAGAAGTGTAACAAGGTTTTGAAAAGGAGGGGCCTAATTTCAAAAATATTGCGCGAAGCGCCAAACAAATTTTTTGCCCCCCACTTATTGAATTTTGCCCTCCCCG
Organism: Bimastos eiseni; assembly: GCA_959347315.1. Taxonomy (NCBI): domain Eukaryota; kingdom Metazoa; phylum Annelida; class Clitellata; order Crassiclitellata; family Lumbricidae; genus Bimastos; species Bimastos eiseni. Next base: position 69,037,951 of record OY365806.1, on the reverse strand, counting down.
AAATTTCAAAAATGGGGAGCACAAATTATCTTAACAAAAGTCGTCTTAGAAAGCCATTAGAGAAAAAAAAGGAACCGATTTGGGGGACATGTGGGGGCACTGAGCACTAAAACGGGGGAGGGGACTTTCCCTCCCCCCAGTTTTGAGACCCTCATTGTTACACCCGGCGTTTCCAGACATTTCATATGAAGTAGATATTGTCTAACAAAATGTCATTGCATATTAAGTACCTTGATCGTTTGACTATCAAGTTGGCCTAATAATAATAACGTCGATTTACAAGACGCCATAAACGCGGTCCTAAGCACAAGGGCGCCGAAATTATTACAAAAATTATTATAAAAATGTCGGTAAAAATGTGATAGACTGGCAGATCTGGTTTTAAAAGAGCAAACCTCAGAATTATTAACTCGATGTCCAATCTGTGCTTTAGCAAATCACTTCTTGGTCGCAAACATTGAGAAATACGAGTTGTTTTTCAAACTGTGCCAAAAACCTCAAGTATTGCTTTCACGCGCGTTATATTGGTTCGGTGTGTGATACGGTAAGTCGCAGATTTTTATTTCATGACTAATTTTTATACAAGCCAATCAAGACAGCAATTCAGGACAGCTGCTTCCAAAAGAAGAAGCTACGTACACACCAAAGGGTCGCTCTATGGTAAAACACGCAAAACCTTTCTGAAACAGTTTTTGTCCAGGGCACGTCACGTAGACACAATGTTTATGCACGTTTAATTAATTTCTGTCCAACTCGCCTCATATATATATACGCCGCCTGGTTTATTCCTTCAAGTCTTCAAAGCCGGTCTCTTAATCTCGACAATTAATGGGCATCAACCGCATGAAAACTGCGAGTTCTCTCCTCTCAATATTAATGCAATTTCGTGCGAAAATGAATCTTGCCGAGCCAATGCTAGCCATCAAATATGGCCGTTCAATTTGCCAACGGGAGATCGGCAAACATCTTAGTCGCGGGTAGCCTGCTCAGAAACACACGCGGGTACGGAAAGACGAACAAGTAGGCGTACATTTGGCGACGCTAAATCTGAGCCAGTAGATCATAGTTATTGCTTGTTATTATTGGTTCTGAATTTACTGGATTGTCTTGGCATCCGTGGGAAAAGCAGACGGGGCCAGCGAAGTGATCGGACGTGGAAGCCACGTCCCAGAGCACGGGAGTAGCTACATGTAGGGCATTACTTATACACAGCAGGGCCACCCGAGAGAAATTGGATACGGGACTCACGAGCAGATTGCATAATATTTTTCACTCGAGCAAGTAAGTGAAATGGACATGGGTTTCTAAGGCGATGAATAGCAGACTGAATTCGAATAAATATAAAAATGATAGCACATCAGGTATACTTAAGCCCCTGTGTAATACATTATTATCATACGCTATGCTAGTTTATATCTCAAATATTATAACCTAAAATCTTAATATAACCTTTGATTCATGACATAGGAGTCAGACGTTAGCTAATTAGACTTTATTAAATAAAATGTAGCATTAAAAATGTATATATCATATCATTAGAAAGAACAGAAGAAGAGCAGTTTTTTATGCCAAACAAAGGTATGGACTGCGTTTTCTTAGCCTCGGCTTACGAAAGCGGGTTGCCAGTCCTGTATCTCGCCTTTTCAGCTTCCCACGGACACTGAATGTTCGGTGTGGTCATCATGGCTAAGTTGTATAGAGGGCGCAGATGAAGCAGAAACATCGATGTAAATTGTATTTAGAACAGCTGACTATTAAACGCTTACAATATTTTACGACAGTGATGCGGTTAACTTCGCGATTGTGATGACGGTAACAAATCATGCCAAAATAGGGTTTGAGATTAGCCTAGTTTCACGGTTTAGAACTTTAGAAACAAGAAACAGCATGGCATTCAATGACATGCACAACATTACATCAACAGAAAAAAAGCACTTTATAAATAAACATTAACATAACGTAACATAAACACACTGACTAGAAGATTAACATGACACAGTCAGAACAGGATATATCACAAGCTTATCATAACATGAACATTGCATAACAGATCATAAACAAAACATATTATAGCAGCAGAACACAACATAACTTAAGATAACATCAACATAACATAAGCAAAACAGAACATAAAAACAGAATAAAACATAATATAACATGACATGACATATGTATACCTAACATAAACATAACACATATTTAACACAAATGTAACATAAAGCAACATGGCACAGTGTGACGTTGATTCTAGGTGTATCAGAATCTCCACCACATTTCATCTACATTCTTTCATAGTCTAATTTAAATTGAATTAAATTCCAATAACATCAATTCAATTCACTTCAATTCAAATTAATTAAATCCAAACTGATACAGATGACCATTAGTACCTTTATCCAGGAAGCTGTACTCAGCTCTGAATCCGCTGTTATTCGTGGCCATTGAGTCCGCGTGGAACTCAACGACGAGGCTTCGCTTCGACGAATAGAATCTTCGCCTGGATGTCGTTGACCCGTTTCCACAGAGTTCATAGGTCGCCGGGGCAAGGTCACTGACCTCAGGTCGCTCCAGGTCAAGGTAAAGCCGAACGAAATCGGCGCAGCTGTCTCGGTAAGATTAACAACGACACACCTGAGTACCTTGCGCCAATCAACGATAGCACACCTGTATTCCTAACGTAGGATGACGCACAAGCGCATACCTGAAGACGTACTCGACGTTGTGTTTATTACCATCGTCAGGAAGGGAGGGAAGGAGGGAGGGATGGAAGGAAGGAAGGAGGGAAGGAGGGAAGGAGGGAGGGAAGGAAGGAGGGATGTGTGGATAAGGGTAGATGGACGGAAGGAGGAAAGGATGAATGGAAGGAAGGCAGGATGGATGGTTGGATGGATGGAAGGAAGGAATGAAGTAGGGAAGGATGGAAGGAAGGAAGGAAGGAAGGAAGGAAGGAGGAAAGGATGGATGGAAGGAAGGCAGGATGAATGGATGGATGAATGGGTGAATGGATGGATGGAAGAAAGAAGGGAAGTAAGGATGAAAGAAAGGACGGAAGAATGGTGGAATGATCGATGGAAAGAAGAAGAGAACAGGAAACAAATATGAAATAGATAAAACAGGTGAAAGAAGATCAAACTAAAGAATCAGTTAATTAACCAATTAACACACTGACGAATGAATGACTGATCGAAATGGATGGAAGAAAAAGTAAATGGAAAGATGATTGATGGACAATTGGATGAATGAATGAATTAGGTAATTAATTAATTAATTAATGGATTAATTAATTAATTAATTAATTAATTGATGGACGGACGGATGTTTGAGCGAATAGTTGAACGGATGAACGGACGAATTTTCCATCCAGCGCTCAGTTACCGGTTAGTCAAGGGCACTTGAAGGTCAAAGTCTGAGAAGGTCACCTCGACGATTTCGTCCAAGTCGCCGATGAAGGTATAGAGGATACAGTTCAGATTCGTCGGATACGGTCGAGGAAAGCTGGCCGAACTGAAGTAACCATGGGAACGACCGTTGCTTTCGAAAACGAGGCACTGGCACGCTGACAAATTTCGAACCAAAAATGGACATCGTCGAAGCAGAAAATCTTTATCAGATGAATAGCGTACTGGACGCCTTGTATGTCTGCCGACAGTTAAATTCGACTCTTGTAATAACTTGTAATGGTTTGTTTATACTATGTCTGCAGTCGTACTGCCAGTTTGAAATCAAATGGAAATGATCATTATTATTGGCAACCTGACAAAGAGTATCTTCATGCAATGTGATCAAATGTTCCTTCATGTATCGTATTGTATCGTATCTTTAGAATTATATACCGCCTATCAAAGAATAACTGTTCTGAAGTGCACGCTGCACGGAAACCCAGGAGGAAAAGAAATGCCTTTAAAGAGCGAGAAGCCGATGGAGAAGCCAGACATTGGTTTAGCTCTTAGTGATGGAGGAAAGTCATTCCAGGTTGATGGACCAACAATAGCAAACACCCGGTTTTGGGCCAATGTAGTCTTAGTCCTAGGAACAAAGACATCAAAACGATGAACAGAGTGCGAGGAGCTAGATGAAGTTGCAAATAACGGCTTTCGCTAGAGAGATGTCTCTGGGCACTGGAAATGGGCTTTGGAAACTGGAAAGAGGGTCTTATAGTGGATACGCTTGACTTGGGAAACATTTGCGATTCCTTTGCTTTGCTTATTGCTACCAATTTATTTGGCTTAAATTCTCCTCAGTTGGCTCACCTTTGTCTAAAGTTACTTAATTAAAGTTGATTCGCTCACCTTTGTCGATGTGATAGGAGCTTTCATAAGCGACACAAGTGTCATGAGCTACAAATGAAAATCGCAATTATCTGTCAACGCCAGAGACTCGACGCCTGGCCAAAGAAGCCTCAACAGGAAAGAAACGGGATTAATTCCTAATAATTAGAAGAGGAGGAGGAAAGAAGATGAGACGGAAGAAGGAAGAAGAGGTAGAAGGAGAGTGTAGAGGATAAAGAGTAAAAGTTAAATGACTATTTATGAAAAGATTTTCTTAGAATCTATAGTAACAATATAACATGAAATTTCTCAGCTTCAGATTGCATCCGAAATATCTTATTGCTTCCGGAACACCAGTGTCAATAATCCGACAGTTGGTGCCGCAGTATTTCTCATAAATGGGAAGAGAAATAGGATTGAAGACAACATTTGAGAATTCAGAGTTCACGAGAATGTGCAACTCCGCATAAAATCTTTTCCACAGTAGTCCAGTGTAGAAGAAATTACACGCATATCATTAAATTTTGAGTTTTGTCCAAATGTGAAATATCCTAGTAGTATAATATAATCATCGTATCGTTTAGTATTCTAACTTCAACAGTTAATTCTAATCAATTTGTTGATTCTAATTTTAATTTTAATTTACATGCTCTTAAAAATTAACTCTAATTCAAATTATCAGATTCGCACCAATGAACTTGTAAGTCGCTGCGTTTTGGACAGCGACATTTCCTTTTCCCAATAAACGAATATACATACATACTTATATTATTGTAACTAATAATTTAAAAACCTAATCATCAATATCTCAATTCAATCCAATCTTTTGCTTCCAATCTGGCGAGTTTTATACGCTTTCAACCCATAAGATTCCAACTCTGCCAACCAGGTCAGGTACTTAATAAACAACTGTCTCGATTATCCATTTTCTAGCTATCGCCACAAAACAAATTGATCCATTTCCTTCAAGTAGCCGCCATAAACGTCATTGGATATAACATACGAACTTGCCCGGATATCCAACATGAATACGAAACGAAGAAGCGAGAGAAATCCCACCACTCCTCCGATGGTTCATCGGTGGAATAAGACTTGTCGAAATCGTGCGGCTAATGAGGCTAATGGGTGGACGGAATTCAATTATCTCGCGTCGTTCTACACCCATTAGTTAGAAAGTCCATCTGCTGATACACCGTATAAAATAGAAATGTCTGCTAAAGGCATACACTAGTGCGCAATGTAAAGAATGGTCAAAGCAGACACATTATTAGCTGTTATTGTGAGTTTTGTAACACCGATTTAAACGAGATTCCTCAGGAACTTCAGCATAGTTTGAAAGCGCAGAATTTTGCCTCATTCGTCAAATGTCGCCGATTTTAATGTTTTATTATTGTCTTGTCGTTTACGATAATAACAGTAATAATAATAATGCTATTATGTTATTGTTAATATATTAATAATAATAACAATAATAATAATAATTTTATTATTATTATTATTATTATAAATATTATTATTTTATTATTATTATTGTTATTATTATTGTCATTATTATTATTATTTCAACCACATTGAAACGCTGGACCATGACGGTTAGGCGCTGAAGCAGGTACGAGGTCTCACGTGCATCCCCATTTATTATTATTATTATCATTAGTAGTAGTAGTAGTAGTAGTAGTAGTAGTAGTAGTAGTAGTAGTAGTAGTAGTAGTAGTAGTAGTAGTAGGTGGAGTAGTAGTAGTAGTAGTAGTAGTAGTAGTAGTAGTAGGAGTAGTAGTAGTAGTAGTAGTAGTAGTAGTAATTACAATTATTGATTAGTAGTTTTTTTCGTATTTGTAAAGCGCATCTATCAAATTATGAAAGAACTGTAGTTGTCTCGGGGTAGCTGGAAGCACCTATCAGCCAATGGTAAAGAATTTATCTAAACTGCAGTGTCTACTGTTTGCAGGCTCATAAGTGGGGCATTTTGATCGTGCTGATTCACGAGATACCACGTGTCTCAACAAATTATCCTGTCTATCCAACTATCCAACTGCCATCTATAAAAGCGGAAGCGCTCATGCAGGAGAACAGACACCTTAGTAGCATGATGGGCCACACTGACTGTGCTGTATATGGTATCTACCCAGACATCACTCTAGCGGCACCTCCTACTAATAGGTGAACAAGACACGCAGCGATTAGTTTTAGAAGCGAGATCGTCGCCTGAAAGACGGTGCAGAAAGAAACGACGAAATAGAATTAGGATCCGTTAACAGAAGATTAGAAAGACGAAATTCACTTCTGACGACGTAGCTGTGAGTAAAGTAAGAAGTTCGGGTGTCCTTAGGATGGCAAGATGGCGCGAATTCATAGACTAACTGATGATGTTCCGACCGATTACGGGCAGGTTTTAGATTCGGTCTATGATAAAGTATCAGTTAAATACGCCCGAATGTAATGCTATGAAGAGGGAGAGGAGTTGGAGGAAAAGGAAGATTGAGGCGGGGAAGAGGGAGGAGAGTGGATGGATGCGAAGATGGAAGAGGTTTGGATAAGATCACACTATTTATATATCAATATCAATCAATGAGTTTAGTACGGCGCCTCTTCGAGACGACAACTCAGAGTCGCTCCCGATCCAGGCCCGGGCAATAAGGACATACTTAAGATGCTGCTGGAAAGCATCGGAAGGTTTCCTCTAGGAACCTGGGAAGGGAGTGAAAAACCGAAGAGAGGCCGTTCCATGCTAAAGAGACTGACCTGGATTAGTGGCGCTGATACCGAAGACGGCCAGAAGGAAGTGTAAGGAGTACGCTGGCATGACAACGGTCGCTAGGCGACGGATGACGAGTTGCATCTGAAACGGATGAAAACATTTAAAAACTCGTGATGGGGCGCAATATCAAGTCTTTGATAGATTGATTAAGTGATTGATTAATTGATAGATAGCTTGATAGACTGACTAATTGATTAATTGATTGACTGACTGATTGGTTGATTGATCGATTGACTTATTGATTGACTGCTTGATTGATTGATTGACTAATTGGTTGGTTGAGTGATTCATTTATTGATTGATTTCCACATGCAAAAAATACTGAATAATTGGCAAAATCAATGGAATCCATCTTAAATACCAGGATGGAAAATTTTCCAGCTGTAAATGACTATAGCGGCCGCTATGGCATCTGATCCTCCAGTTCTTGACCTTGACGACACCTACTTTAACAGCTGCTCTACCCTATCATCCTCTGGCAAGTGGCAACCGGACTTGGACCTCCTCTTGGACAATCGACAGTCTATGTATGGTCAGAGTGCTCTTTGTAACAGACTGGTTGGTGCTGCATACAAGGCAAGACTTTCCACTTTGGTCGCCTGTGAATGACTATCTTAAAGATACGCTATATAAATAAGATAGATAGATAGATGGATGGATGGATATCTATCTATCTATCTATCTAGATAGATAGATAGATAGATAGATAGATAAATAGCTTGCAGAATCTCGACAGGAATTCAAACCCTGACGGGGCTTTGATCCTCGACCTCTCTATCGAAAGTCCAACGTACAAAACGCTAGGCAACAGAACGTTCCCACGTTTCCAGAAAGAGACAAATCCCGCAGAAAAGAGAAACAGCCATAGCACCGAAAAGAGACCTTAACACACAGAGAAAATAACCACGCGACGCGCAATCTATTTAGCAACCCGAACCGCGAAATAACAGAACGCTCGCGTGGCCCTCCTTAGCGTCGCACTACCACCAAACAGTCATGCACGACGTAGGGCCTGATTTGAGCCTGGATTCCAATAATGATAGGCTGCCGACGAGGCCTCAACTTAGAGAAGGCGAGATCTAATGAGACGAGGACAGCTTTACGACGCTCCCGGGCCAGCCGACGAAAACCGGGTAAGGAGCATCAATGGCCACTCAGCGACTGTCGTTATATCGTTTCATGGTGATGGGGTCGGTGGCAGTCTGAACGGAGACGGGTTCATTACTCGCGGTCCCTCAGGTGCCCCAGACGGATGCCGCGTTGCTACTGGCGACCGACTGTATCGATTAGGAAGGCAGGTGGTGGTTGTGGTGGCGATGATGATTGTGGTCTGGTTGGTTGAGGCGACGTAGGCGATGCATGCGGAGTTGGGGAAGTTGTTAGTGATTTCAGTGATGATTATGGTGTACATTAATTATGAAGGAGCTGATAAGAATGAAGAAGACGACAAAATGATGAGAATGGTGGTGACGACGATCACACAATTAAAATAATGATAATGATGACGATGATGGTGATGATTATGATGATGACGTCGACGACAATGACGATGACGTTGACTATGATGACGATAGCGATGACAATGATGATGACGACTTAATTATCTGGATCAGTGTCAACTACTTAACAAAACTCTCTAGCTGAACCTGTGCCAAACAGATCAAAGATTGTCCGTCATGTAGCTTTGGATGATTTCCCTCACTGCGACTCCCACGTAGGCACGTAGAAATGAACCGGTAATTTCCTTCAAACAATCCGACTATGAGGCTACCACTAAGGTTGATGATGACTGTGATCGTTGTGATTAAAGGCCTCTCTTCTCTTGACCTGCTTGATCTGTGTGATCACTTGACCTTCATGATCTCTTGATTGGCATCTGGGTCTCTCACTCTGGAAGCGCCTCTGATTGGCGTGCACTCTGTGATTCGCTATATAAATTTACAGATACAATACAATGCACAGCTGATGATGGAATAGTTAGTAATAATCATTGATTAGTTATTCCACGGATGCCAATGAAAACACTAAACAGCATTAAATTCAATTAAACTATTAATGTATTGTCCTGTGACCTTCAAAACAGATATTTACATTGACATCCACTGTATTAGAGGATTCTCGTAATGTTTATCTCCCCAGCGATAGGCAATTGCTTATAAATGCTCTTCTTGATGCTGCAGAGATTGTATTGATGAGCTACTGGACAAACAGATTCCTTACCCCATCTGACTCCCCATCACCTCTTTCACCATCACCCACTCCTCACCAATCGCCCCATTCACTAAACGACACCCCCAACATAACCACCCAACCTCCGATCATCTCAACCGGAAACGGAAGCGATAGCCGTCCACTTCACGTGGCGCCAGATATATGACGTCATTCGGGAGCATGAGCGAAATAGTCCACGTATCCGTCTGCTCAATTTGGCGCCGAAAAAACTGCGGGAAACGTCGTCAATTGTGATGGCGAGTGTCGTCTGCTTCTCGCATGAAGAGCGGGAAGACTGTCGTCTGCGTAATTGCGCTGCCAATCAAACGCGCGCAGATATGAAGAAAATAGAATGTGGCGGATTTATTTAGCGCTGGCGTCTATGCTTCGCTGGTGGCCGGAAACAGATGGGTTAGCGAAGGGTCAGGGAGGTGAGCGACGGTGATAAAAGAGTCCGGAATCTGTCTAAGATAGTGGGAGATGAGACCAGAGGGATGAGAGAAGGTTGGTAGGAGATAAGATAGGGGAGGGATGCTTAAGGAAGAAAGGAAGTGGATGAAAATGAAAGAGGTAGACTAGAAAAGAAAGATGAGCGTTACTAGGTACACTGAGAGAGGGGGAAAGGGATAAATAACCAGGACCCCACTCGAAAAAAATAAAAAGGGGTAAAGGTAATTTTAATAAATCTTTGATGAGATCATCAATGTTGTCTCTTTCTACATCAATTGTTGTATCACGATGTTGGAGGACTATATTTCTCTCTGACTGATAGTGATGAATGATGATGAATCGATGATAACTTTGATAAGTGAGTGATATATCATGTAAGTTTAGTGCTTAGAATTTTGCAAAAATTTTTAGTGCTTGTATCACAGACTGTAGGTCCTATACCGTCAATCAGTCGTTCGTTATTGCTGAAGAATATAAATTGTACCCGGCCCCCACTTTGTTCTCTACGGGCCTGAGTGTTGCAACAACAACTATATCCTCCACTTCCACCACTTCCCTCACCACCGCTACTACTACTACTTCCCCTACTACATCCACTGCTACCACTACAACTGCTACCTCCAGTATCCCTTTATTATAAAACAGTTTATAGTTGGAACAAACGCGACAATATACAAAACTGCAGTTTAGAGATGGTGCAAAATGCAAATATAAAAGCGGTATATTTATCAGAAGTCTTTGGAGGCTAAAGAATGTTTCAAGAATTAAAGACCTATTACACTTATAAAATGCTAGTTCATCTTCGCAAATGGTACAAAAAAAGCACTTCAATAGACGACACTACACTCATCTACTCTACAAAAAACTGAACTAAACTTATCTGCAGTAAATTGATTTGACATAGGGTCCACATTTCACTTGTCTTCCTACCGCATCGCTTTTTTTCTCAGGATTAGGATTCAATTAAAACGAATACTACAATGCATCACAAGTTATTCAATTCTGTGAACATTTGATGCCATCTACCACGGAGACGGCGTTGCTAGGAAATGCGTTGCTTGGCAACCGCGACCTCCAAACCAATCCATCAGTTTACCCATCATCATTTTCCCCCAAAGGCCAAACTTTATATTGCGACCAATTTAACAGCTGATAATGACACTCACATCCCCTTAAGGTTCTGTAACTATATTGTGTGCGACATGACAATGTTAGTATTTAGGTTTTTGCTCACAGTTATATTTATCTTGTTTACTTGTTTTATGCATCATGGTCAGCTAGATACACAAGATGAAGCTAACAAATTCGTAACACTTATTATTCACAGGTGAATGGCAGAGGTAAAATACTGAGGCATAATTCCAGAGGTTAGTGGCATGATGCAATGGCGCGGGGGGGGGGGTAATATCTTACGAGTGGTAAAGGCAGGGTGTAATAGCAGGGGGTAATGGCAGAGTGGTAAAATCCCGGGACAAATGTCCTAGACCCCAGACTCTTGCATACTTAACTATTACAATTCTGATAGCTGGCTGCACGTTAGACAGTTGATAAAATAATTGATAGTTGCCTCGTTTGGGTGGCCACGATATCCCGGAGGCTTTTACTAAAATTTTGTGTCCTCTTTACCTACTAGAACCTTCTTGGGATCTTGCACTTCTTGTTCCGCGCATACGGTCTGCTACGGCTCAGCCGAAGAGCTTTGCCTAAGTTGGTCTTTCAGCTTGGAACTGTCTTCCATAGTCCCTGTGCCTGGAATTACTGACCCTCTCACCTTGCCAGTGTCGGAGATGCTTTAAAACTTTCCTGTTCCATGGCCCAAGCACAGACGCCTGTAGAGCGCGCTGCTAATTAAAGCGGCGCTATATAAATGTTTGATCACATTAGATTGATTACATTAGCTTACATTGATTACACTAGCTTACATCGATTACATTGATTACATTAGCTTACTAAGTCATTCGTTCATGCTGCATTAATAGGTGACGAACTCCACCACATTGCAATAAAATCGGATTGATCAGCACAAATTTGTCGCAAAGTGCAGCCTCTGGTTCCATCAAGTTGCTCTATCTCTCACTCCTTGGATAATTCCATTCTAATCAAGAACGTATCTGTTGTTTGATTATTCCTACCATAATCTAGCCACGCCACTACCTGCCAATCTCTCTCTTCATAAACGTAAAGCACGCCTCCTGCTATTCTTGTTCTTATAGTAACCAACCCACCTTCGTTCTTTTCTTGGTGTCTTTGACCAACTCAGCAGACACACTCGACATAGCGCACGTCAATGTAATGTTATCGAGCATTTACATAGCACCGGTTCAAGACATCTACTCAGAGGAGCTCTCTGCGCTGGCCTAACTGATGTTAAAGTCATAGTGAACGAGTAAAATACGTCTGTTAGCAAAACCATGCACAGTAAGCTCACCAGTCGAGGGCCCACGCAGGAGCATGGAACCAACCATAGATGTAAAAAAAGTGTTTTATTTTTTTCTAAAATATCGTTTTCTGCTTTTTTTATTTTTGTCTCTTTTTTATATTTTATATACAACTTCATTTATTTATATAATTTCTGTTGCTATTTTGTAAAAAAAACTTTTTTTTCAAATGGGATCTATGAGCTTCCGCGTTGTCTTGTCGACCTGGTAGCTGCGTGCAGCCAGACTGCGTTGACTGTCAACCAATCAAAGTTATCATGGCTCAGTTCAGGAGCTTTGCCGACTTGGGCCCCGCCAACTGGAACAGTTTTCCCTCCCCTTTGGGAAGAACTGCTCTCCCTTCCATCTGCCACCTCACGGAGGCGCCTGAAGGCTTTCTTGTTCTCCGTTTAGCTGTGTTCTGAGTCGGGAGCGGAGTTGTCTGGCGAGGTCTAGTCTGCGCATTGCGGGGGTGGTTAACGTTGGCTGCCACTTCTGCACTTGTTTTAGCGGCCATTAAATTTGAACAGATTTCATAATTTTAATGCTTTTATTTTTCAAATTCTTCTTAAAAACTGATAAAAAAACCGAAGAATTGTTGTTATTTACTGCTTGCTAAGAAAGTTGTGCTATTTCCAATTAGAATTAAATTGTATTAGCAACGTTATTATTTTTAAAATATAGTTCAAGAAAGTTTTTGCTTTTTTCCCGTTTTTATTCATTTATAAAAACGGCGTTTTGTTTCGATTTCTATTCCGTTTGCTCCGTTTTATGCATCTATGAAACCAACCAACTGATACTCGTCGACAGCCCAACAGATAGCATAGGTGTTCAGAGTCTCCGTGTTCAATAAGCCGGTGCCCCGCGCCTAGATTCTGAGTCGCACTTTAGAGACCCTGAGTTCACGATTACGATCATAGTAACTGTCAATATCGCCCTACAAATCCCTAACTCAGTGGTTGACGATGAATAATTACTCGGCCACATGAGACCATTGGTGACTTACGGCGGTTGTTAAGGCTACCCCGTGTCAGCTGAGGGTATCACGGGTGCACTAACGTTCGGTACCCTCTTCTGTTCACCGCTCGTACACGCGGTCATTACGCCGTGTCCCTACTGTCGCCCTGGGATCCCGTTAAGGTCCGCGCACTGAACGAACCCTATCTGGATGTCATCTTTCGAATGCACTACACCCAATCGATCCCGATTGAAATACTGGGCGCACAATAAATCGACGATTATTCGAGAGTTCTGCTGGTCGACCCGTTTGACTGTCAATCGAGGGGTCGGGGGTCAAGTCCCTGCCAGGGCAGAAGCGTGGTTCGAAGTCTATTTCTCCACTTGATAGTATGGGCGACTTCATTTTAAGCATACGCACTGTGTTCGTGACATAATCAAGATGACTGGACACACGCTTTTGTGCACCGAGGCGGAGAAAATGAAGTCGCTGAAAAATTCCCGAGGTTGAGGGTAATACGGAATATCTCTGAGAGTATCTATTGAAGAAGCGATATAAAGATTGTTTATTAAAGTAGTAAAAATCACAACAAACTACAGAGTAACATTATATCACCCAACCTGCGTTTACCATTCTGCAAATAATGAATGGCTGAGTTGACAATGGCATGATATAAATAGGGTATAAAGGGGTTCAGTGCTCTGAGATTCATAACTGTAATCGTAACCAAGAATTTATATAGCGAAACTTAAAGTTAGAGATTGCCGACGGGTTATATTTGTTGTTGGTACAGAATGCTTATAGGTGAGTTTATACTGTATATGTAGCCTAGTAAATGTTTTAAAAGCATGTCAAAATTTTACCATATCTATCTTGTGAAGCCAAATCGTCACGTCCTAGAATAGGAAATAAACCAGATAATGTTGTTCAAAATCCCTTCTGTGTAACCCAACAATTATTACTTGAAGAAGGTTAACTAATTTTAAAACAATGTTGTGTTATTCCACGCTGTGGAGCTCAATAGCAAGCTCCATGGTTTACCTCAAGTCAATAGTCAGTACTCTGTAGTCAGATGAAAAGTTAGTAGTTTCAGTTTAAAAACACACGTGATAAAAAATATCATCAGACACCCTCCTCCTTGATCCAGGCTTGGGACTGGCACGGTCAGAGTGCGAACAGCGGCGGAATTTTGCAGCAATTGTTACAGTTTAACGACAATGCGCTATAACAAAGATCGTCAGCATTGCCCTCCTCCTCTATCCAGGACTGGGACTGGCACTGTCAGATTGCGAACAGTGGCCGAGTAGTCAGGACCTTTCGCCTCATCCACCACCCCATTCAGTCCCCAACTGGGGCTCGTATAGCTCACCAACCACCCTCCTATGTTCACTCACAGCTGCTGCCGACGTGGTTTTCATTTCGCAATAAGCCATCCCTCACTGGCAGCCAATATTATCGACGTTTTCCTGCGGCACGCTCAGTTGTAGTTGCGCTACATAAAAAAGAGTTCTTTAGATCTTTATGGCCACATGAAGTGTGTGTGAGACTCGAGAATCGGAAAGAAGCAATTATTCTCCGAGGGCGAATTCAGACGTATACGTGTCAAGCAGGTCTCTCGTATATGGAAGGAATGACGGTGACCACCACCGTGATTATGATGATGATGAGCTTCAACGGCGCCAGCGTTGATGGTGATTACGACGACGACGATGATGATGATGACAATGATGTTGTTGTTGACGACGTCGATGATTCTGATGATGATGATAACGATGCTGATGCTGCTGCAGCTGCTGATGATGATGATGACGATGCTGATGATGCTGCTGCTGCTGATGATGATGATGACGACAACGGCGACAGCGATGGCGATGGTGACGGTGACGGCGACGGCGACGGTGACGACGATGGTTATGTTATGGTGATAATAATGATCAAGATTTTGATGATAGTAATGATCGTGATGCAGATGATGGCTACATGTATGTTGATGATGACGACGATGGTGACGTCGAAGAATCATTTCATTCTCAGTGTGAAAGCGTGAATGCTTCCAGCTGGAATTACACGCTTTATCTCTGGATCATGCTTCATCACCAAAAGCAAAATCAATGACAGCAACAACAACAACAATAATGACAGGAACTATAGAACAAAAACCAAAGCAGCAAAATGAACAAAGCCAATAACAGGAACATGATGTACATCGAGAATTAATGGTCGCGTTGGACCATAACACTCTGGAGCAATCTATCACGGAAGATACGTTCTCAGGAACATCAATCTTAAGGAACTCATGCAGAGCCGTGTTTACTTCAGCGCTTTAGCAAGGCTTAGTAAAGGAGCTAGATCAATGAAAAATTCATACATACACACACGATCTACATTCCACACCCAGTCTCCTAATCTCTACCCCAGCATCTCCTCCATCAGTTCATTTACACCATACTATCCACACCAATTCTCGTAATCTCTACCCCATGCATATCTGAGTGGGTTCCTGAAGGGGTGCAACATAAGTGCTCAGAATGAATGAATGTATGTATGCGACCATAGTTATCATAGCACTTACGATGCCGATTACAGCATTGATTACGATTAAAGATTCGATAAATCCGCAAGCACTTCAACACCACTTTGTCTTTGTCCACCGTGATTTTAACGCATCTGGCAAATCTCTGTCGTTCAATATCTACATTTATCAAAAAATTTTAGCAGCGATAATAATTTTCAATTTGCGAAATGCGCTACAGAAACTGACAACCGTCGACTAGACATTGAAACCGGATGCTACGCCGAGTGACGTCGAGACTTCCGGATGATAGATCGTCTCAATAACTCGCACTTCCGGTGGCCATCTTGGTCCGTAATTAACCATGTAGCGGATGAGGATTGATGGCTTAATTAAGCGGTGAGCGAATGGGAAGGCGTCGAATTCGAGATTAGGTTAGGGATCCCGCCGTTTGGAAATTGGCGATTGGAGAATTTGTCAGCGGTGACACAGTTGAGGAGTGGAGGGACAGGAAAGTGTTGAGAAGATGATAGGAAGAGGTGTTGGGGAGATATTGAGGAATGGGTGAGGATGGAGATGTGTGAAGGTGATGACAGGAAGACGTGTTGGGGAGAGATTAGAGGAGTGGGTGAGGTCAGGGGAGTGTGAATGAACTGATGTAAGAGATGTTGGGGTAGAGATGTGGTAACTGGGTGTGAATAGTGGAGTACAAATGAACTGATAAAGGGGATGTTGGGGTAGAGATTAGAAGACTGGCTGTGGATAGTATGGTGTGAAGGAGCTGATAGGAGATGTTGGACGGTGATCCGTGTTGCAGGAGAAGATTTCCCGGAGGAATTGAGAAGAGCGATGAGGCTGATTGGAGGAGAGCTAGCTTCGCGATTCCTCTCAGAGTTCAGCTGTAATGAGATCGCTGCGCGTCAGTTGGCGAATATTAAATACTTCTACGGAACAAAAGCCCAGAGCGAAAATGAAATAAGACAACAGCACCGTAACATGGTGTACTTGCCAGATGCAAAATCATCTCGAAACGCCAAACATTTGATACTGAAAATAGGATTATTAAATGAAATGGTCCATTAAATAACCTACATAACTTTTTTTCATGTCTTTTTGCATTATTGCTAATTCTAACGCTCGCAAATGCATATAGCAGTTGGCTATATTAATAAATATATAGACACATAAACTTATACATGCCTATGCAGTTGTATAATTGTGCTAATATTATGCACTCCGATCCCATTCTCACGACGGGTTTGCTAACCCAAAGGTGACAGTAATGTAACAAAACATTTGTGGTCAGAAAGCTATCGGCTATTCCAATTGCTTACTGGGATTTATTTGAGCTTAATATTGTCTATCAGAGTCAAGCTTGGCAAGTGGTTCAGTTAAGATAGTAATTCGTTCTACTCTATCGACGCCACATGGCACAGAGACTCTAGACATCCATGCCATATGTCAGCTGTGGACGGGAATCCGTTGGTTGGTTCTATACTTACGCGTGGGCCCACCACTGGTGACTCTGTCGGCATACTGTGCATTATTTTGCTAACTGCTGTGCCGTTATTTGTTAGTAATGATATTTAGCATCATGTAGGCTAGCACAGAGATCGCCCCTGAGTAGATTTCTTAAATAGGCGCTACATCAAGTTTTAATTGATTGAATACTTACTTACTTTATTTACCTTAATGTATCAAATAGCATACGTTGAACTTGAGATAATCAACGATGCTCTTAACTCCAAATTTATAACCGAAAGCAAACATAGCTACCCTTGAATGTTACACGGTGCTTGTAATCGAGTTGCGTTCTGTGTTAATAACAACGTGAATTATCCTAATCGTATGGCCGAAGATGTTGGCTGTCAATCTTCGTGTTCTTCGTCGATTGCCTTCCAGAGGACTACACAGCGTTTCAACTGTTCAGCGATGACACTGACACCCGCCTCTTTTGGGGCTGTCCTGCGGTCTCCAAACACCAACTACTTCCCACTACCACTACTACTACTTCCCCTACTCCACCTACTCCACCTACTACCACTACTACTACTTCCCCTACTCCACCTATTCCACCTATTACCACTACTACTACTTCCCCTACTCCACCTACTCCACCTACTACTACTACATCCCATACTCCACCTACTCCGCCTTGAACCAAATCCGGGCGTTTGCTGCTGTGGGTCCATCTACCTGGAATGACCTTCCTTCATCACCAAAAGCTAAACTAATGGCAGGCTTCGCTCCATGGCATCGGCTTCTCGCTCTTTCCAATAGTTTTCGTGCTGAGAGCGACTCCGAGTAGTTATATAAATCTAAAGATACGACAAGATACTTGCTTATTAGAAGTGCATTTTCAACTGTCCTATAAGTCAGCCGTACGTGTCAGTTGCGAGCCAGGCAAAGGCTCAAATTGTTTGTGCTCTCCTGTGTATCAATATCTTCCGTCTGGATCAGTGTCCCCCTCCATACAGCTGCGTATTTTCCAGGAATAGTGGTCATTCACACGCTCTGTATATTTGTCTGTCCATCTAAATATGTCTCTTTGTCCCGCTTTGTCTTTCTGTATCTGTCTCTCTCTGTCTCTCTCTCTCTCTCCCTATCTCTCTGTCCTTGCTTTTGTCTCTGTCTCTGTATGGCTGTTTCCTCCTCTCCATTCATAATTATATTAATAATTTGTGGCATAAAGTATATTATGAGCTAAAATACTATAAAATACCATACTCCTACATACTCCAAGTTTTGCCCTATTGTGACTGTTCTATTTTGGCTGTTCTATTTCGCCCTATTGTGACTATTCTATTTTGACTGTTCTATTTTGCCCTATTTTGACTGTTCTATTTTGCCCTATTTTGTCTCTTCTATTTCGCCCTGTATTGATTGTTCTGTTTGCCTTGTTTTAACTTTTTTTGATATACGGATATTCTGGCATGCTCCATTGTCTTTCGAATATACCGCTAATTGCATCTTTACTGACCCGACCTCTCATTGATCTAACCTTATTCCACCACTTGACCTATTTTATGGACCAATACGCAACACAAGAGCAGCCTTAGAAGTCTTCGTTGCTCCCGGTTTAGCTGGGGATTATGTGGCCATCACATGCAAATTCATTACAGGATTAAATAGGGGAGAGGGAAGAAGATGGAGAACACAAGGAGCGAGGAATTGGATATGGAGATATGAAATAGAGGAATGATGAGGATGACGACAACAACAGTAGAGGATGAAGAGGATGACCAAGAAGATGTATAAATATGAGGATTAGGGAAAAGGATGGGGTGAGACAAAGAATGGGGTGATATAGAGGTTGGGGTGAGACAGAGACTGGGGTGGGACAGAGAATTGGGTGAGACAGAGAATAGGGTGAAACAGAGAATGGGATGAACCAGAGAATGGGCTGAAGCAGAAAATGGGGTGAAACAGAGATTGGGGTGAAACAGATAATAGGATGAGGGAAAATATGGAGAAATATTAAAATGAGGAGAAGGATTGAAGAAGGATCAAGGAAGATCGTAAGGCTGGCGGGAGAAGAGGAGGATTTGGAGGAGGATGGAAATATTGATGAAGCAGATGAAGAATGACGTTTTGGAGGATATTTAAGTTTGTATGAGGAGGGTGAAGAGGGAGAAGGATGAAGATGACGGAGTATTGTAAGATGGATGGAGGAAGAGAATGGGATGGAGAAAAATTGGTGATTAAGAAGAGAAAAAGGAGCAGAAGGAAATGGCGGTGGAATTTGAAGAAGATGAAGAACAACAGAAGGAGGAAGCAAGAGGAGGATGGAAAGGTGGACAAGGAAGAGCAGTCGGAAGAGGAGAAGGATGGAAGGAAGGAGAAGAAATAGAAAAGAGGAGGAAGAGTAAGGGGAAGTGGAGACGGAATCAAGGATGGTTGGGATAAACAGGAAGAAAAGGATGGAGAGATATTGGAAGAGGAAGGGATTGTGTAGAGTGGGAACAGGACGAGGAAGGGGAGAAAACAGGAGAGGCAGAAATGAGGAAGTTGATGAAGAGTAGGAAATGGGATTGGAACTGGGAAGGTCGGCAGAGTATGATCCAGGAGGAAGCGGATTTATCTGTTGAACATTGGCCAGACGACGTATCATTTCCGCGTCGTCAGTTGCCCGTTGCCTCCTCCTCCTCCTCCTCTTCTTCCTCCTCCTCCTCTTCTTCCTCCTTCTCCTCCTCGTCCTCCTCGTCCTCCTCCTCTTCCTCTCGCAATCTGTCGTCGTCTGCTTTGGCTCTGGTGTCGTCTGCTCATCTCATCGATATGACGGCCACAGACGGCGTCGGTCGATTAGTGGCGCGAGCAGCCGTCTTATTAGTTGTTGCGGACACCTTTGGCGGGATCGATCGATCACCCTAGCCGGGGCAACGCGCCCTCTCAAGGCCGCCTCTCTCACTGTCCCTGTATTTGTCTTTGCCTGTTTGTCTGACTGTCTGTCTGTGTATGTGTCTGAATTTGTGTCTATGTATCTCACTCTCCCTCTCTGTCTGTCTGTCTCTGTCTATGTCTGTCTGTCTGTCTTTCTCTCTGTGTCTGTAGCTGTATCTGTCTCTGTCTGTCAGTCTGTATGTCTGTCTGTCTGTCTGTCTGTCTCTCTCTCTCTCTCTCTCTGGCAGTCTCTCGTCCTCTATTGCACTCAATGTATCCTTGCATCAATGCACTTATAACAAGGATTAGATTTAATCAGATTTAATCACATTAGAGGAAGTTGAGTTTAAATGAATCAAATGGATTTTAATTAGATCAGATTATAATGGAGTGGGCTGGATTGATTGGTTAGATTGGCTTAGAATTATTGTTGTTGCCATCAGAAGGAAACTGCTCAGACGGACTGCAAGGACTGTGTTGGCGACTCTGCCGTGTTAACAGATCAGTTGCTTAAACACGCAGTTCACTGTGGACCCTCAAACTAATTGAATGCCCAAAAGACTGCTTTGCTATTTTCAACCTCATTTCAACAGTTAGTTTCAACAAGCCTTAATAAATACATACATAAACACATTAATAATAAGTGCATTAATAGGCCTACACGCATCAATGCATTCCGAAGTTGAGAATAATAGTTCTTCTTCTCATTCATTCGTTCATTACGATAATTTATATAATTTATATAGCACCCTTCAAGGTTACTACTCATGAGTGCTTCTTACCCAACCCCAGCTGAAAAGAGCTGTTTATGGCTACTATTACAGTGGCTACCCATAAGAGACCAGTGACCCATTGAACGAGGGTTGAAGGGCAACTGGTTCGTGGGGAGTACAGATGATAACCCCATCGATTCGATACAGACAGGGGCAGCGTCCCAATCGCCCTTTCCGTCTTATCAAGTAGACACCACAGACAGACGCAGACGGACGTTCAGACATACGGATAGAAAACGGACACAGACAGACAAGCATGCACTATATACATGCAATAAACAAACATCTAAATACATTAATACATGCATACATTTATATATACATGCATTCATGCATCATACATGCATACATAAATAAATACATAAGAACATTCTTACATATAATATATATATATTATATATATATAATATATATATATTTTATATATATTATATATATATTATATATATATCTTTGGATAATATATATATATATATATATTGAAGCGTGAGCATTCTGAACCGAACATTCGCTTCGTAATCGTCTCGGGCCGAATAGTTGGTCCAATGGCCTGACCGAATACTAATAGTGGTCACTTTGCCTACTGCCTGGAGCGCGGTATCTGAGTATCAATAGTCCCATTCTATGTGTATTGCGCCTGAACGTTAACGATCAGCGTTTGAGGCTTGAGAATTTCAATTCTTAGATAATTTCATTAGTCAATTTTACATATTATTCAAATTACAGTTGGTTAGCTCAGTGATGGATAAGCGAATGCTGTCGGTAGACCTGTTTTTTTAAACAGTAATCGTATTCGTATTCGGCAGAATAGTTGGTCCAGTTAATCGGATTCGGCCGAATAGAGTTTATCACCTGTTGGGTGCTGCATAGACAGGCATTCATACACACATACACATATATATACATACATACATACATATGTAAATACATGCATGCATACATACATGCACAATGACAGAAGATGACCTTCTATTGGGTCGCAATCATTTCTCCATAGTAATCCGTCGGCCACAGATTCGCCTGCGCTCTTTCTCGGCTTCGCTATAAACGCCCCAACCCACAGCCAGACCCGGCGATAATCGGGCGCTAGATAATTTCGGCCTTCGACGAAACCGGAAGTCAATGGCAATTCACTGGAAGTCTATTGCAATTTACTATCCATCAATTATCTTGCACAACGCCTGCTTTATTCAGTCTGGCTCCATGGTAGTCTGGCGAGATCTCATCGTACAAGCACTACCAATGAATTCGCACAGGGCTCGCAACACTCGCATCTGGCTAACATAAAGCCACGCTATAATAGCTAGTCGTAAACGGGAGACGGCTCTGGAACATGAACGTTTTTTTCTGGTCTAAGCCGTAGATGATTTTTAAACGCTTTCGTTCAAGGTCTGCGGACGATTCTGTCGGTTTGATGAATTTTTGACGAACCTTGAGTGCTTGCGAGTCAGTTGGCTTACACCGTGTACGTGGATAGAGAAGAGGAAATAATTCGTTCATTGCAATTTCTGTGTCAGTATCTTTTAATAATACAGGGCTTTTAGTAACCAATATATGCGAGAGAATTGTTCTGCTTGTCGACATTAAAACTCTATAAATAGTAAATATTTTATAGTTGCCTGATAGTTATTTAATAGTTATTTAAGAGCTATTTAATAGCTACTTAATGGCGAGGCTACTTAATATTTGACCACATAAACACACTTTGCATGAGATGGAAAGCAAGAATAGGATGGACTATTGTTGTAAGTTATGGATGCCAATTTCACACAGCAGTAGGCCTTTGGTATTGAGACAACCAAAGCAGACAGCATTTTGAATGAATGTTTTAATATCATCGACGATGCATTGTGGAGCTTGTAGGTATGGGGAGCATTTTAGTAATAGTGTTCATCAGGTTGTCGGATGGGAAGGAAAAGTCATTGAAGAAAACCAGGAAGTCAATGGCTATGTGAAAAGACCAAAATTCTTAAATGCAAACCAAACTACATATTGGTTATAGGAAACCGCAGAAGGAAAAGAATTAGGAGAATGCATTTAGGGTATGAAAGAGAATGATGACTGGACGAAGTTTAGGTAGGCTATGAGAGAGCATTTTGAGGAGTATTATACACATGTACAAAAGAACCAATAAGAGGAGGCCTTGGTTGTGACTGTTTTGTTTGGTGTCTAGCTGAATCATATGTTAACTTCATCACATAATTGTGTGCTTATGCATAACTTAATACAACTTATGACAAAATCACATTAGCATACTCAGAAATTCATTAAAATTGGTTCTCAAAATTTGCAGGAATTTGCTGCAAAAACTATTTAATTCCCTGTGAATTCTGCATCTTCAAGAGATACGCTTACCTGTAAAGTGACTTTTATATGTAACCTATATGTATACGGTTATTAAAGGTTACAAGCCTTACACATTCACCATCGAATTCTTTACCCACTTTACACCATTCTTTACACGCTTTCTACTTTCTCCGCACTCGGGTACATCATGAATTCCTCAAAGCAATGAGAACATTACATATGGGACGAGCAACCGCGTCAGACATTTGCATTAAATATTTAATACACCATTGAGGAAGCGCCTCAGAGATATCCCAGTAGGTCAGTCGCATAATATGATCAACTGACTTTTGGCAACGTCTCCAACTCGACTCAACTCCTTTACTGAACGCTAACATTTAGAGGCTATGTCGTTAATCTGACTACCAATCTGAATAACTAACGTTATACAGGATAGTACAATTTATCGTTTTCGATTAAGAATCACGTCATTTATTTTCAAAGAGAATATATGAGGTTTAAAATTTCCAGCTGTACATTATACTTTATTGCAACTAGCCAGATATTATACTACTAAGGCATAGCTAACTACTGGGGTGCAATAAGCTTTGATAATAAGCAACCGGTTAATGCATCGTGCATTAAAAGCCGGTGCTACTGAAGTCGGATACTAATAGTTACCAATAAACCACGGAGTCCTGCAGACTCGTTCATTCCCTAAATTGTTAGTAGCTGTCTATTCATACGTCAGCAATCAACGCGGAAGTGATATCACATCTATGACCTGATACGCTCTGATCTGCTCTCTGCTTGACTGCATTTCCATTAGGTATTCCTCCCTTTGTCTGATTCTGTTTCCTCGATGCGCACCATTGGATACGACTCAGTACTGTAATTTTACTTTTGTTGGTCCGTTCAGTTGCATATGATAAATAAATACAGAAATATGCATTAATCGGTACATGACGCTCTTTGGATAATTTCCCTAAGGAATGGAAAAGATGACCAATGTAGGCCTGTCTCCGATGCTCCAACTCATAACGTCTCAATGCGACTCATATCTTTTGGCTTTAAATCATCTTGATATCTTGAATTTTTGTCACTGATTGACTGAATATAACCGAGCACCAGATATGCAATTATTCATGACTTAGCGAGCTTTATAATAATGTGCTGCAAATACTACTACTATTACTGCAACAACTATTACTATTCATCTGGACTGGCCTTCCTCAATCATTAAGGGCTAAGCTAATGACTGGCTACTCTTCATCGGCCTCTCACTTTTTAAAAGCGTTTCTTTCCTCCCTGGTTTCCGTGCTCAATAGTTATTCTATGAGAGGCGCCATGAAAGTCTAAAGCTGTATATTGTATACGATACAAAACAACAACAACTACGAGTAGGTCCACTGTGACTTTTGCCACTTCCCCTACAACTACTACTACTACTACTACATCCCCACCTACTCCACCTACTACTACTACTACTACTACTTCACCTATTTCCCCCTCTACTACAACTACCATTACACTGATGCCACTAACACTATTACAACTGGCCTGTCTTCCTATCCTTCCTAACGTCATGCGCTAACTGTTGTTGGTGCTTCAATCTGCATGGAACCGCGCAGACATTAGTCTAGGATTACGACATCGCTCATGTAGGTACACTGTATACTGTTATGCAGACGAACAATGTATGACCGACATCATCAAAAATCTTAATTTGGATTTGGCTGCTCTTGTGAACTGTTTGAAATTCCACCAACTCTTCCAATTCGTGTCTATGACAATTTATTCACATAAGAGACAATTTATTCACGTAAGAGAACTGCTTGAACACATTGAATACAATGGAATTGAGGCATCTTTTACAATTCTGCAGGATCTCCACTTTTGTTAATTCCTCTAAAATGATGCATATCATTTCTAGAAGGCACCTCTTAAAACTGTTGATTATAGCCTACAATGGGCAAACCGTCCACTTTCTTCCCTTTTCCTTTTCTCTTTCGGCTACTCGATCTAATTCGACTTCACTTTTAGTGGACTCTTCACTTTGAGTGGACGTCATTTCTTCAGTGGTCATTGGGTGGTCACTCCACTGGTCAGTGGTCAGTCCAGCTTCGTCTCGTCTCCTTTCATCGTCCAACGTTGTCGGCAACTATTTTCGGTTTCTGCCCTGATTAGTTTCTGAATGGATCGCAGTGAAGAGTCAGTTTCGACACGCACACATCCACCAGCAAGGCATACAAGCACATAGACATGTACAAAATGTCGAAACTATGATATATATTTTTTTATATAATTATGTAGTTATATAATATATTAATGCATGATTCACATGTGGAGAATATACGGAACATATTTACATTGTAACATATTATCGTTTATTAAAGTCCGTACAAAATTTCCGAATAGGCGAATGTATTTTTCACAATATCGCAAATTCCTCACTGGAAGAAGCTAATCATGAATAGGAACGTATGTAAGTGAATATATTCTTTGATCAATCGTCTGCAAAAGCACGACTTGTGCTGGAAAATTTGAAATTACGATCAAAAACATCAATATATGAAAGGCAGTCACGGTTTCATCACGGTGACATCATTCCACGTCAATATGAGGCCAATTCCCCATGAAATCAGCATCATTCCTCTTTTGCCATCATGCCTGGGCTGGCACAATGGTTCTTTGATTTGTCACAACCATTGCTTGAATCTGATGTTTTTCCCTAGTCGCTTTGTATTCCATTGGGTTTTACTTTTTAATGTACTTTCTCTTAGTGTGGAAAAAATTGTTTGATTTTCTGCGTTTCTTCCTGTCTTCATCGCAATAATCTTGCCGTACACCCTCAATATGTCCGCCACTGTATAGTCTTGCGCATTGCTAAGATGAAGAGAACCAGAGCACTGCTCCAGAGGCCAAAAGGTCAGAAGGTTGAAGCGAGGTCACTAGACATTCTCCAACTTAAACCGGTAGCCTACCTACCCTCTCTGAGCTTAATACCCCTCTCAATCGGTCCTTAATTTCCAGACTTCCTACTATGTACAGCCTCTTTATCAATTTTCCACGCTGCCTCACTTTTCTGCCCCAATAGCCTTCCCACCTTGTTCATCATATCATCCATTTTCATATTCCATCATTTCCAGCCTTTCCCATTTTCAATCGTTTCCACCATTCCAATTCGCTCACCAAATCCAACCTAACCACCTACCCAACTTTATCCACCCTCTTCACTTATTTCGCCTTTCACACCATTGTCACTCAACTGCCTGCTCAACACGCCCCACTTTCATCCCATCCATATTTTCCTCACATTTCACCTATCCCAAACCATCCAGCGGGGTTCGCCTTAGGTGACGATGAACATAGTGATACGCTGGAACCCCGACATGCGGTCGAATGCCCCAAAGGACCCATTTGGAACACAGACATAAATAGACGTGTGCGAAATTTAGCCAGGTCACGTGGCCATCTTGACACCTAGGTTCCGCTGTATTCGCATACAAAGTAGACACCGATAAAACTTCACCGGGCATCGTAAGATTCGATTTTGTGCCGTCGATATAAGACGCACAACAAGTACAGAATGAACGCAGCTCGCAGGAATCAATCTTTTCAAACGCAATAAAGAATATTATGAATCGCGTCCATCATTCCCAGCTGTCGATAAAATGCTTACAATAACCTGTCTTCTAAATTTCAAAGGGCTTTTGTCTTGATATCTCCGTGAATCGTATAATATATATTATGCATAAATATATAAATATGTATGGCTTTATGAGTCTATATATAGGCCTATACTAATCCCCACATGCAAGTCTAAAATGTAAATATATAGATATAAGAACAGACAAATATATTGATAGATAAATAGATGGATAGACAGAGAGAGAGAGAGAGAGAGAGAGAGAGAGAGAGAAAGAGAAAGAGACAAATATATATATATATATTACCAGACAGACATACAGATATTATATGCATGCAGGACTTAGCAATTACTTTCTTCAATTTATTCAAGACTATATAATTGGTCATTTATTGGTCTTGACATTATCCAAACTCCACGGCATTTGCTACCAAGCTCCATCGAGTTAATTTGTCAGATTTCTATATTTGGTGTTTCGCTATCAACGAAAACATGATCTATAGAACTATATCTCGCAAGTCATGGCACATAATGAACGGCGCTCAATATTAGGTCTATACAATGTTTCCTACAGGTTCCTCGGGTTAAAAGACTTCAAATGAAACAGGCAGCTGATACCGAGTCGTCTTTTATCTTTGACTGAAGATTTAGTAGACAGCCATAGACACAGTGGAAGTTGAGATGGACTGAGGACGATAAAAAATAGTTTAACAGTACTGCAATAAGAGAGTAAAGTAACTATCTTGGCGACAACATATTGGGGGCAAATTTCTTTAGCAAGTTTTATTAAACCCAATCGTAAAAGTATCTGAAAACTAGGTTCTACTGCTGCATAAATAAATCTCTAAGATATATTATGTGTAGACGATTCATAATGTATAATGCGTAGACCTGGAAAAATAGCAGAACATTAATCATAATTCGGCCGAACGTCTTGAAACTTTTCACTCAAGTGATGTAAATCTTTTCTAGAAAGCATCTCTTGAAACTTTCCGTTCCAGTGATGCAAATCTTTTCTAGAAAGCATCTCTTGAAACTGTTGGCGATACGTTGGCCAAACCGTTCATTTTTAATCTAATTGCTCTTTTCTTTCTGCCACTCGTTCTACTTCGATTATACTTTAAGTGGACATTTTACTTTGAGTGGACGTCACTTCCTTAGTGGTCATTGGGTGTTCACTCCACTGGTCAGTGAGTGGTCAGTTCACCTGCGTCTCTCCGCCTTTCATCGTCCAACGTTGTCGGCACATATAGGGAAACACCAGATAATTATGTCTAAAGGTATTTCCTTATTGTTGCCATCTCTAAATTCTTATGTTTCATAATAATGTTATGTAAAGTGCTCATGTTGACTGCTGATAATAACAGGCGGCATCGTATCGCCTGAATCATTATTCGTCTCCCAGCTTCTGAGAGGCATAGCTTCTGGGCATTCAGACCCTTTCTGTGTTAGACCTATTTATATATCCTTAATACAATTTACAGACTATTGAGAGTGATCATATTATATCTAGGTACCTTTCCATGCCGTCACTGTATTTATTATCAATTTATCATCTACAGTAAGGATCCTACGTGTCTATCCATCATCCGCTCTAACCTTTCTCTCTGTATGTCTGTCTATCTGTTTATCTCTCTGTCTCTATCTGTGTGCGTATATAAATTAGACTTTTGAAGATATACATATGAAACTCATTTAATGTAACCATAATATTAGGCATATGTCTTCCTGTGTAATATATGGTAAGTAATCTTGCGTCTCTAAGACTCCTTAAATATTATTTCAATATATCTTATGAGTTCGGAGATATTGAAAACCATCTGGCACGTCTATGTGCAATTGTGTTCCATTCCATAGGCTCTCCGTGTTTCATCTAGAGAATGCATTCTTCAGAGTAGACACGCATAAGCATTTTCGACTTTTTCTTTGCTTTACTTAGAGAAGATCTCTCAATTTCATCGGAACATTAATCAAAATGGCAGCTGGCGTATACCATGGTCAGACCGATTAAAGACAAGCTACGGCCAGAGAACTATTGCAACGTTATGTTATTAAATATTTGTATAGCTGTCCTGTGATAAATCCTCCAGCGACATTCGTATAAAACCAACAAAATGCCAACAAGGTCAACGGACATTCGCAAAAGAAAGAAGGAAAAGCGGCAGAAACTCCATGGCTATCCTAACGACAACAAATTAAACTTTTGCGAAATATAAATTATGTGCTCAAAATTGCTTACTTACGTACTAATCATTATTATTATTATTATTATTATTATTATTATTATTATTATTATTACTGCTATTGCTATTATTATTGTTATAATTATCATCATTATTACTACTATTATCATTAAAATTAATATATGTAATTTTATTCAATCAATCAATCGATTCTCAATGAAATTTATTATAGGCGCCCCTTCAAAACTGTACTCAGATGTGCTCCCGATCTGATTACGGCTAAAGAAAATTGCTTTAGTAAAAAATAGATTGCAGGTGAAGAGGTTTGATTATTACATGATAATCGAGAGGTTAATGTTAATAGACTCTGTATAAGCCTTTCCAATTTGTTTCTTTGTTACGTTTAGAAAAGATCTATACATTTCACCCGTAGATTAATAATTGAGATGGAAGCTGACGTATACATAGGTTAAAGGGGTAGAGGCATCTTCACACAGCACCCTTGGGACGAGTAGCAGCGGCGCTGCATGGAAGCATAATACGCAAAAGAAAGGTAAAATTCACCTAAAATATTTCAACAACAATTATTAACGAAAATAAATATATTTAAATATTTAACGACATAATTTGTAAATAGAATGAAATTTCAACTTAGTTAGAACATTCTTACTTAGTACTTACGGTGTATTGATGTTTTCGAGACTCAGGATAGCTAATAGACCTATTATATTAACGGTTTTCAATAACGAACGATAAATGAAATTAATTTTCCTGTTTAAAAACGTTCTGTTCTACTATTAGCATTAGAGTTCTATGGGTTGAGAGAGACGAATTTGATAAACTTGATGTACGGATGCTTGCAATTGCAAATAGATATATCCAGGAACATTTTAGTTGTAGACTTTCTGCTATAATGTGATAGCCAGCAAAGTTTTGCTATTAATTTCTATAGTTTGGGCATATATACTTAGTCTTAGTGGTCTATACATTCACGATAGACGTCTATAACCTACTAAAATAAAAAAAATCATTATGTTACATCTTTCAATATTTTTTAAATGAACATCATTTGCGGAACATGCGTATTGCCGCTATTGCGTACCAAATTTTCAAGGCCAGAGCCGCCACTAGGGGGGGAGGACCACGAACTCCGAGCTCGATCGCACATCGGTTAGGTTGTTTCTAAGAGACGAATAATGATTATAATGATAATAACAGTATTAACAACACTAATAGCAATTATTGTTATAATTTAGATAACGGTAACAATGAAAATGAGAAAACATGGATACAGTTCTGTTCAAAAGATCTAAAATATTAGCTTCTGCATTCTAGTGCATCTTTTCATTGGCTCTATGATTATTTCAACATTTACGTCAATTTCAGCTTACAACCATTCCCGAATAATTATGCTGTCATTTATCAAAATCCGTTTTAACACTTCAGTTAACTTAAACCCCAGCACTGTTGGTACTTTAACAGTACCAGTTCCAAGCCTGGATGAAGGAGAAGAGCAGGCTAATGATCTTTGTTATCATACAGTGTCGTTGAACATAAACCTCTTCAATCGAAGATAATACTGCCCCAACAATTAGAGACAACAATACACTCAGTGATTGCATCATAATGCCACCTCCCAAATAAATTAATTTAGGCTACATTTACAATAATGTTATGAGCACCTTCTATACCAAGGTTAGGCTTCTCCTAATGACAGCTTCTGTAATTAATGACGAAGCAGTAGCCTTTTCATCGCATTTACCAGACACACGAATCGAAAAGAGATCACTTGTTCAATGTACATGTTTTTTACAACAACGATTCATGGCATATAATTACAGGCGTACTATCTCATTAATGAGGCCAACTGTTTTCAGTAACCTATCTCTCAAGCTGCACAAATGTACATAGCTGCTGCGATCTGTCAGCTATAATGCTCTCATTAAGCGGAAATACAATACAACTGGAAAACAAAGCACACGTAAACAAAGCCACAAACGCGGTAATCAAGAGTGAGTGTAACGAAAACGATAATGAAAAGGAAAAAGAACCAAACACCCCAAGAAAGTGTTAATGCGCAACAAATGACTTTTTCTGAATTAGCTTTTGGCTTGCCCCACCTCCCCTGCGTGCGTTATATGCGAGGGAACATTCCTTTGCCGAGTTCTTTTACCGAGTGTCCCTATTCGTTTCGTTGCTTCAGCATTCCTCCAGTGTTGGAAATATTCTAAACATGGCTAGAGCGTGCCATTAAATCTTTTATGCCGATTCGAAGCAAAACATCAGTAATACAGTCACGCACGGGATAATTTTACGGAGCTGCTGTCGGTTACACGACCCTACTTCGAGACTGATATGACGCTCACGCCTCGGAGCGGTGTGAGCCCGCATTGCGACAGAGGTAAAAACGGTTCCGAATATATTTGGAACGGCAAACGTCACTAGGGGGCGGAAATTTCTCTCTGCAAATAAAATTGTTTTGTAAATACTGTTCTCTATGTAAATGCCATTGTCACGAATCCGCAACTTCTCACTCGCTGCTAGGTTTTCCATCACTGCGAGTATTCACTACAATATCCTCTTCCTAGTTTCCAAAGCCCAGCTAGGCAATGCCCGAAGATATCTCCCTGAATATTTCAGGAAGCCTTCATTTGCAGCTACATCTCGCTCTTGCGCTCTGGTGATCGTCTGGATCTTTTTAGTTTTAGGACCAAGACTGCCTTGCCCAACACCGGGCATTTGCTGTTGTGGGTCCATCTACTTGTAATGACCCTCCTCCACTAAAGGCAAAACTAATGACTGGCTTCTCTCCATCGGCTTCTCAATCTTTAAAGGCGTTTCTTCTCCCTCGGGTTTTCGTGCTGAGAGCGCCTCTGAATAGATATTCTGCGAGTGGTGGTACACAGATCTAAAGATACGATACGATAACCCATCAGGCAAACCATTAGCTTTAGTCGCAACAGGGCAGAGTCGGAACTGCTTGTGTTCCTGGGCCAGTTTTAGCACCACACCCGCGGGTGTCAGTCTCATCCGCCCCAGTGATAAATTCACGCGGGGTGCGATAGAGCGACTGCTATGTATGGGCAGCTACATTTGGTGAGGTCTAAGTAAACGACAAGTCCATGGCTGGTCAGACAGGCTAAGTGTTGCGGCGAGATTTGGTATTGCTCAATAAGTGGATTTTAGTAGGCCTACTGAATTAGATTCTGGCTCAACTGTTGCTTCGACGTTGGCTCAAATGTTGCCTTATAAGATGTTGCCTCAAATGTTGTCTCGAATGTTGCCTCAGATGTTGCCA
This sequence comes from Bimastos eiseni, assembly GCA_959347315.1. Lineage (NCBI taxonomy): Eukaryota > Metazoa > Annelida > Clitellata > Crassiclitellata > Lumbricidae > Bimastos > Bimastos eiseni. The sequence goes on along the minus strand of OY365806.1, from coordinate 69,005,808 downwards.
GGTTGCCTCAGATGTTGCCAGGTTGCCTCAGATGTTGCCAGGTTGCCTCGATTGCTGCCTGTGATGTTGACTACAATGTTGAATCAAATGTTGCCTTAGATTGTTGCCTTTGGTGATGTGTCGTTACAGAAATAACCCTTTCATTGCATAACATTATGCGGCGTTTCACCAAATTGCACTAAGCATAATTAATAAACGTAACATTTCCGAAATTATTTTCTGCTGGCTCGTATTATTTCATATTATATCATTTTTGATCAGTTACAGTTAGACAATCAAACAAGATGTTTTCACAGAATCTACGCGTTTAACGAATCACTGGTCCTTTGTTTCAATTTGTTCCTCTTTATATATATATATATATATATATATATATCTGCCTCTCTCTGTCTCTCTCTGTCTCTCTCTCTCTCTCTTTCTCTCTGTCTCTCCAGTCCAGCAGCATAATCTAGTTCTTCGCACAGGACCCTTCCCATTCATATTTCTTACATGTCAACAGATATTGAAGGCCCGGTTTAGTCGCTCCATGCACTCTGTTGAGGTTGGGGGCTCTTTTGGTTACATTTGCCCTTTACAGCATCTGTACAAAACCGCATTCTCTGGGATAGGCCTTAAGGTTTGGAATGTCGTTCTCTGGAGTTACGTCTTCTCTCTAAATCTTGCAGTGGCACATTTTATGACCATTTGAAAACATACCCCTATATTCAGGGTTGGTGTTTTTGGGCCGCATTTGAGTTGTTGCATTGAAGGGCGCTACGTAAATTCTGAATCAATGATGGTTCTATGCAGGGAATACCATCTCAGAATATGACCAATCCACTCTCTGTGTCACCCTCTTATGGACCCTGTAAGGGGCATCCTGTGTGGGTCCGTTCCCTTCCTCGATTATATCGGTAACTTAAAGGCATTACGGCTGAGCTGGCAGTTCCAATTGTCGGGTATTGTCCGGTTCGAAGGGTTCCGTTGTAGCAGGGTCAAGGGTCACTATCTCCCGCGAGCCGTAGCACGATGCTGTCGGATGCAGACGTTCGGTTGCTGAGACAGGCGATGATGCATGGATGGATGGTGATTCAAAAGAACGTAACTGAGATGCGACGTATGTGAGTGATGGATGAGTTGGACATTGATTGGTGGATGGACGGATGGGTGGATGAATGGAGGAATGGATGGAGGAATGGATGGATGGATGGATGGAGGAATGGATGGAGGAATGGATGGAGGAATGGATGGAGGAATGGATGGAGGAATGGATGGAGAAATGGATGGAGGAATGGATGGAGGAATGGATGGAGGAATGGATGGAGGAATGGATGGAGGAATGGATGGAGGAATGGATGGAGGAATGGATGGACGGATAGATGGATTAATGGATGGATGGAGGAGTGGATGGATGGACGAACGGATGGATGGATGGAATAATTGATGGATGGATGTATGGATGGATAGATAAATGAATGGATGAATGAATGGATGGACAGATATTGTAAAAATGAATATGGTGAAATAATTGAAGAGATTTTGCGGCCTAGAAGGTTTGCGTCGTCAGAACGTAATGGAACTATACTTTGTTTTCACGAGTTTTCATCGGTTCTCTTCCCTATCGAGTTTCTTATATTCAAAAACGCCTCAAGCCTCTTTTAAATGATGGCAATAAATGGTCCATAAAAGCATCGTGTATAAAAACCGATCGATGAATCTCTCACCAATCTAACGGGCGATTGGCCTCACGAGGTATCGTGCGTATCTTATTGGAATTAGAAATATAATCAGAAAATGAATCGCTATCCATCGCTCTTTACAACCTCGTTACCACCTACTAATAGCATATAGTGATCAGCCTATTGAGAACAGACTCCATGGATGAAGAATTGTCCAGAGCTATACCAGTTCTTATCGGACGCCGGCGGACGGGTTCTCAGCATGTCAGCAAAGATGTAAAAAACGTTTCTTTAGTTTCTTATTTTTTTGAAAAGATCGTTGTTTCGTTGTTTTATTTTTCACCTCGTTTTTTTGGGGATTTTTTATTTTTGATGCAACTTCATTTATTTGTCAGCTTTCTGTTGTTATTTTGTAAAATTTATTTTTCTCCACATGGACCCTATGCGCTTCCGCGTTGTCTAGTCAGCCTGGTGGGGGCGTGCAGGCACCGTGTTGACTGTCAACGGGTCAACGTTGTCATGGCCCAGTTCAGGATCGTTGCCGACGTGAACCCCCGCCACTGGAGCAGTCTCCATTTCCTCTTGGAGGAGCTGCTTCCTCATCCCTCTGCCGCCTTTCGAAGCGCATGAAGGCTTTCCTATTCTCCGTTTAGCTGTGTTCTGAGTCGAGAACGGAATTGTCTGACGCTGCCTAGGCTCAGGCTGTGCACTGTGCAGGAAGTCAACGTTGCATACCACTCCTGTATTTGTGGCTTTAAATTTCAATAGATTTCATAATTTCATAATTTTTATTTCTCAATTTCTTTTTAAACCGAACTGATGAAAACAATTGAAAATTGTCGACGATTACCGTTCTTAGGGCTTGCTAAGAAGGATGTGCTTTTTGTCATTAAATTGTTATCAACGTTATTAATTTTGACAATTCTATGCAAGAGAGTAAAATTATTTGACCCTTCCGCTTTTTTATAGTTTTTTCCATTTTTTTATTTCTTTGAATAAAACGGCGTTTCCCCCGTGTTTATTCCGTCTTCTTTGTTTTTTACACCTATGGTTCACAGACGTCCAAATTTAACTAGATTAATTCAGAAAATCATGTTGGCCCCGATTGATCCTGTCTCTCCTGGAATAACGACAAGAACGCCGAGTCATATAGCCAAGAACAGATGCGTTAATGGTGCGATACATCCTGACAGACTACTATTGAATCCGACCTGCATCGCTGAACCTAACGTTTTATACCAGCTGAAGCTTGACGTATTTACTTTCAATCGTCACATTGTTGTACTCGTCGAAAGGACCTGTTCAAGCGAAACTATTCTCAGAAGCGCGTCCAGCTCTGCCACGGATAAAAAGAAATGACGTCAATGGTTTACAAAAGGTAGAAAGATCACTGTAAGGGAAGACACGGAGTGCTACCAGGTGCCCATTCGAGATGAAGGAACCTGCCTCTGAAAAAGCTCAACGCGGCATTAGCGACGAGCGCAAACCATGCCATCTTAAGATCAACTTACACATCCCTGGTTATTATGAAGAGACAGAGTAGCACGCCAATTTAGTGAAGCTGCCATTATGCTACCGACATACTCTAAAGTCAATTATATTTGAACCAGAAACACCTCACACTGTTGAGTTAGAGTTTCTGTGGATCATTGTGACCGTCGAAAACCGCTGCTACTGTGTAGATGGGTGGCTAATACCATCCACCCAGACCGAGAGACGAAGCTAACAATCTCCTCTCTACCATCGACACCACTCTTGATGAAATATACGATTATACAATTGACAAAGAAGTGATACAATTTGGGGATTTTAATTAACCAAATAGCAAATACCATTACCCGCTATATACATAAACTTGGCCCTGTTCCCCAGTTCTAGCCCATGCAGTAGGCCTACACCCATCGATCGTATCAACTCATTTGCGGACCTTTTCTGCACATGCGAGACCAACACTAAAACAGTCGTCACGAAGCACGCTGCGGTATTAAACTCTACGTTGCTGAAGCAATCTTGAGCCTGGTTGGATCTGCAGCCTTGACACGTGCTGACAGATCCACGAGAAATGTTCGAATATGCACGACTGGACAGCTTTACAGACACGTTTCATAGTAGTGTCACGCTTATTGCAAGCATACTTTTGTTCCTCAAAAATGTCTTTAAAATCTTTACAACACTGAGTTTTATTACTAACTATTGCCTTAAAGTGAAGTCAAAACAATGTTCCTTGTGCGTGCACATAAATAGTTTATTTGACCGTGACATAAATTGTTGAACCGGTTTTCAGTGGCCAATCGCATGCGGAATGGCATTGACTTAGAGAGCCAATATACGTGTAGCCATAGGTGGAGGCTTGGTCCTGGGTTTGGGTGACAGGTTGCTAAAATTTGTTGGGTTGGCGGGGCAGGCCCGAAAAATTCAACTCCCAAATAAATTGACGGGGCAAAAAGTGAACAGTGGGAAATTGATAATATTATTGAAATATTTAAAAAATGTTGGGGGCATATGAGCAGTTCCATTCAATCCACTTGAAATTTTGGAGGGAAATGTTCCCTCCTGTCCCCTTAAGCCTCCGCCTCTGCATATAATATAGCGCAATATCAGAAAGAAAAATCAACGCACTTCCTACCTTCTCGTACCTCTATTTCGGTCCAACTGCGCCACTCTTGAATCGGAAATGATTCCAATCCAGGTAACGGATTAAACGAATCGTGCGTTGACCGGCAGCGTGAAAGATGATCAGGGTTTTGTCTCCGCAACCGGTATCGATTACAGGCGCATCCCCAGATTGCTCCGTAACAACAACAACTTCAGCTGCCGTGACAAACCTATCAGCAACACTACCTCCATAGTTCCCGAAAGCCGACCAAACATAAACCTTCAGAAGCGTACGCCCGAACCGTCAACGCCAGGCAAGAATTCCCATCGTCAAATGCTTTTAGGCCATTCTCCATGAATCGTTCGTATTAAGAGAAGCGACGGAGCCGACGTACTCCACGCGTTTCAACCGTCATCTCGTCTAGCACTTTAGCGAATGAATAGCAGTCGCCTCTAAGAGTTTTCAATAAACGGGCAATCTACAACAGCAGCAGCAGGGATATCATCATCTTTCATCCTGTGCTCGCGTTCCACCTCCGATACTCCGCTTACTCCTTGACGTTTCAGAAGATGGAGATACAGCGACTGGTGAAAGCGGAGTTGACGGTATATTACTGCGACGGTGGACGGATGGATGGATGATCCGGCTTGGCGTCGCTGTGAGACCCGGACGACTGCGGTGCCTTGGCCGGGGTTTGATCCTGCTGCTGCTGCTGCTGGTGGCGGCTGATCGAAGACGGACCGAAGGATGGCGGATTCGATAGGGCCGATGAATGAAGCAGAGGACACGAGTGCATTCCACACGGAACTCAGTCTCAATCTGTCTCTTTGTCTGTCTCTATCTGTCTGTCTCTGTCTGTGTCTCTGTATCTCTGTGTCTGCGCCTGTTTCTGTATCTGTCTGAATCTTTGTCACTGTCACTGTCTCTGACACTGTGTGTCTCTTTTTACCTCTCTGTCTCTTTTCCCATGTATGTCTCTGTATCTGGCTGTCTGTCTGCCTGCCTGTTTCTATTTCTCGCTCCTACCATCATGAACAGATTAGAGGAGTGAGCCTGATCTCCTTCAATCCAATCGCTCTGTTGCGATTTGATTGACCAATTAGTATCACGATGGCATAACATGGCAACAGAATTTGATGACAAGTGGCATAAGAGGCATGTGGCAATTTCCAATTTCTCACGTTTTTTTTGCTAACAACCTCATCCTCCTCAGTCTTTTCCTAATTTTGATCCGACTGACTTCTCCTCCGACTTCTCCACTAACTTCTTTCATTTCTCCTCAGGTTTCTCCCGCGCCTTCTTCGCTTTCTTCTTCTCCATCTTCTGAAATCTTCTCCTCTCTTTTCTTATTTTCCTTCGTCCTCTTTTCCTTCCAACTTACTCTTCTAATCTGTCTCCTAATCCTTCTCCCCGTATCATCCTCGGGTTGAAATGTGATATAATTAAGAATTATTGTCCAAAGCAACCATGAAGCTGATGCTTCTGTGCACGACTCCGTTTACTCCATTGTGTTTGCCTCTAATGATCCTGGTTTTCCTGACCTTTTGAACTGCAACCGGATTCATGTGGCGGGATAATAATCATTCCTCACAAAGGCTTCGTTTGAATTGATCAAAGAATGACGATAACACTGTTACTCTTAGGAGGAAACAGTGCACTATAGCTACGTGTTACCTAGACATTGTCTTATTCAATCCAATCATAATGAAATATAATCCAATCTCATACAATCAACCTCCATTCTGCATGTAGGCTACATGTATCTAACCATATTCAATATAACCCAGCCATATATCTAATAAAATCCAAAATTATGAAATACAACAAAACTAATATAATGCAATTTAATTCAATCGAAAATGCCCAACTTAATCAAATCAGTTAATTTTCTAGACTAATCTAATTTAGCCTAATCTGATCTAATTTAACCCAACCTACCTCACCTGATCAATCCAGAAAGTATAATCTAATAAAATCAAATCTAACCAAACGGCTCTCTATCTAATCTTATCCAATCTATTCCAATCTATGCTAATCTATTCTAATCTATTCTAATCTAGTCTGATCTATTCTGATCTATTCTAATGCATTCTAATCTATTCTAAACCATTCTAATATAGTCAAATATATTCTAATCTATTCTAATCTAATCTATTTTTAACCTGATCCGATCGAATCCAATGCAATAGAATATAGTAGAATAAATTACAACGCAATCCATATCTAATCTAAATTAAATTACATTTTAATTCACTGCACTAAAACTCAAAAAACATCATTTAACGCAATCAAAACTAATCAAATTTATTCTAATGTCTTCTAAAGCGCAGTTATTTCCGCACCATCTCAGTCATCAATCAGCGATTGTATCAGCTAAACCCTTAGTCAAACGCATAATCCGTCGGAGGAGTCAGCAAAAATCCTACTCTTCTCAGGGATCAAGAGTTCTGCTACGGAGGTTAATCTTACTCGACGACGTGCGCTTATCCCTTCGCCGCAACGCGTGGACGGTATATGAAGCCGTAGAATCGGTCTTTCTTCGGGGGGAAGCGGCCGCTATCAGCCGCCGGTGGCTGAGTCCTTCCCTCGACCGCCGGAGACGGGGCTAACGGATCGGGGCGGAAGCGACGCCCCTGAGGAGCCGTGCCCGGCTCAACGTCACTGCATACATAACATCTATCTTAATCTTTACCAACGACGGTTTCTCTGACCTGTCTTAGGCCTGGATCAGACGGATCTCGACTGACGACTGTCTGTCTGTCTGTCTGTCTGTCTGTTCATGTGTGTGTGTGTGTGTGCGTGTGTGCGTGTGTGTGTGTGTGTGTGTGTGTGTGTGTTCATCAGTATGAGTGTCTATCTTAGTGACTGTAGGTTTGTCTATCTGCGTGTGTGTGTCTGTATATGTTTGTCTGCATGTGTGTTGACGTGTGTGCCTCTCGGCATGCCTGCTCGCATGTCTGTCTGTCTTACTGTACGTCTGTGCACCTGTATGACTGTCTTCATGTCTGTTAGGCTCTCTCTCGCTCTCCCTCCCTCCCTCCCTCCCTCCCTCCCTCCCTCTCTCCCTCCCTCCCTCCCTCCCTCTGTTCCTCTCTAGCTCTCTGTCACTCTTAATGTCACTCTCTTCACCCCTCTCCATCTGTATTTATACATACATGTATAATTCCTTTCTCTCTCTTCTTCTTTCTCTTTCCAGTCCCTCACTCCCTCCATCCCTTTTTGTCTCTATCTCTATCTCTGTATCTGCCTCTGATTCCGTCTCTGTCTCTATCTGTCTGTCTGTCTCTCTCTCTCTATCTCTGTCTGTCTGTCTCTGTCTCTCACTCTCTCCCTCTGTCTGTCTGTCTGTTTGTCAGTCAGTCTGTCTCTCTCTTGCTCTAAATCCGCCTCACTGTTTACGGTCATCCTAATGACGTCAGTTGCCATCGCAATTGTCCCGGAATTCATTGTCTGTCCTTCATTTGGTTCTTCGTTTCTCTGAAGATGCTTCAATTATCTGCCTCCCAGTTGCTGCTTCCTTCACCTCTAATTTCGTCTGATGATTTTTCTCAACACGGATGACGATAGAAATGGCAAAGATTCTTATTAAGGTGATGATGATGATGATGATCGTGATGATGACGTGATGATGACGTGATGATGACGGGATGCTGATCGGGAGTCAAAACGCCGATGAAGTTGATGGTGACGATACATACGTGACTTTGTATTTGACCCCTGTCGGCATCTCTATGATTTCTATGTCCATTCGCCCCTTTTGTTAGCGACCTAACTGGATGCCATTCCTAAAGTTCGTGTTTGTTGACCTGCTGTGTACATGTAGCTGAGGCTATTTGTCTTACTCCACGTATAGATTATTCTATCTTTTTCTCTGCATAGATGAGTCTGTTTATTTATCTTTCCCTCTATATAGATGATTCTGTTTATCTTACTCTCTTCTTATTAGGTGAGTCTGTCTATCTTTCTCCCTTTATAGATGAATCTGTTTATCTTCATATTTTTTAGATGAGTCTGTTTATCTCTAGATTTTTATGGCTGAATCTGTTTATCATCACATTTTTATGAATGAATCTGTTTATCTTTATAATGATAACGATAACGATAAATTTATTGTAACCAAACCAAATCAATTGACTCAATGACTTGTAACATAATAAACATTAAAAATAAGAAATTAATAATCATCGAATAATGGCAAGTTACAAGAAAAGGCCCTAAGGGATATGCTCCCGCTGACAGGGCCACCCATAGCAGCATGATATACAATAGTATAGTTCCAATGAGCGCATATTTATATGATGTAATGAGCAAATGTTTAATTATATAGTCATACGAGTTATATTTTTAAAGATGAATCTGTTCATTTTTTTTATTTTTATAGATGATTCTGTTTATCTTTATATTTTTATAGATTAGTCTGTTTATTTTTCTTTCTTTTTTTATGGTTCATTCTGTTTATCTTATCCTCTATACGGATGATTCTGTTCATCTCACTCTCTTGTTAGATTATTCTGTTTATCTTTATATTTTCATAGATGATTCTGTTTATCTTTAAATTTTTATTTATGAATCTGTTTATTTTTATATTTCAATAGATGATTATGTTTTTCTTTATATTTTCATAGATGATTCTGTTTATCGTTATGTTTTATAGGATGAGTCTGTTTAACTTTATATCTTATAGATGGTTCTGTTTATCTTTATATTTTTATAGATGATTCTATTTATCTTTCCATTTTTATAGATGATTCTGCTTATCTTTATATTTGATAGATGAGTCTGTTTATTTTTCTTTCTCTCTTTATAGACAATTCTATTTATCTTTCCCTCAATACGGATGATTCTGTTTATCTTTCTCTCTCATCAATAAGTCTGTTTACCTCTGTTTCTCTGTCTCAATCTGTACATATTTCTTTCTGTCAGCGCGTGGCTCTGTCTATAAATGCATGTTATTCCCACCGTCCACTCATGCCTCTACTTGTCTTTCCGTCTCCTTCGAAGTCCTTCCTGTCTGTCTGTGTGTCTGTTCATCTGTCAGTCTCTTCATAATAGCTTGTCAGAGTAACAAGATTTATATTCCAATATCTCGATATATCTTTCCATCAATCCTTTCCCCAATATCTGCAGAGGGTTGCATAGAAGAACCTCCCCTCCCCACTCAACCCCATCTCCTCATTCTCTTCTCCCCTCACCATCCTACCCTCAAATTCCCCCGTCAAGCAGACGAAGATGCATCTGTCTTAGTTGATCACCCGGCGAATCCGCCAGCAAATTAGTCTGCTTTTACCGGTGATTCGCCCGCGTAGGATTTCGCCGTCCCGCAGATAACTACCATGTCTTCTTCGCTGCGTCACATCCGGTCAGCTTCGTCACTTCCTCTTCCTCCCCGAATATGAGAGATTACGGCGAATGCCGAACGTAACTTCTCCAATTAGGTGCGCTGAATTCTGGGACAGCGCCGTCAATTTCCGGTCTTACACTTTGTTAATTGGAGCGGGCGCCGGTACCCGGATGTTTGCGAAGAATGAGGTATGATGGGACAATGTCTGGAAGAATGATAATGGCGCAAGGGATGTTGAGATGATTGTGGAAGAGGAGGAGGCTGGGTAGAAACTGGAGAACTTATCGAAGATGCATATAATGTAATCAACTGATAACTGGCGTTGTCAATGACGACGGGTGACGAATATGATGACGAAGATGAGGCTCGCAATAGTAAAGATGACTACGATTACGTGCTGATAACAATGATTACAACAACAACAGCAATTATAGACTAATAGCAATAATAAAAAAATAATTATAATAGTAATGACCTCTAAGTTCCTGGGGGAATGAAGTACCTCAGGGCATAAAAAAATATATAGAAAATAATAATAGCACTAATAGTAATAATAATAATAATAATATAGAAAATAATAATAACAATAATAATAGTGATAACAATATCAACAACATCAACAACAATAATAAAATTAATAATAATAATATTATTATTATTATAATAATAATATTAATAATAGTTATAATAATAATAACAATAGAAATCATAATGATAGAGGCAATTATGTTCGACATTCGTATTATACTCGTCTAGTACTCGCAAATTCGGTAGCACAAGGAATAAGTTGTTTCGAAGACCTGACATAATGAAATAGCACTTAAAAATTGCATTCGAGCCAAGTTATATGCATGTAAGTAGGCCTCGAGTGAAACAGTCTGTCTGTCTAGAAAAGTCTTTTCATTCGCATACTCTTCAAAGTAGAAGGCATCAGATGCTATTGACGTCGCCTGTCTCCACCGCCTGCAGAATGAAGGTTCCTAAAAATGCGCTGCATAAGGTGATATTACCTACATTGACCTGCGGGTGCGAACATTGCAAACAGTGGGGAACATGACCAACCCGCAATATAGATTGAAAGGTGCTATATCAGTGCCAGAAGACCCACATTGAGCAGCAGGTGTGCATTGTCAACGCTGGAAATAGGATCAATGTTCCCACTGGGCATGCGTCGTATTTATTCCAGCGCCATTGTCTCACAAGAGAGGAAGAAGCTTCACGTTTTAAAGGAATATCTGCGACACACCTGTGACCTGTGACATTTCGCGTCAATACTTCATTCAAAACATGACTCTCTCCTCTTTGTCTCTGTATGTCTGGCTGCCTGCTTGTCAGTCTTTCTGTCTTTTTCTCTGTCTCTCTGTCTCTTTGTCTCTGTCTGTCTCTTTCTTTCACACACACTGCATCATACATAATTTATAGTATATATTATATATTATATAATAAATATATGCACGCATGTATACATATATATAAAAATATATATATCTGGACCTAAAATCAGTGTTATTTTAGTTCAAGATATCATTTTTGTTTTAGTTTTTATTTAGTTCATTGTGAATCATTTCGGAATGGTTCTAGTTCTAGTTCCATTTATGATAACTATTTTAGATTTAGTCTCGCTTTTATTCATCAAATCATTTTAGTTATGGTTTTAGCTTATGATTGTCTAATCTTTCGATCTCGTTTTAGAAAAACGCAATAAATCAAACCCTTGTCATTCATTCTTCATGAGTAAAAAGGAATGTTGCTTATCGAGCATTCCTATAAACCATTCATAATTAGCTTAAGAAAAGGTCGCATTCCAAAGATATGGTCTTCCTGCTGCGTCTGCCGCTGTTAAAAGTCTATATAAAGAAAAGACCCTTCAAAAGTTGCCTAGAAAGCGTGAGCTACGAGAAGATCTTCAACAACAGAAGTTATAATGTTGGATAGATCATCCTTTGTTCGGACTAGAATTTGGAGACACTGTTTCAGCTGTGCATTACAACCTCTGATAAATAGCTGCCCATTTCTACGTAAGTGGATATTTTTCCCAACATCATGTGTAGTTACATGTAGGGCCTATGTCTCGTTCGGTCAGCCTTGCTGCTAGAAATTTATACTTTTTAATGCTCCAGATCATCGTGCTTCATTTTGGACTGGACCTAAATTAGCACAAAGGAAATAAATTGATACTTATAATTTCTATAGTTTTCGTTCAAGATTTTAATTTCGTTTTAGTTCTTATGTAGTTCTGCTTCGTTCTATGTAATAAATTCTTTCTAGTTAACGTTTTCGCTTTTTATTAACTATTACCAATTGGATTTTATTAGAGTTACAGTTCGTGAACGAAGTTAACACTGCCTAAAATATGGATAGATATAGAATAAATTCTCACCAAGAGATTGAAATGCAACGGTATGTAGATGGAGCGAAGTACAGTTGAATGGATGGAATGGTATGGAATACATTGGAAAAGAATGCAGTAGGAACGAATGGAGCGAAATACCATGGAATGAAATGTAGTAGAATGGAATCGAATGAAATAAAAGGGAATAAAATGGAATAGAATGAAATAAAATGAAATAAAAGGGAATAAAATGGAATAGAATGAAATAAAATGAAATAGAATGAAATAAAATGGAATAAAATTAATAGAATTAACTAAAATGGAATAAAATTAAATAAAATTAAATAGAATGATATAGAATGAAATAGAATGTAGTAGAACGGAAATGATCGGCATAGCGAATGCTTGTTTATGTTAGAAATCGTTTTGATACATGTTTGACTACATGAGACCCTTTTAGAACCCATCAAATATTTATTGGAATGCTGACAGGGAAACAGAGGTGAAATTATTACCCCAATATATTTAGGACCAAGTAACGCTCTGATTGCTGAGACATGTAGATGCCATAGTATTGCTATTTACATTCATCTGTAGTTATGTGCCTAATGTAACCAAATGTTATTTTAATGTGACGATATTAGATCTGGTCGCATTACAGCGAAACTACAGTTTTGTTACATGTGGGGAGGAGGTTACAACAACCACAAAACATGCAGCCAGATTTAATACGGTGCTGCCCCCATAAGTGGTGCAACCCCATTTGCATAGTACTACCATACAAGCAACAAAGCAACCCGATCTGATATAGGGCCTATTAATACCCCGAAAATAATAAAACAATATAGCAATATGAATATAGTAATACACCCACAAGTTAATAAGGCAGTCCAATCTAATATAGAACTATACCGTCCCAAGAACTGTAACCAGTTCAAATAATTGTTCTACCCCGAAAAGTCTAAACCATTCCATATACAAGATATTTAAACACTATGTTCTATTTGAAATTCTCTCTTCACTCTTCTTTCTGTAATATCGTATTGGATTATCTTCTAGTCTGCTCCGTTCTAAATGGCTCCTATGCTTATCTTGTCAATATGCTGTTTTCTATCATGAATTTCGAATTTCCCGTCCGATCGAATACTATTCTATTCTACCCTATTGCCTTCCATGATATATTACTCTATGTCTACTATAGTTCTCTATTCTATATACTCACAGTTCTGTAGCTCTGAAGGCTGTATCGCAATTTTACTCTCCAAACTCTTAAAGCACCACTCTTAAAGCCAAGTGCTGGACAACAGCTTACTCACGAGCACTACTGTCCATCTTACATTAAACCTACCGGTCCTATCTCCGGAGGTGCAAAAGCATAATCATTCAACGAGGGAGACTGACAGTAGACAACAGGAGGTAGAGCTTAGTGTAAAGTAGCAACACGGCATCTGACGACCACTCAATCCATCTGCTTTGAACACTTCCTCGGGCCTAGTATACCGTCAGATGGTAAGTTACACAACGTCCTCTAGCGGCGAATCCCTGTCAGCTTAATTGACTGCAACGAAGCGGCTGAGATAGTAACACTGGAGGAGGTCAAACACGGATGAATCTCTACCGTACACGAGACAAGCAGTATGGTGGAAAACTGCACCATACACTTTTGCTCATTTATACAAGCATGTATTTCCGTACATATGAGTCCACTTATGCATGTAGATATGTATACATATCTTATGCATGTAGATATGTCTTATGATATATCTTATGCATGTAGATATGTATACATATCTTATGCATGTAGATATGTATACATATCTTATGCATGTAGATATGTCTTATGATATATCTTATGCATGTAGATATGTCTTATGATATATCTTATGCATGTAGATATGTATACATATCTTATGCATGTAGATATGTCTTATGATATATCTTATGCATGTAGATATGTCTTATGATATATCTTATGCATGTAGATATGTCTTATGATATATCTTATGCATGTAGATATGTCTTATGATATATCTTATGCATGTAGATATGTATACATATCTTATGCATGTAGATATGTCTTATGATATATCTTATGCATGTAGATATGTCTTATGATATATCTTATGCATGTAGATATGTCTTATGATTTATCTTATGCATGTAGATATGTCTTATGATATATCTTATGCATGTAGATATGTATACATATCTTATGCATGTAGATATGTCTTATGATATATCTTATGCATGTAGATATGTCTTATGATATATCTTATGCATGTAGATATGTCTTATGATTTATCTTATGCATGTAGATATGTCTTATGATATATCTTATGCATGTAGATATGTATACATATCTTATGCATGTAGATATGTCTTATGATATATCTTATGCATGTAGATATGTCTTATGATTTATCTTATGCATGTAGATATGTATACATATCTTATGCATGTAGATATGTCTTATGATATATCTTATGCATGTAGATATGTCTTATGATATATCTTATGCATGTAGATATGTCTTATGATTTATCTTATGCATGTAGATATGTCTTATGATATATCTTATGCATGTAGATATGTATACATATCTTATGCATGTAGATATGTCTTATGATATATCTTATGCATGTAGATATGTCTTATGATATATCTTATGCATGTAGATATGTCTTATGATTTATCTTATGCATGTAGATATGTCTTATGATATATCTTATGCATGTAGATATGTATACATATCTTATGCATGTAGATATGTCTTATGATATATCTTATGCATGTAGATATGTCTTATGATTTATCTTATGCATGTAGATATGTATACATATCTTATGCATGTAGATATGTCTTATGATATATCTTATGCATGTAGATATGTCTTATGATATATCTTATGCATGTAGATATGTCTTATGATTTATCTTATGCATGTAGATATGTCTTATGATATATCTTATGCATGTAGATATGTATACATATCTTATGCATGTAGATATGTCTTATGATATATCTTATGCATGTAGATATGTCTTATGATTTATCTTATGCATGTAGATATGTATACATATCTTATGCATGTAGATATGTCTTATGATATATCTTATGCATGTAGATATGTCTTATGATATATCTTATGCATGTAGATATGTCTTATGATTTATCTTATGCATGTAGATATGTCTTATGATATATCTTATGCATGTAGATATGTATACATATCTTATGCATGTAGATATGTCTTATGATATATCTTATGCATGTAGATATGTCTTATGATTTATCTTATGCATGTAGATATGTATACATATCTACATGCATAAGTGCACACATATGTAATGTAATATGATCGAACCTTTATATATCGCCCATTCAAGGTACCTACTCAGAAGCGCTCTCTGTGCTGGCTTAAATGATGTTATATCTTCTTTTAAACGAATATCAGTTAGCAAACAGTCCACAGTAAGCTGAAGGAGTCGCTAGTGGTGGCGTGGGCCCACGCACAAGCGTGGATCCATCCAACGTATTCCCGTCGACAGTTGACAGTTGGCGTGGATGTTCAAAGTCTCTTGGCCAAGTTACGTCGATGGGTAGAACAACTGTCAACGTCTTTCGCAGACACTGGTACGATGTAGTCCCTCACTGGTGGAAGATAACGCGCGTCCAGATATTCGTCGAGGCACAAGGAGGTTGTAGAAGATGCAGTCGTCGTGTGTCGGTCGATAGATTGAATTGCCACCCGGCCGAGGTATATCAGTATGTATATATATATACATCATATATATATGTGTATATATATATATATATATATGTGTGTGTGTGTGTGTGCATGATCCCATCCTTCCCTTCTTCCATCCCTACCCCTTCCCATTTAGCATCCCAAATGCGAATCCGTGATAAAAGATACATTATCGTAAATGACACGATTGCCTTCAACATCAGCAGCTCGACCCAGTGAGTTAGAAGAAGTAACACGGTCATAGCGACAAATGGGAATTTCGCAGACCAAGGGGAAACTTCCTTAATCGACAAATATCGTAAAAGATGCCCTTAAGGGGTCAATTACGTGGACACGACGGGTGGTTGTGGTTTCATAGCGAGAACCGGTTTGGCGTGATAGGGTTCAAGCGATGCAGTTTTCTGTTCCTGAAATAGCAGTTTCAGTTTTACGACACAGTGTGTTAATGATCATTAACGTTGCCCTCCTCCTTCATCCAGCCTTGGTTCTAGCACTGCCGGAGTGCGAGGAGTGTAATTGGCACTAATAATCTATAGGCCGTCCGTGTCGCCTTCCACTTACAGCATAGATAATTATGAGTCTTTCTTCTAATCCACATAGGATTATAAGGCAAACAAAACCCTAAAATGGGTGTCTAATCCATTATCATACCATGCTGATCCCAATTCTTCCCGTTTTTCTTATGGCCCTCCTCCTTCATCCAGGCTTGGGACTGGCGTTGCCAGAGTGCGGACAGTGGCGGAGTTTAGTGGTAGATGTTTCAGTTTATAGGACTACCTTGGGGTTGAATTCTCAACGAGTTTTTTCTTAGCCTCGGCATACGAGGGCGGGTGACCAGTCCTCTCCCACGCCATTTCACCATCCCGCTGACAGCGTACGGAATATAGTTAGGTAGGGTGCTGAATTTTCGATCCCAACTGTCTACCTCGGCAGGGATCTCTTACTCGACAGTCCATCACGATCACCACTACACCACTACATCTGACACCCATTGCTAGTGGCGAGTACATTATGATAAAATAACAGGTTCGGCTCTAGAGACATTAGGCGGCCCTAAACAAAGCTACAATTTGGCGGCCCGATGACCCATTATATTATACCAGCGATTAAAACAAAGTCGTTAGCCCTAATTTATTTTAGGTTGTTTTTGCCCTTTTCACTAAAATGTTAATATATTATGTAGGATAAGTATTGATGTAACTACAGTGTACCACTTTCAATCAACAAAGAAATAACCAATGGTTTGATTATTTTTTTATAAAGTTGTTAGGGTTAATAAGCCAACGTTGCTTCTTTTGTGGATTAGCCAAAAAAATATATTAATTTTGCTAAATTGGCGGCACCTAAAAATCGGCGGTCCTAGGCGGTTGCCTAGTTTACCTAACAGACGACGATTGCAAGGCTTCCGTTGGACCAGATGGTTTGCCGGGCGCAATGGATTGCAGTGAAATCCACAGCAACTGTCATCTGAAAATGTCCTCCTTATAAACGGTTTAGAAGTGCACATTGAAGTTAGACAACCATTAATACAGATTGGAAGAGGTAGTGTTTCAGTTGAGAGTAAATGACGGTCTCGCTGAGAGAGTTGGGAATATACAAGTAAGAAGGTAGTGTTCTCAATGAAGGAAGGACTGGCAACAGTGAATGACCGCCGGCCGAAGACAAGACGTGTACAGGGAACAACATACTGCCCAGCAATTGCATAATTTGAATCTGCAGCCAGAAAAGAGCCCACACCAGAACATGGCAGATCATCGGAGACGGGGTGCCGTCCCCAACCCAAACAACAGACGATGCTCCCTTGGGAGGGATCTTCCCCATGAATCATTATTTTCAGTTTCAGTCTATTCGGTGGAGAAAGAGATGACTGATTGGTTTGGCGTTTGGCGTTTGGTGCCGATTGTCTGAATTCGATCCTTTCCCGAGAGAGAGACAGACAGACAGACAGAGACGGAGACAGAGACAGAGACAGACAGACAGAGACAGAGAAAGAGAAGGATAGAGAAAGATAGAGAAAGATAGAGAAAGATAGAGAAAGATAGAGAGAAACAGACAGGTAGACAGACAGACAGACACACAGACATACAGATAGTGACACACACACACAGACAGAAAGATAGTCACACATACAGAGACAGAAACAGAGACAGAGAGACATAGATACAGAGAGAGAGACAGGGGGAGAGACAGAGACAGAGGCAGAGGCATGGATATAGGCGTCTAGAGATACAGAGAAAAAGAGAGAGACAGGTAGAGACAGACATAGAGACAGAGGCAGGACCAGAGACAAAAACAAAGACAGAGACAGGGGCAGATACAGAGACAGAGAGACAGCGTGACTAAGAGATACCTCGTAATCTCCAATCTTTCTTATCGCAATCGATTTTCTCCCACCATAAACTGCATGCGGAAATGTAGATGTAGATATGTATGTCTGGGTGATCTACATAGAAGCAGTATGGCTTGGATGATTTTATCCGGATAAATCTTTCTCTACCGCTGTCCACGACTGGTGTCACGCGGAGTCTTGTCCCGAAATAATTATCTGGTTGATGTAATACTTCGACTTCACTCAGCTTCCTCCCTCCGTCCACTTTGTTCGTCCGAAAGACTTGACCTTTTGGTCACTCGAATTAGAACAGCTTCAATTGATCCTCGTTCTGTGGAACGCGCTTTCGCCTTCTATTCGCTCGAAAATTCTATCTCACAGTCTTTCATCCCTTTCTACCTATCTCAAAACCTTCTTCTTCTCGCGGGGCTTTGGGCACTGGCAGCTCTTCTGAACGGTTCACCCTACTAGAGGAGATATTCAAATGCTTAAATACAATACAATACAACACGATGCAATAAAATACATTACATGTGTGGCACGGTGGCCGATTGGTTAGTGCGGTCAGCCCGTAACGCTCAGTGTGCGCTGAGTGAGCGGGTTCGACCCTCGTCCGAGGTGTCACTGTCGATGCCCATGTCTCCCTTTTCAATTCCATCCTCTATTATAATAATCCTGACCAGAGTCTAGAAATCTTCTTCCTCCTATTAGGAGTGTGGAGCACCAGCTGCGACCGCGTGCTCACAGCAGGTCTGTTCTCCAGGCTGATGGCGTCACCCGGTGTGGATTCATTATAAGATTACTAAATCATCGCCTTAACCCCCATTGACATTTCCTTCTGCCTGGTCCTTAGTTGCTATCCTGGCATTTTACTAATTTTTGAACTTTCGACAGATCATGTATATAGATGTCTTGTTCGTACCTGTTTATTTGTACATGTCATGCGCTTTCAGACGTCTGATTAAAGAATATACTTACTTACTTACTTACCTACTTACTTACTTAGTCACTTACTGTGTAGGGATTTTAAGTAAGTCCTTCGCGCATAATTGCTCTGCAGTACAATTGCAATTTCTCCGTCGTGGCGTGTCTACGCACTTCTGAGCAAAAGATGTTGGAAGTAGGGCGGTATAAAATTCCAGAATAAATTGCAATTCAATCCAATACAATACGATGCAATGCTTAAGTGCCCTGCTTTTGTTTGGCGTTACTTTAGTTGCCACTCTGAATGACATCAGAAGAACGAAATCTCTAACTGTAGGCCACAATCGATTTTATACCTCAGATTGTTAGCCACACGCGTTTCTGTTGTTGTCAGTCATACTTTCGACGACAGCACGTGACGCAGCTTCTTATCCGACCCCTTGCGTTCGGCCCTATCCTACTCGTATGGGATCGGACGCTTCCATTGCGTCCGGGTCAATTCCCGGGGGTTGTGCCGCAACCCCGGTCCACCGATCGCTCCAGGAACCCCCTCTTCTACAGCGTATACCCTTCCCTCTTACGCGGCGTCTGTCAAGCGTCAAAAATTTAACAGGAAATCTCGTCTAATTGTATTCAAGGTTTTGATCTATGGCGAAACTCAATTAGGGAGATTACGTCCCCCAGGGCAAAGGTCCTTACCCCACCCATCCAACCGCCCCACGCAAACCACCCCTCCCCTATAAACTCCTTCGAATCGGCGGGCAATATTTCTTTTCGTAAGGTCTACGCCGCCTTACGGTGGTTTATAATATAAATAATTCAGCGTGGACATGGGGCGCTGGGCCATCAAAGCGACCCGCCCCCTACACGGCGAGCCGCGGTCATCCATCACGCTTACCCCGATAGCGCCGGTTGCGTTATAGATTGCGCCTCGGGACCGCTCGGCGACCGACCGAGCGTGGAGGAACCGGCGTTCGATGACCGATCGAGGCTCGGAGCCACCAAGATGCGATTCGAGCGGTGGCTGTTGTAAGGACGGGCTTGAAGCAGAGGTTGTAGGGAATTCAGGGGAACGGTTGTTGCCCGCTGCGAGCGGAGACACTGTCGGCGGTGGAGTTCACCTCTTCTTTCGACGAGGTCCTAAGATGATCCGGGTTTTGTCTGTCTGTGTGTGTGTGTGTGTGTATGTATGGCTGTCTTTGTTTCTGTCTGTTTGTGTCTGTATCTCTCTGTCACAGAGGTGAATTTCACAAGACCGCTGGCCAATAGTTCCTATTCCCACACTGACGTTGCATACCACTGTTTGTCTGCCTGTCTGTCTGTGTCACTCTCTCTATCTATCCATCCATCAGTTTTTTCAGTTTGTCTTTATATCTGTCTTTGTGCTTGTCTGTTTTTCCGTCTGTCTGTTCGCCCGCCAGTCCATCCATCCATCCATCCATCCATCCATCCATCCATCCATCCATCCATCCATCCATCCATCCATCCATCCATCCATCCATCCATCCATCCATCCATCCATCCATCCATCCATCCATCCATCCATCCATCCATCCATCCATCCATCCATCCATCCATCCATCCATCCATCCATCCATCCATCCATCCATCCATCCATCCATCCATCCATCCATCCATCCATCCATCCATCCATCCATCCATCCATCCATCCATCCATCCATCCATCCATCCATCCATCCATCCATCCATCCATCCATCCATCCATCCATCCATCCATCCATCCATCCATCCATCCATCCATCCATCCATCCATCCATCCATCCATCCATCCATCCATCCATCCATCCATCCATCCATCCATCCATCCATCCATCCATCCATCCATCCATCCATCCATCCATCCATCCATCCATCCATCCATCCATCCATCCATCCATCCATCCATCCATCCATCCATCCATCCATCCATCCATCCATCCATCCATCCATCCATCCATCCATCCATCCATCCATCCATCCATCCATCCATCCATCCATCCATCCATCCATCCATCCATCCATCCATCCATCCATCCATCCATCCATCCATCCATCCATCCATCCATCCATCCATCCATCCATCCATCCATCCATCCATCCATCCATCCATCCATCCATCCATCCATCCATCCATCCATCCATCCATCCATCCATCCATCCATCCATCCATCCATCCATCCATCCATCCATCCATCCATCCATCCATCCATCCATCCATCCATCCATCCATCCATCCATCCATCCATCCATCCATCCATCCATCCATCCATCCATCCATCCATCCATCCATCCATCCATCCATCCATCCATCCATCCATCCATCCATCCATCCATCCATCCATCCATCCATCCATCCATCCATCCATCCATCCATCCATCCATCCATCCATCCATCCATCCATCCATCCATCCATCCATCCATCCATCCATCCATCCATCCATCCATCCATCCATCCATCCATCCATCCATCCATCCATCCATCCATCCATCCATCCATCCATCCATCCATCCATCCATCCATCCATCCATCCATCCATCCATCCATCCATCCATCCATATCTGTCTATCTATCTATCTATCTATCACTGTCTTCCTATTTCTCTTTGTGTGTCTGTGTGTGTTTGTCTGTTTGTTTCACTCTCTCACCCTCTGTTCTACTAACTGCATCACTCAGTCCATTCTTTACCCCATCCGTTCTTCTTTGTTCCATCCCTCACTCTCTGTCTACCGTTCACCTATTTTCCCTCCCTTTTAGCGCAGCACATTGGCTTGTTTATATGAGGTTCCCTGGAGGAAACGTTTGTCGAGGAGGAAAGAAAAGAAGTGGCCAAACCGTGGATGCCGTTCGTTAATTATCTGCCTTCTTTGCCCTTTTCTTCACATTGACGTTCTTTGTTCTATTCAGTGGTTGACTTACGTTCTTAATCGAATTCTATGATTAACAGATGTTCTTGACCGAATTCCATGATTGACAGATATGCTTGACCGAATTCCATGATTAACAGATGTTCTTGACCGAATTCCATCTTTAACAGATGTTCTTGACCGAATTCCATGATTAACAGATGTTCTTGACCGAATTCCATGATTAACAGATGTTCTTGACCGAATTCCATGATTAACAGATGTCCCTGACCGAATTCCATGATTAACAGATGTTCTTGACCGAATTCCATAATTAACAGATGTTCTTACCCGACTTCCATGATCAAAAGATGTTCTTAA